>CM042483.1:33986197-34471197 GCA_023621385.1 Quercus gilva | reverse complement strand
TTGTATAAAAAGCACTCTTGTCATTACTCACCTTAGCATAAAAACTCACCTTTTTTTTTCTCTTATTTTCTTCACTCTCTCTTTTCTTTTCACTCTTTTTTTTTCCTTTCACTCTCTTTCTCATCATCTTTTTTTGAACTCTCGGTCTCACAATTTTTTTTCAACTCATTCTCTCTTTTCAATTTCATTTATTCTTCATACACTTGTCTTGAAGTCAACAGTACAAGAGTAATGAGTTTATTGTCTTTTACAAAAGAATGCCTATTCTTGAACCTGTCATGATTGACATTCCTATCAAATTGCCACAGCCTACCCAATAATATGTGACTCGCATGCATTGGAACAACATCACAAAGTACTTCATCCTTATACTTCCCAATTGAAAAAGAAATTAGTACTTGCTTATTTACCTTAACCTCTCCACAATCATTCAGCCACTGCAACTTATACGGTCTAGAGCATTTCAAGGTAAGTAAATTTAAATTTTCAACTAAAGTAGTGCTAACCACATTAGTACAACTTCCCTCATCAATGATCATACTACATATTTTGTTGTTGACGTGACATCTAGTATGGAAAATGTTCTCCCTTTGTTGTTCCATGTCATCCTCTTTGACTTGGGCACTTAAAGCATGCTTAGCCACAAGTGACTCACCCTCTATCGGATACTCCACATCATCATCACAAGCATCCTCAGGCGATGGCATTTGGTCATCATCGCCCTCGCTTTCGGTTTTCACCTCTCCATCAACACGTGCGATCATGTCCTCTAATTTGGGCATTGTGAAGCTATGTGACCTACTTCCAAACAATGAAAACACTTAATATCACGATTACGAGTTTGGGATTCGGTTCCTTTTGGTAGTTTAGGTTTGGACTTAAAAACAACCATTTCGTCTTTTCTCCCATTCGACTTCCGTGAAGTAGAGGAGCCCGAATTTTGAAATGACTAAGTTCCTTTCTTTTTAAAGTGTCGTTCCACCTTTATTGCCATGTGCACCATGTCCTCCAACTCCATGTAATGTTGCAACTCCACCACATTGGCAATTTCCTGATTCAGCCCATTCAAAAATCTTGCCATGGTAGCTTCTCTATCCTTCTCTACATTAGCCTGAATCATGGCAATCTCCATTTCCTTGTAGTGGTCATCCACGCTCTTATAGCCTTGGGTAAGACTCTATAATTTCTGATACAAGTCCCTATAATGGTGACTAAGGACAAACCGCCTCCTTATGTTGGCCTTCATTTCCTCCCACATCTTAATAAGCCTCTCATGGTTTCTCCTCTGGTTCATCACAAGTTGATCCCACCATATAATAGCATAGTTAGTAAACTCAATGACAACAAGTTTTACCTTTTTCTACTCAGAGTAGCTATGGCACTCAAAAATCAACTCCACCTTCTTCTCCCATTCCAAGTACGCTTTAGGATTATTTTTCCCTTGGAATGACGGTATCTTCATTTTTATGTTTCATAGGTTTTTGTCAATCCCATCTTGCCATCTCGAATCTCTTCGGAAACCTCTACCACCCCTTTCTCCCCTTGGCACAAACCTACCCTCACCATTCAATGAAGCTTGATCCTCTTCATCTTCAAACTCATTCTCGCAGTCGTCATCAGAATCATCCAAATGCACATGCCTTTCTTGCCTTCTAGCATTAGGGACTCTTTGGGAACACTCCTCACACAACGTAGCAATAACAGCGTCTTGCCTATCCATCCGATCTTGAATCTCATTAAACACCACATTCATGTATTCAAATTATTGTTGCATAGCTTGCAACACGAAGGATGACTCCTCCCCTCCTTCTTTGTTTGATGTGTCGCCCTTGGAGGACATATTTTTGAAACTATAGAGAAATGTTAGAAATAATTCCTCACAACACTCCATCACCTGTTTGCACTCAAATTATGTCACTCACATTCGTGTGTTTACTCTTAAATTGGCTTTTTCCCGATATAAGTCTTACGCTCTCTTACATTTTTCCACTCATAGCTTCCCCTTTTCAATTCTTTATTAAACTAATAAACTTGATCAAGAAATTCAACTTGTAGTATTTAAACCAATACCAACGACAAGAAATTATAGAAGCAATGAATCAAAGGAAGAGGACAAAAAAAAAAACAATATTTTAGTTTGAGAGAACTGAAACTCCAAACAATATTTTTTTTCTTTTCTTTTTTGACGTCCTTTTTTTTTTTTTTTTTTTTTTTCTTGGTGTTCGATTCTAACTTGGTGCATGATACAAATCAAGAACAAGGAATAATGAACACAAACGGAACAAGATAGGATGATAATAAGAAACAAAAGATAAAAAGATAGTAAACCTAATTTAATCCTTGATAAGTTCACAAGTTCTTTGAAGAACGAATAGAAGAAGCAAACCTCACGTTTGTCTTGATTTTCATTCAAAATTAATTCCTTAATTACAATGAGTGCATGCTTATAAAACATGGCTAAAAATAGGAAAGTAGATTAAAAAAAAAAAAAAGGATTAAATAATAAAAGCCTAAAATTAAGGTTGATTTGGTCTGAAATTAGCAGCTACTCCATGCCAAAATATACTGAAATGGGCAAGAAAATCACGCCTATGGAAGGCAAGTCAATCAGCCAATTAATTGGTATAAAACTAGAAAGTCAATCAGCTCCTCCATGCCAAAAATAGACTGAAATGGGCAAGGAAATCACGCCTAAAGAAGGCAAGTCAATCAGCCAATTAATTGGTATGGAACTGAAAAGTCAATTAGCCATTAATTCACACCATTGGTACAGAAATTACACCCAATTAAGCAAGATCAGCCCTATCAATAGCTTGGATTAAATTTATTACACCTTCATCTTCCCTTGGGCCAAGCTTGGAATGCCCCGTTTTAGAATCAACCCAAATCTCTTGAATTGGCCCATTAAGTGTTTCTTTGATCTTCTTGGATCTTGCTCTAGTAATAGGCCCAATTGGAACATACAATAGATCCTTTAATGGTGCTTGTTGATTCTCATAAAATTATGTATGAACCACAATCGGATTCCAATGGTGTTAAAGAAAGAAGGGATGAATATCAATCAATATCATATCTTGTATGCCAAGATAAATATGTTTTTCCCTTGGACATGTGAAATATGCTATAGCATGCAAACGTTAAGGTCTCTTGGCCCTATCAAATGTACTAAAAATATGATAATTCTCAAGTTGATTTACAGCAACCGCATCAACTCATGCAAAATCTTGCAAAATACAAAAAATAGTCAATTTTACACATTTTGAGCCAAAAAAAAAAAAAACATACATCAGTGGATGTAAAATTGTGCATGAATGCACAAGTGCTACAGTATGCACGCTTACTGTAACTCGTGCATTTAATATTTTAGTATTTTTTGGTAGTGTTGGGTCTGTGAGAGAGAGGGGTAGTGAGTGAAAAAATAATAAAAAATTATAAAAGATTGAATATTCTATTGAATAGATGTGTAGAATAGATTGATTGATGTAGGTGTTTTGTAAAAATAGGTGTATAAAATAGAAAAAATAATTTTTTTTTTGTACAAAATAGACGGAAAGTATGCAATAACTGATGCAGTTGCTCTAAGTTAGACAAACTGGTTGCTTTTTTAGTGATAGCTCTCAAGTTGATTAAGACCATACATTAATACTTAGTTTGAAGACCCAGATGCATCTTTAGCATGTAGCAGTTATGCTCACTGCTTATGAAGAAATCTGTCCCTCTATCCCCTCATATTGCCCCTTTTCTTCTTTCTTCTAGCTATTTTGGTTTTGTTTTATTAGACATTTTGAAAGCTTAAAAGAACGTTTTTAAAATCTAAAACTCTATTTTGTAACACAAACTCCTTATGGTTTTCCTATAAACGCTTATTTTAAATTCAAAACACAATTTTGCAACAGCCTATATAAACGCACCCATTATCCCCAACTTTTTCAACTTGAAATAAGGCTTTGTTACTCTATAAAGAAAATGCTTTGAATTTCAATCTATTCTTGGTTAATGGCTGAAATTAGCCCCAAAAAAAAAAGTTGAGGGAGGTAAGTCTCTGTTAGGTCATAAACTTTTTTACCATGTTTTGAGGTTAAGGTTGTGTTTGGAAATAGATTATAAAACAAGTTGATTTTACTATTTACCTTATTTTCACTACTATTTATAGATAATACTGTACTTTATGGTACTATTCATGAGTCACACTGTACTATTTCAACTAGCTTTTACTTATATCTACAGTACTTTCAACAAAAAGTTTTCAGTTTCAGCTAAATAAGCTGTTCCCAAATGGATCCCAACTAAGAAAAATGCCTCCCCGATTTATGGCTACTTAGATCGATTGATATCATATATGTTATGTTATTGATATCATATATGTTATGTTATTCGTATGCATGGGTGAATATGTTTTTCACTCTGCATATATAAATTACAGTACGGCATGCATTTTAAAGTCTCATGACTAAGCTCCACCCAAATGGATGGTGTGAATGTGATCACCATTGAGAGAGAACAATTTACCAGAAATTTAAATGTATCATCATACAATCAAACAAAAAATTTCCAAACATCAATCATAATCCCCCATGAAGTTTCCACAGTTGCAAATTTTCTCCTGACCAATGGAGCACATTGCATGGGATTAAGTTTAGGAAGTTTAATAGAGACCAAACAGTAAGAGATGTTTTTGATCAAACAGACATGGCATTGAACATTACAAATCGGAGGCCCCAAATCTGTCATTAAAATTTCAAAGGTTCAGAGAACATGACAAGTAGTGATTACATGACAGTTCAATCAGAAGAAAATCCATCTCTTTCTATTTCTTTGTACACTCTAGTTTCTACATTTTGGTGCATTTACTAAATTCACAAAAGGCTTGGCCACGAACCAGAATGTTCAGAAAATAGAAAGACAAATCTCCAAACTCTAAACTACAAAAGGAAAAGAGATGTTTACAAAATCTATCATTTGAACCGGATTTGAAGGTAAGTTAACCCCTGCATATACCTACCAAAAGATGGCATTATGATATTTACAAATACAGATGTCTGAAGAAAACAAACATGTATCTGGCACTTGAACTTAAAGAACTCAAGAACTCTGGTTCATTGCTCCTTGGCCATTTTGTGAATTAACATCAAGCTCGGATCATCTGCACCTAATTTCAGATATGGCAAATAAATTCAAAGGCTTAAATAACCAAACAGAAGAAGAAGAAGAATATTAGGATGCAATCACTGGCCATCGGAATGTTAGTATCCAATAGGAAACCTCTTTCTTTTTGGTTGGATTAGGCTACCAGTATAGCTTAAATTTAAAATTTTCAAGTGCAGGAGTTGAGGAAACCTCAATAAAGAAACTGATGAGAAAAGTGACGGGTTTATCCGCCCTCCACCGACACACATAGCAATTAATAATGCAAGTTTGGCACTATATATATAGTCATTTGAAAATGGTGAAAAGGAGGAAAGGAAAGAAAAACCATAGCCACAAACTAAATATATGTAAAATCATTTTCCATGTTGATTTCAATCATGAACTATTCACAGATTGAAGATCCTATAAAGATAGATACAAAAGCAATTTCAGAGAATTATGAAAAATTAAGGACAATTTTACTCTTGCTTTGAACATCTGTAAATGTAGGAAATTTTTATTTTTATTTCGTTTTTAAAACTAAAAGACATGAAGTAGTAGAAGACTCTTACCATTTTAGGGTTGTTTCTTCCTTTCAAAGTTTTCACTGCTGCTGCTGCAAAAGCTTGTGCCGCTTCTGCATCAGCTTCTGCTAACTCTGCCTCTCTTGCTGCCTCTTCAGCTTCTGCTATGGCAGCTTCTGCCTCAGCAACGGCTTCAGCAGCAGCTACAGCTGCCTCTTGTGCAGTCATGGTCCTCATCTTGGCTAAATCTATATCAATCTGGGTTTTTGAAAATATATGGGCATCATCCTTCTCAACTTTTGGAAAAACCCTCTGCCTTCCCTCCGGAGGTAACACGGAAG
Organism: Quercus gilva; assembly: GCA_023621385.1. Lineage (NCBI taxonomy): Eukaryota > Viridiplantae > Streptophyta > Magnoliopsida > Fagales > Fagaceae > Quercus > Quercus gilva. Next base: position 34,465,205 of record CM042483.1, on the reverse strand, counting down.
AGATTCTTCTTCTGTCAGAAAATGCTGGAGTAGGTGCAATCCTGTACCTGCGTTTAACCTGTAAATTTAAAATTTAGCAGCAATCAGAACCCAAAATAACTCATTTAAACTGCAACCAGTCAGCAAAAGAACCAATTTTCTCGACCTACATTCAAACTTTCCATTTGGTTAAATTTTACATGGTTATAACTTATAACTCATAAGAGTTTCTTTTCCTGATTAGAATGAGGCTTTTCTGCAAAATTCTTAATGGTTTTTCTCTTTTTAAGTACCAAACCAGATAATTGTGCATAACATGTAAATTTAGTTTCAATAAAGATCTTAGTATCACTCAGGTATACGTTACCATAAACAACCCAGATTAGCATATGGCAGGATTTCAAGAATATGAATAAGAAAATAACCAAAAATGCTTCTCAAACCAGTCAAATAATAACAAAATGTTTGACCCTTTAATTTAGTACGAGATGCCATTGCTTTTCCATTTTAAATTCTTTATTTACCGTGTTTAGATGGAGGGAGATGGGATAGGAGAGGGTGGAGGGAGGGGAGGGGGAGGGTGGCTCATTCATATAGCATTCAATTACATTTTTATGTAAGGGAACAAATAAGACAAGCCAAGCAGAGCTTAATATTTTCAGAATTATCCATAATGGACTTAAGCAATGGTTGACTCAAAGTAAGTAGCAATGAGTTTGGATCAGCCTAAATGATGAAATGAGACACAGAAAATAAGAAGAAGAAAAAGGAGCCCTCTTGTATCTCTGACAGCAGAATCAGGCAAAAGAAGAAATACACTGATCTCCCATGCAAATCCATACCTCAAACCCTTGGGAAGTATAAATACCCAAAGCCTTGATCCTCAAAGTCAACAAGTAAAAATTGGGAAGATGAAGCAATGGCAATAGAGGCAACACAGAAAAGAAAGAAAAGAGTGGGGAATATTTATCAGTGTGCATCTCTTATACTTAAGTCAAGTCAGGGTTCTCTCCATCAAACAGATTCAAACTACATTCCCCAAAACCTAGTCACTAAACCCAACAAGGAAAATTTGTAGAGGGATTGGAAGTAGTAGAAAAGTGGCATTTATCAACAAAAAAAAAAATAGTAGAAAAGTGGGAAAAGATGATGATGAATCTCATTATCTTTCAAAAGTCAAAACAGGGCTTTGCCGAGAAAATAGGGAAAAAAATCTCTCAGCTTGGATCTCTTAACCTTTTAACTCAAAAAGCTCCCCCACCAAGCATAGGATGTTATTGTCTTCCCTCCATTCACAACCTTACAAAGCTGACTCTAGATTGATTGAGCTCAATCCATTTAACAAACAAATCAATTAAAAGTTCAAGCTTAGCTTGAACCGTACAAGTTCTCATTTTGGCTCAATTTATCATCTAGAAAAGAGAAAACCTTCCATAAACCTGTGAAGCTGCAAAAATATCCACTCTATGTGTGCGTTTGAATACAGCTTATTTTGCTGAAAACTGAAAACTGAAAACTAAAAACAATTTAAAAAAAAAAAAAATTACTGTTTATTACTGTTCATTACTGTTCAGCACTGTTCATTGGCCTAAAATCACTGTTCATTTGCATAACGCGTTGGATTTAAAAAAAAAAAAGCCCAAAACGCAGCCGCACTACCCAAACGGACCTTATATCACCCCACAAATGCAAGACAGTTTTCAATCAAAATGGATAAAAAACCACTAAAAAATTATTACCAAAAAGGAAGGGAAGGAGAGAAGAGATGAAATCTCATTCAAGTTGTCTGACCTAAATTCTGTTATGATTGACCATAACTCTTTTTCACACAAATCACATGTCGACCAAGCTCATCCAAATAATCAAATAAAACTGAGATTTAACTAGATCAACCAATTTATTAATGATGCTCTAGAATGGAAAGAACAAATAATCCATACAAATCACAATTATTTACATTTGTTACGGAAAATTAAAAGCAACCCAACCAATTATGTATACATGTGAATTGAGAATTTACACTTGTTCAAGGGATTCCATACTAATCTTCAAGGAAATAAGAAGTCAAAAAATCCATGGTCTTGTTTGTTGGTTCATGGCAGGATGACCTACAAGAGGTGCTTAATTAACATTCCTTAATCTTAAATTTTCCCTAAAAAACACACACAACATTAATACATCTGAACATGTTTTGGCATTTAATAAGGATCCACAGAAGTTATGCAAAGAGATGGTCAGCAACTGCCCAATTGGCTCAAGAAAGTTGCATTGGATGGGTATAATTACCTTAATTAGTTTCCCATTTGCTGTCAAATACTTTAACTTTGCTGATAATAACCTCTTAAAATCTGGGGGTGCCCAATATTGTTCCTACAAAATAAGGAATGCAACTCAGCTGATTTCAGAATATGATAATGACATATATAGCACCATTCCATCTGTGCTAGGAAAAGGAACACTTGCATATTATACTTCCTAAAGCATAGCACAAACACTGGTACAACCCATGGTCTGGCAGCAAAAATCGCATAGATACTACTATTGTGGTATAACTTATAGGTTCAAGTTCAACGGTGACTCAGTTCAATGTACAAATGTTCAATTGGAAACCTGGAATCTTGGTTTGGGCTTTGAGCTTTGAAGGGAATATCAAGGGGAAGTGTAGATAAGGTGTCTTGCTAGATTAAATTACAGTTGTGAAGCTTTACCATAACACATGCCATTAAAGGTCTGATGTAACAAAGAATAACATGTTGTGCTAAAAAATCAATAAGATGAGTGGTGTGAATTAACAAGATGGAACTGAGTTTTGGGTTGGGGGAGAAGTTCTAGGGTGGGACGTGCTATGTAGGATTTGAATTGATTTCTTTCATGACATGTACCAGTAGATGTCTGATGTCATTACAAACTACTTAACAACTCAAATTCAATGCCCAATCATTATGTGTTCAGTAACAAGAGTTAGCATTGATGATAAGTTCTCACAAAATTCACTTTTGATTCCTCAACCACAAACTATAAAAATTAACATTTGGACCACAATGGAAAATGTAAGGACCATTTAATCCTCGCACATATACAATAGGTTCAAATGTATAATTTTGATGGCCCCACTTAGCGTAATGTAAGATCAAAGAGTCATGAAACTAGGACTAGAAAAGAACAAATAGTCATGAGACTAGAAAGTCTTACAGAACATCCACTCAAGAATTAAAATGCATTGCCTTCCATGACATCTGTTTTAAAAATAAAAATAAAAAACTACCTCTATGTATGTAGCAATATTTGTCTTATTAGAACCGCCAGGCTCCTTCAAGTTGGTTATAGCCTCAAATATAAGATTGTCCAACCTATAAAAGAGAAGTCAAAATGAGCACATAAACATAGATAATGTTAACATAAAAATTCCAGTGTTTCTAAATTATATTTTCCAACCCACAAAAATTACAGTGCTTTCAATAACAGGTATAATGAAATTAATCTAGAAAATAGACCAAGTTTTCCAAAAATGGCACTTGTTTGTTACCACTGTAAAATTGTATATTGAAGAAATTAAATATACAAATACATATTCATATACATGTTAAACAACATAAAAGGCAATTTTGTAATCTAATTTATTTTATGTTAGTGATATATAAAAAACACAGCCACCACCCTAAGGTTGCATACAGCATTCTTTAATTCTCCCAATTACATTAATCACCTTAATACCCTAAGTCACATTAACATGGTATTAGTGCAGTAAACCCATCACCAACATCATTCCCACGCCATCACCTACAAATTCATAGCCAATAACCACCACAAACACCAACCCACCAAAATCTACCACATCATGGTCCATACTAAAAAAATAACTTCATAATATTTTCTTTTTATTTTTTGGTGTTGAAATTTTTTTTTTTTTTTTTTTTTTTTTTTTTTTTTTTTTTTTTTTTTCGCTTCTTCGATACAGCACCTACACGGCTCCGACACGGCGTGGACCAATGTTTTGAATATAGTTCCGTTCCGGCCAGGCCGAAATGTGAATACTGAAAATTTTTCATACAAACTATGAACCTGGATCTGCAACAGGAAACGCAGACTTAAGAACTGAGAAGAACAAATCGAAGGTGATAACAACTGGTGGGAGTTACGGTGCTGCAGAAGGAAGAAGGAAACAAACAAAAGGAAGAAGTAAAAATAAAGAGTGAATGAATGTGCACTGGGAGTTTGGAGAGAGAAGAAAATGTAAATAAAATAAAGATTGTTTGGCTTTGATGAGAAGTTTATGTGCCAATTGGCAAGTACGGGAGAGGGAATGCAGGATGAAATAAAAAGAGGCAAAATTTTTGTTTTGGATTTGGGCTTAAGCTTAACTTTTAGTTGGGTTTAGGTTTAAGCGTAGCTTTTGGTCTATTTAAATCAACTCAAAATTAAAATATAACCTAACAAAGATAATTATTTTATTATTATAATACAAAATTACAAATAAAGGTAAAATAAACAAAATTGAGAATTTTATTTATATTTTGTAATTTATTTACAAAATTACAAATAAAGGTACGATAAACTAAATTCTAGACATAAACGAATTTTATGTCTAAAAATATTAAAAAATATGCATAAATATAAAATTTAATTAATTATTTAATTGCTGTACCCACGCACTGTCGTACCCTTATTTTTCATAAATTGCCATACCCCCATATACGTACCCGTGTCGTATCCGTACCCGTGTCTGTGTTGGTGCAACTTAGCTCATTTTCCATGAGGCAACCCCTATTCAGGCTTAAATATTATGACACAAACTTCTCAATATTTATCATGGCTCCAACTATAAGTTTCCTAACACTATATATGAGCCATAAAAAATTCTGTTATTACACCCAAAACACACACACACACACAACAAAAGATGCTCACTATATATAACAGTAATAAGATGTAAGGGTTTCATCAGTGCAGACTTCAGTGCTCCACTCATACTTCGCTCTTTTCAGTTCAATATGTTTAGCTAAATTTACTGATTCAAGCCCTAGGGATATTTTGTTTCAAAAATCAAAACTACATACCAGGAATGCACAGACTGCATATAAAAGAACCCTTATGGCCCTCAATAGAACATAAAACTGATTAAAAAGAATATAATTGCTCGAGACTGTATTACTGAAACTACTTTCCACCTACTAAAGTTGTGGAAATAAAATACTCAAACATCAATTGATAAAAATGTCTAACCTTACAATAGATCTCTTTGGAGTAGCAACCTGCGCTGTTTCACTAGAAACTGAAAGAGGCTTAGTGTCCATCATTTCTTCATCACTTTGAACAACATTACCAAGAGCCATAGAGTTTTCCTCCTGTTTAGGGATATGTGGCACCCTTTTAACAGCTAACCTAGCCTTCTCTCGGGAACCCCATCCGTTTGCCATTACACTCATATTTCTCCACTTGTCCTATACAACATCAAAAGCAAATTAATTAATCAATTTGATCCAAAATATAGACAGTTCAGCATAAAGCATTTGTTTCAAATATTTATAATGGAAACTGTCTAAAAAAGTATCTACATATCTCTTTCTAGGCATAAACTCCACCCAGTAAATAATGTCAAAAGAACTATACCTTGAGATCTACATTTGAACGGAGATATAAGACACCACTAAATTCTGGATCTTTAAGTATTGTGCGCCATTTGCCAGCCCCATGTTTAATAACTCCAGCTTTAAGCGCTGCTTCCTCTTCTTGTGTCCATTTTTGCTTAGGAGCACCCATCCAGAAAAGCACAAAGATACAACCCAAAAGAATTTGATCTACAAAAAGTCTCTAAATTAGTACATGCACTCAACAGCCAAAAAGTTCATAAGCCAACAAAGAATATAATCAAAACTCACGACTAACAGATAATTCAAGGCTGAGACAAAGATAAATGCTTCTAGTAAGAGACTAAAGAACCCTACTTTGGACTGCATGTAAACTACATAGGAACATAAAGTGAGGAACACACTTAGACAAACTCTTTAACCATTGTATGGGTTTCCAACCATCATAAATGCACCAGTTTGAACTCTCTCCAAGCCATCACACTTAGACAAACTCTTTAAACTATTTGAGCGCATGTATATAGTGATGATTAGTAAGTTACATTTTGACCAAGCCAAGGAACTAAATTCAATGAGACAAGCAAATGCTTTAACAAAAACAGCATAACTGGCAGTTTGTGTATCATGAAGATGCTTCCTTGTACCGGCCATGTCTAATTATACTACACCACCCATCAAGCATATTACTTTTTTTAAAATGAAGAATCATCCAAGAGCCTTTAATCTAAGCACAATAAATAATTTCTTCAGTATCATCTCTGCTAAGCCAAAAAAACATTTTCTATAAAACTTCATAAGCCTGACTGACAACCCCGAAGAAGATGCCAATGAGTAACAATTCTGAATTCGCCACTCACAACTCCCCATTCCCACCACCCATCCGACGAATCCAACAATGTCAAGCCTAAAATACTAGAACCCAAAAAAAAAAAAAAAGTAGTCATATCATAATTGAATTTATTGTGCCAAGAGCCCTATAGCTCAACTTACACTTCCTGGTGTTTCTAACCGAGACGCCCAGAGTTCCAATCCACCTCCCCAAATATCAAATTATCAACAACCAAAATTTACAGCATTTTCACATTGATATCACATGATCCACCCAAAAGAAACGATTTTGTTCAGATATGAACTAGTAAACTCATAACTATAATTAACATTTTTTTTTCCTTTTTGATAATATCACAAATTCTACACATATACAATGCACAATTCAGCTTCTTCTTGTTTTGAATCATATCAATTGCTATTATTACTTCAAAAAAAAAAAAATTAATCAAAACCTAAATTTAATAGCAATATGAATTGCAAAGTTACATACTTTTTCATAAATCAAAAACTGTACAAACAATTGGATAAGGAAATCAGCTTAGAAATCTACAAATACGAAAACCCTAACAATGTCAAACTCCAAAAGCACAAAGCTTTCGATTCCACAAAGTGATTAAATTTTTAAATAAAATCACGAGAATGTTAACTAGAAAAGAAAATTGAAGATGAAGAAGAATAAGAATTAATAAATTACCAGACGTGTAGACTAGTACGATTTAGGCAGTGAAGAGACGACACCGTTTTGTTCCTCCTCCGGTTTTTTCTACTATTTTAGTTTGTTTAATAGTTATGAAAATATTTGTGAGTTGGTTTTGGGATTTGGGATTTGAACAACTCCGTTCAAAGAGGGAGAGAGAATTAAGGGCTGCCTCTCTCTCTTCCACTTGGAACACAGCGCACAGCGCATATTTTCGTCAGGAGAGGAGATAGATTTGTTTTTTTTGCTTCTGTATTTGTTAACCGTGCCACGTGGTCACGTGACGTCACTCATTGAGGGTTTTTCTTCTTTCTAAAATTCAATTTATTAATCTCTTAATTTTTGTTTGTTCACTAGTAAGTATAATTCCTGAAGCCCATAAGTGGCAGCTGACTACCCTGTAGTAGCTGACGACCATAAAGTAGTTGACGACTTTGTTGATATTCTCGTAACTAACCCCAAAAGGTTGATGACCCATAGTTAGGGTGACGGGAGCAACTGAAGGGCATCAGTGCATGGGTTAAAGATGATCAGGATGACAGAAGAAGTTGACGGGATGAAGCTGACGAGTCCAGCATGTTTCTTGCGTGGTTCACACGCATAGGTATATGAGGAAATATCTTGCACCCCAGACTTAACCCTAATAAAGAAGACTCCTACAAGGAAAGGATTTCGCAAGATAAGCGAAATAAAGAGTTTATCTTCTACAAGGAAACATCTTCTTAATCAAGACATGGATGTCAACCCTACACTACTATAAAAACCCTGAGACCCTCACAAACAAAGGTACGCATGATTCACCCAAGCTCTAACAATCTAAAGTTGTGAGAAGTTCTAACTTAACATTCGGAGGGTATTTGGCTGGTACTACACCGGTACTCTCTATTAGGTATTCTTTTTTTGTGTTGTGCAAGTATCATTTCGAGCACGTGAGGACTGTGTAACTTACTGTTGATTTTTCGGCATCATCAGTTGGCGCCGTCTGTGGGAATTGCGCTTAGCGACTTGTAAGCCATACGAACGCTTCCCGGACAAAGAGTTGCATGGTACTTAGTCGCTCGATGGCGATCACCAACAACGTTCAGGGAGACGAACCACGTGCAATTGCCCTCGAGAGACAAGTTTAGACTTTCGCCCCTGCCATGGAACGCCTCACCAAGCAAAACCTTGATCTAGAAGAGCAGCTGTGTCAAAAGAACGCAGGGCATAACACTCAGGAGGAGGACCAAGAAGGCACCAGCACTGAAAGAAGAGACCAAGAGGGGCAGGAAGGTAGCAATGCCCTAAGCAGACCAGAACAGCAAGACATGAACTGCCCGTCCGTCGCAGATACAGCTTCACCTCACATTGTTGCAGAGATGCAAATGATGAAAGAACGGATGGACTTTATGATGAACGCCCTCAGAGGGTGAGTTTCTAATGACCTCGATGACTTGGTCCACTGAACTGATTCACCGTTCACCACGTCCATCAATTCCTTCCCCCTTCCGCCGAAGTTTTGCATGCCACAGTTAGAAAGCTACGACGAAGCCAAGGACCCCCTAAATCACTTGGAATCTTTCAAGACCCTAATGCACCTTCAAGGATTGGCAAACAAGATCATGTGTAGGGTTTTCCCTACCACGCTGAAGGGTCCCGCATGAATTTGGTTTAGCAGGTTGACGCCTAACTCCATTAGTACTTTCAAGGAGCTAAGCGCCCAGTTTGCTTCACACTTTATCGGGGGGCATAGGTATAAGAAGTCTACTGCATGCTTGATGAGCATCGGGCAATGGGAGGATGAGACGCTGAGGTCTTATATAGCCCGTTTTAACAAAGAAGCGCTTTCAATCAATGAAGTTAACGACAAGATTCTCATAGTTGCTTTCACAAATGGGTTGCGAAAGGGTAAGTTTTTATTCTTACTATATAAGAATGACCCGAAGACTACGTCAGATGTGTTTTACAGGGCGACCTAATACATGAACGCGGAGGACGCACTTTTGGCTCGAAAAGAGAAACCCAAGAAGAGAGAAAGACAGGAAGACATACGGTAAGACAGGGGGCGGAAGATGGCAAGAACTGGAAAACGTAGGGATGACAGGCTCTCTACGCCCTTCGCGGGGAGGTTTATAAGCTTCACCCTACTAACTACCCCGATCGACCAGGTTCTAATGCAAATCAAGGATGAAAGAGCCTAAACCTTTCCCAACAAGCTGAAGGGAGATCCCAATAAAAGGTCTAGAGACAAATATTGCTGTTTCCATCGAGACCACAGTCACGACATAGTCGACTGTTACTACTTGAAACAGTAGATCGAAGCCCTCATCAGGCAAAGGAAATTATAGAAGTTCGTCAGTAAGGAGAGAGCCCCTTCCTCAAGAGCAGGTTCCCCAACGGGAAAACGAGCGTCTCAGGCCACCCCTAGGAGACATAAGAATGATTGTGGGAGAGACGGCGACTACTGGTTGTCCAAAAAGGCTCGAAAAACTTACCTTAAGATGGTTCAGAACGTTCAGTTAAGGAGCGTAATCCCGAAGATGGCGCAGATCAACAACCCCATTATTGGCTTCACGGAAGAAGACGCCCGACGCCTCTACCATCCGCATGACGATACACTCGTCGTTAGCATCCAGGTGGGGGACTATAACACGCACCGGGTCTTGATAGACAACGGAAGCTTTGCAAACATCCTTTACTACCTGGCATTCCAACAGATGCAGATTAACAGAGAACGTCTAGCCCCAACCAACGCCCCGCTTGTTGGATTCAGAGGAACAAAAGTATACCCCCTCGGTGCAGTCACATTACTTGTAATAGTCAGAGATTATCCTCAGCAAATCACAAAGGATGTAACATTCCTTGTTGTCGATTGCTCATTCGCCTACAACGCCATCATAGGATGGCCTACCCTTAACTCGTGGAAGGATGTAACTTCAACCTACCACTTGATGATCAAATTCCCCACTGAGTATGGAATAGGGGAATTGCGAGGAGATCAAATAGCTACGCACGAATGTTATATTGTGATGCTGGAAATGGACGACCATTACAAACCATAAGTATAAAAGAACAGCGAACGAGGACGGAATTTGTAGAAAAGCTCGAAGAGATACCCCTCGACGACTCCAGACCAGACAGAACCACCCGGATCGGCACCCTCGCCAGCCCAACGGTTCGCTTGGCACTTGTAGCTTTCCTCAAAGAGAACCAAGACGTGTTTGTTGGAGCCATGAAGACATGCCAGGAATCGACCTCTCAGTCATGGTACATAGGTTGAATGTGTCGTCCTCTTTTCCACCCGTCTGTCAGAAGAAGCGAGTGTTCGCCCAAGAACGAGATCAAGCAATAGCGGAAGAAGTCAGCAAGTTATAAGAGGCGGGCTTCATTAGGGAAGTATACTATCCCAATTGGCTGGCAAATGTGGTAATGGTCGAGAAAGCCAAAGAGAAATGGAGAATGTGCGTATCCTCTCCCTCGAGTCGACGTATCAGTAGACTTTATAGCTCAGCACCAACTACTAAGTTTCATGGACGCTTTTTTAGGTTATAATCAAATCCAGATGGACGAGGCGGACCAGGAGAAGACTTCATTTGTTACTAGCCAAGGCTTCTTATGTTACAAAGTAATGTTGTTTGGCCTCAAGAAAGCAGGTGCGATGTATCAGAGGTTCATGAACAAGATATTCGCAAACCAGATTGGGAGGAATGTTCAAGTCTACGTCGACGACATGCTAGTAATAAGCCGAATGGAGGATGACCATCTGCAGGATCTCAAGGAAACATTCGGCACCCTTTGCTCCTACAACATGAAACTCAACCCAAGTAAGTGTGCATTTGGAGTGACGACAGGAAAATTCTTAGGTTTTATGGTGTCTCAAAGAGGTATCGAGGCTAACCCGAACAATATTAGAGCCATAGTAGAGATGGCCCACCCAAAGAACATAAAAGAAGTACAAAGTTTAAACGGTAAAGTAGCCGCCCTGAACAGGTTCGTATCAAGAGCAATGGATATGAGTGTCCTCAATGGAGTATACATATAGACGGATCATCCAACAGACAAGTCGGTGGAATAGGTGTCGTGCTTCTTTCCCTTGAAGGAGACAAGATTGAATATATAATTCACCTCGACTTCCTTACCACCAACAACAAAGCAGAGTACGAAGCTCTAGTGGCAGGACTCAATCTCGCCAAAGCAGTAGGAGCCGCAAATGTGGTTCTACATTGCGACTTTCAGGTCGTCACCAACCAAGTAAACAGGGACTATGAATGAAAGGGCGAAAGGATGAAGAAATACCTGAAGCAAGTAAGGAAAAGGGTGGATGACCTGCAGGCTAAGATGGTCCAAATCCCTAAAGGGGAAAATGAGCAAGCCGACCGCCTTGCCAAAGCCGCTTCAGTTGAACATATGATCGTCTTTGATAATGTACTCTCTTTTGTTCAGCTTTCCCCACTAATAGATTCCGTCGATGTACAGGAGATAGGTTCTGAAAACGACTTAACCGCACCATTGGTCTCCTACTTGAAAAATGGCATCTTACTAGACAGGAAGGAGGCCGCAAGAAAGTTGAAGGTCCAAGCAGCGCGATTCGTTTTAATGAATGACGTCTTGTACAAGAAAGGCTTTTCCCACCCATACCTAAGGTGTTTGGGTCTGAAGGAAGCAGACTATGTCATGAAGGAAGTCCACGAAGGGATCTGCGGAAACCACTTAGGGTCACGGTCGTTGGTACATAAACTAATTCGAGCGGGGTACTACTGGCCCACCATGCAGAAGGATGCCCAGACTTATGTCAAAACCTGCGACAATTGTCAAAGATTCAGCAATGTCATCAGACAGTCGTCCAAAGAATTGACCTCAATGACAGCCCCATGGCCATTTGCTCAGTGGGGATTAGACATCATGAGACCATTCCTAATAGCAGTGCGACAGCTGAAGTTCCTTATAGTAGGTATAGACTACTTCACAAAATGGGTAGAAGCTGAAGCCTTGGCCACCATTACAGAGAAGAACATACAAAACTTCATCTAGAGGTACATCATATGCAGGTATGGGATCCCTAGAGTCTTAGTCTCAGACAATGGAAAACAATTCGACAATGACTCCTTTCGGGATTTTTGCTCGCAGTTGGGGATCAAAAATCATTACTCCTCCCCCGCCCACCCTTAAGCTAACGGACAAGTTGAAGTCACGAATCGATCCTTACTCAAAATTATCAAGACTCGGCTTAAAGGGGCAAAGGGCATATGGCCTAAAGAGCTGCCAAGCATACTATGGGTGTACAGGATGACAGCAAGGACACCTACAAGAGAGACACCATTTCGACTAACATACGAGAGCGAGGTGGTCATTCTAGCCGAGGTTGAACTCAGAAGCTACAAGATGGACAATCATGATGAAAGCAAAAATGACGAGGCTGTGCGTCTACAACTCAATCTAATTAATGAAGTCAGGGCGATAGCCGAACAAAAACTCGCACGATACCAGGATCGCATGGCTAAGTACTACAATTCCTGGGTTAAACATAAAGATTTTCAGGTTGGAGATCTCGTTTTGAGGAAGGTCATGGGTGCTACTAGAGACCCTGCCATGGGAAGCTCGGCCCAAAATGGGAAGGACCTTACAAAATCACGTCATGGTAAAGGAAAGGCACCTACCACTTGAAGACACTGGACGGATGGAAGTTACACCATCCATGGAAAGCCGAACACCTACGGAAGTACTACCAGTAGAGATGATGGCATGAAGAGCAACATCCTTTCATTTTTAGTTTACTTTAGTTAATTTTAACTACACTCCTCAATTTTCCCATTTACCTTAGTTAATTTTTGCTACAATACTTTTTAAGCCCAAAAGGCAGGTCTTTTTCTTCTAGAGAATTACTTTTTCTACGAATGCATGATTTATCATAATAAGAGGAGTTTATTCAAATATGGCTAAGGTGTTTATCTACAAAAATCATTAGGTCCATAAAGTGGACAAGTATGAAGTCCATAAAGTGGATGAGTTTATCAAGTCCACAAAAGTGGACAAGTTTATTAGTCCATAAAGTGGACGGGTCCATAAGTGGACGAGTCCATAAAGTGGACGATTTTACCAAGTCCATAAAGTGGATGGGCCCATAAAGAGAACGAGTTCATTCCTAGAGGATGGACCATTATAAAGTCTATAAAGCAAACAAGTTCACTAACTTGTCCATAAAGTGGACGAGTTTAATAATAAGTCCATAAAAGTGGACAAGTTTATTAGCCAGTCCATAAATTAGACAAGTTCATAAAAGTGGACGAGGTTATAAAGTGGATGGATTTATCGATCCATAAAATGGGAAAGTTCTTTTCAGGAGAACAAATTATGATTATAAAGTCCATAAAACAATGGACGGATCCATAACAAGTGGACGGGCCTAACTAAGCTGACGGATCCACGTAAGTAAGTTCATCCCCTGAGGAGGAGCTTATATTATAAAGACTACAATAAATGGACGGACCTATAACTAAGTAGATGAGTCCATAATTATGCACGTAAGTGGACGAATCAATATTATTAAGTCCTGATCCATGACTAAGCAGACGGGCTCAGTAAAAAGCCAAGAAATGAAATCATTAAATCTACAAAGTAAACATCCTTAAGTGGACGAGCCTATCGTGTGAAATAGACGGGTTCGTCTCTAACTTACAAAAACATATTGTACAAGCATAAGGAATGAGTATATAGATCAACAAGTAAAGAGCAACACATATATACTGAAAGCAACAGATACAAAATACCATAAATAAAATAAAGTTTTTACAAACAAAGCCCAAAAGACAAAAGGACATTAAACTGTCCAGATTTTAGAACAAATTTACAATGAGGAGAAAAGAAAAAGACGAAGTTCAGGATGTCGAGGGATCTTACGGGATCTCATCACCCTTGGGAGGTAGGTCTTGAGCTTCTTGAGTTGGAGGATCTTTAGGATTTGGAGGGTTGGCCGACGAGGTCATAGGAACGACGAGCTTATCCAAAGCAGGCTGGGCAAGAACGACACTATCATCTTCTGGGTTCGCCTCGAACTTGGAGGAGCCGTCATTCTCTTCAAAGGTAGTGTCGCCTACAGGTATCAACAGCAAGGGGTCATCCATAGAGACCTTAGAAAAATCTAGGTCAGGGTAGAAGGATTTGACCTATTTAAGGCAATCCTCAAACCCGTCACCATAGTATTCAACACAGGAATTAATGAATGCTTGTGACGCCCTGAACTCCTTCACGGTGTCATCCTTGGCCGTCTTCACCTGGCCTAAAAAGGCCGTTAGCTTCTTTTCCACTGCCATCTTGGCTTTTTACTCCTTGTCCTTCTAACGACCCTCCTCCTCTAATTTTTCTTTCAACTCCTTCACCTCCTGATTAAGAGTACACATGGCACTCTTATATTGTTCTTGCCCGTCAGTCAGGTTCTTGATACGCTTATGCAAAAGGGTAATCACCCATTCCTTGGCTACACCCCTATCTTACAAAGCTTTCATACGAACCATTGCCTGTAAAACAGGATAACCATTAGCTATTAAGCATAAGAGTGAAATAAATAAAGAAACAAAGGAATAAAGCATACCTGAGCAAGGTCAAAAAGACCTGACGCCCCCAGCTCCTCTGTCCTTTGCTCAGCACAAGGATCCACGTCCTTATCCTTGATGATGGACCTCACCTTCTCCAAGGCATAGTCCTTGTGTGTGAGAAGACGACAGTTAGGATCCTGAGTAACGAGGCCTGACATCGTCATTAGCCCTTTGCCTACCCCATGCTTAGGCTTAGAAGGTGACGACTTCTTGGGAAGCTTATCCCCAGGAGTGATGGACACCTTCTTGGACGAGCGATCGTCCTTCCCGTCACCTTTCCTCTTAGTCACCCCCTTACTGGCGACCTTGGGAGCAGACGAGGACGCCCCCTCCTTTTACTTGCCTTTCCCCTTTTCTTTCTTGCCCGCAGTAGTAGCCCTTACTTACGCTCTCAGCCTTGCTGCCTTCGTTTCTACAAAAATGCAAATAAGGAGTATTAAGACAAGTGACGGCCTTAGACAAGCCGACGGAAACAGAAAGACGGTTAAAGTGGTTAACTTACGACGACGGGAGTAATTGTTGAGACGACGGGTTTTTGGTGTTGGTTCAGGACCCCCACAGTAAGCATGTAGAATGTCGAGTGTAATAAGATCTCGACACTTCTGCTTGTCCAACGAGATTTCTATTACCTTACGGATAAAAGCCTCCTGCTTGTCTGTGATATATGGACGAACACTAGTTGAAAGAAAACAAGAAAAGTAGATGATGTTAGAAACTCGAAACAAATAAGTTGAAAGGAGCAGACGGGATTAACTTGAATCTTTGACATAGGCCCAAGTGTTGTCAAAGCCATGGGGCATCGTCTCCCACTCATCCTAACGACACACCCAGTTCGTCCCTTTAACCAAAAAATACCTGCCCTTCCAATTCCTATTGGAATCGGGCATACCGGACACTAGTCTTAGCTCTTTCTTCCTTGCAGAGAAATGATATATTCCTTTGGACGAGACAATATGCTGAGAATGGTAGCACCAGAAGAACTAGTCAAGAGTTAATTGACGGTTTCCTCCATTTAAACGACCCCACAAAATCTTTGCCCCAATGAATATTTTCCAAGCGTTAGGGGCGATTTGGCTGACGGACAACCCCAAAAAATTGGCCAACTGATGGTGAAGTGCCGTTAGAGGCAGTCTCAATCCTGCCGTGAACATGGCGTCATACATGTCGACATTTGCGGTCTTCCCTGTATAGCACTTCTCAGACTTTCTAGGGAGACGGCTTGGGATGTTGTCCGGAATTTGATACCTGTCACGCAAAGATTTGAAGACCTTGTCTGACATTGTCTGTAGAAAGTCATTAACCGTCCATTCTTTAGGGAGGATGAAATGACGATCATCTCTTGGGCTACCTAACGTACTTTCTATGACCTCCTCATCACCGTCATTTTCGTCCCCGTCACTCTCTTTCCCTTCCTCCTCGTCATCCTCGTCTCCTCCCTCACCTATTACCTCATCTTCTCCTCCATAACTTTCCATTTCCTTGCCAGAAGGTTGGGCTGACGTTTCCCTCTTTGACGACCAAGAGAAGCCCTCCTCTGGCTCATGACCTGATTGGAAGACCTCGTTGTAGCCCGCTTCCTCGCAAACTGACGATTGTTCACTTATCGTCTCTCTAGACATCTGACTACCTACAAGCAACGAAGGTATTTTAAGAGCCTAAGTTGACGATTTCTCTAAAATAAAAGTTTCTCAAATCAACTAGGATAAAAGTAAAAAGATATGAGGCAGTGAGAATAAAGTTAACTTACCAAGTAACACAGACGGTTTCACAAATAGAGACAGTCTCAGTAAAAGGATGATGACAAAAGCACAAAGACATGGGTAAAGTCCTTGAAGTGACGGACTCTCTCTGATGACCAACAGAAATGAAATAGAAGAAAGTATAAAGGGAAGTGGGGTATATATAGGGTGATAAGCGCACAGAAGATAAAGCGACACCCTCATCTAGACACAAGACCAATCGGCTTGAGCCACGTGTTTTGACATTGTGGTTGCTTGAGGAGTTAGATAATAAATGCCCCATCCATTAAAATATATATATACTCCACAACCCGGCAGCTTAAGCTAATGGGATTATGGAGTAGGGGGCAACTGGTAAGTATAATTCCTGAAGCCTAAATGGTAGCTGACTACGCTATAGTAGCTGACGACCCTTAAGTAGCTGACGACTTTGTTGATGTTCTCGTAACTGACCCCAAAAGGTTGACGACCCATATTAGGGGTGATGGGAGCAACTGAAGGGCATGAGTGCATGGGTTAAAGACGATCAGGATGACAGAAGAAGTTGACGGGATGAAGCAGACGGGTCCAGCATGTTTCTTGCGTGGTTCACACGCATAGGTATATGAGGAAATATCTTGTGCCCCACACTTAACCCTAATCAAGAAGACTCCTACAAGGAAAGGAGTCCGCAAGATACGCGAAATAAAGAGTTTCTCTCCTACAAGGAAACATCTTCTTAATCAAGGCACGGATGTCAACCCTACATTCCTATATAAACCTTGAAAACCCTCACAAACCAAGGTACTCATAATTCACCCCAGCTCTAGCACTCTAGAGTTGTGAGAAGTTCTAACTTAACCTTCGGAGGGTACTTGGCCAGCACCACACTGGTGCTCTTTGTTAGGTCTTCTCTTTTTGTGTTGTGCAAGTATCGTTTTGAGCATGTGAGGACCGTGTAACTTAATGTTGATTTTTTGGCATCATCAATCACGATACACTTTTTCTTTCTAAAGTTATAAACTATTATTCCGATTACATTTTAAGTATTAAAAGGCACAATCAACCCTCTAATTTTAAGAATTCGTTACACTTAAACACCCCATCATTTGTTTAAATGGAATTTAGTACTAAAAGATAGATTTACCCTCAGCTATTCAGTTTTGAGATAAAGGTAAATTGGTCTTTTAACATTAAATTTTACCAAACTTAACACTAAAATAGATAGTAGTGGTGTGGAGACATTGAAACAGAGTTACAATTTTGAGAAGTCAGCCATGCGTTCTAATAATTTAAGGGATAAAGTATAATTGAAATGATAGTTTAAAGTGGAAAAGTGTAATTTACCCATTATATTTTAATTGTCAAATTTTTTATTGAGTTTAATTTTTGTTTGTTCAATCCTTTAACGTTGTAAAATTGAATAATTATGGCCCTTTTGTCTTACTAAAAAATGGGTTAAAATATTTTTTTTCTTTATTAAAAATCTAAGTCAAAACATTCATGAGGGCAGAGTCAAAGAGAAGGGGGGGGGGGGGGGGGGGGGAGAGAGAGAGGGTCCCCCCAACTTTCAAACTTCCCATTTATAATAGTGTAATTTGTATATATTAAACAACAATTTTCTTACTGGCCCCCTCAAATTTAATAATTTGACATCTCAAAATCTTCAATTTAGACCTTTAAACTTTATAATTGGCCCTCAAATTTGTGAACTAGTACAGCACAACCACAAAATTAACTTTGTACAAAAACCCCAAAACTATATACATTTAGGCCCATTCGTTTCTTGTGGACTCCTCAAATGCTAACAGAGCCCTAATTATATAGATTACAAATCTATAATAATAATAATAATAATAATAATAATAATAGGTGAAGTAGAGAGAGTGTATAATTGAATTCCAAATTAGAACTCTAATTGTGTGCCACGTGTACACACCAAATTAGAATTCCTAATTTTGTGCCATGTGTCTAGAATCTGAAATTGAAATTGAATTTTGCATCATGTGACTAAATGTATGTGGGTTCATTCTCATTAAAACCACTTCTATGTATCGGGTTAAGTGAGTTTTGTGCTAATTAAGTTTTTTCTTGATTTTGCAGTTAAACGTGAAAACCAAAGAGATTAATATCGGTGAAATTGAAGTTGAATTTTGCATCATGTGGCTAAATGTATGTAGGCTCATTCTCATTTAAACTACTTCTATATATCGAATCAAGTGAATTACTGTGCTAATTAAGTTTTTTCTTGATTTTGCAATCAAACGTAAAAACCAAAGAGATTAATATCGGTGTCATGCTCAGACCTTGAAACAGACTTCCCCAACTTTTTCCGTGCTATTAAGATCAAAACGGTATGTGGGCATTTGTCTATTTATTTATTGATGCTTTTTCAATGCAGGAACAAATATTATTTCTGTGTCTAATTTATGATTCAGGGCTGGGGTTTCAATGGGTTTTAGGATTTTTATTCTATTTTGTTTTATTTTTTGCTTATTCAATGTAGGAACAAATATTATTTTTATCTTTAACTTATCACTTATGATTAGTGGCAAGAGTTTTAATGGATTTTAGGATTATTTATTTATCTATGCTTATTCAATGTACGTGAGAACAAATATTATCTTCTTTTTTTTCTTTTTTTTTTTTGTCTTTCTAAAGAAAAAAAGTTTATTTTTTATGTCCAATTGTTGAATTTCAACTGCAAATGTTGGTTCCTTGCAGTTTAATGTTGAATTTTTTTTTTTTTTTTTTTGTACAGAAACGCTTTCAAAATGATGAACATGTTTATAAAGCATTCCAAGACATTATGAATGTGTGCCAGAAGGAGCACAAGGGCATAACAATTAAGGCCTACAATGAGGTTAGCGTGTCATGGCTCTTTTTTTTTCTTTTTTTTTTTTTTTTTATTCTAAAGTTTTCTTATTCATGTAACTTTCAGTAGTCTTAGTGGGCTGGATTTTATATTCTTAGTGGTTTTTGTTTTACAATTTTCAGGTTGCAACTCTTTTTTATGATCATCCAGATTTGCTTGATGATTTTTCAAGATTTTGGGTTGATTTTTATTAAATCTATATATCTATATATATATTAATAGGTGAAGCAGAGAGAGTGTGAAATTGAATTCCAAATTAGAACTCTAATTGTGTGCCACGTGTACACACCAAATTAGAATTCCTAATTTTGTGCCATGTGTCTAGAATCTGAAATTGAAGTTGAATTTTGCATCATGTGGCTAAATGTATGTGGGCTCATTCTCATTAAAATCACTTCTATGTGTCGGGTCAAGTGAGTTATTGTGCTAATTAAGTTTTTTCTTAATTTTGCAGTTAAACGTGAAAACCAAAGAGATTAATATCGGTGAAATTGAAGTTGAATTTTGCATCATGTGGTTAAATGTATGTGGGCTCATTCTTATTAAAACTACTTCTATGTATCGGGTCAAGTGAGTTACTGTGCTAATTAAGTTTTTTCTTGATTTTGCAGTCAAACGTGAAAACCAAAGAGATTAATATCGGTGTCATGCTCAGATCCTGAAACAGACTTCCCCAACTTTTTCCGTGCTATTAAGATCAAAACGGTATGTGGGCATTTGTCTATTTATTTATTGATGCTTTTTCAATGTAGGAACAAATATTATTTCTGTGTCTAATTTATGATTCAGGGCTGGGGTTTCAATGGGTTTTAGGATTTTTATTCTATTTTGTTTTATTTTTTGCTTATTCAATGTAGGAACAAATATTATTTTTATCTTTAACTTATCACTTATGATTAGTGGCAAGAGTTTTAATGGATTTTAGGATTATTTATTTATCTATGCTTATTCAATGTATGTGAGAACAAAGATTATCTTTTTTTTTTCTTTTTTCTTTTTTTTTTTTTGTCTTTCTAAAGAAAAAAAGTTTATTTTTTATGTCCAATTGTTGAATTTCAACTGCAAATGTTGGTTCCTTGCAGTTTAATGTTGAAATTTTTTTTTTGTACAGAAACGCTTTCAAAATGATGAACATGTTTATAAAGCATTCCAAGACATTATGAATGTGTGCTAAAAGGAGCACAAGGGCATAACAATTAAGGCCTACAATGAGGTTAGCGTGTCATGGCTCTTTTTTTTTTTTTTTTTTTTAATTCTAAAGTTTTCTTATTCATGTAACTTTCAGTAGTCTTAGTGGGCTGGATTTTAATATTCTTAGTGGTTTTTGTTTTACAATTTTCAGGTTGCAACTCTTTTTTATGATAATCCAAATTTGCTTGATGATTTTTCAAGATTTTGGTTGATTTTTATTAAATCTATATATCTATATAATAATAATAATAATAATAATAATAATAATAATAATAATAATAATAATAGGTGAAGCAGAGAGAGTGTGAAATTGAATTCCAAATTAGAACTCTAATTGTGTGCCACGTGTACACACCAAATTAGAATTCCTAATTTTGTGCCATGTGTCTAGAATCTGAAATTGAAGTTGAATTTTGCATCATGTGGCTAAATGTATGTAGGCTCATTCTCATTAAAACCACTTCTATGTATCAGGTCAAGTGAGTTATTGTGCTAATTAAGTTTTTTCTTGATTTTGCAGTTAAACGTGAAAACCAAAGAGATTAATATCGGTGAAATTGAAGTTGAATTTTGCATCATGTGGCTAAATGTATGTGGGCTCATTCTCATTAAAACCACTTATATGTATCGGGTCAAGTGAGTTACTGTGCTAATTAAGTTTTTTCTTGATTTTGAAGTCAAACGTGAAAACCAAAGTAATTAATATCAGTGATAAGAACTTGGTTTGGGTACATTGCATAATTTCCAACAAGATAGCAAAGCTAGAGTTTGCATCTTTGTTATAAATTGCTTACAAAGTTTGCATCTTTACATTTGCACTGAGTTTCGAATTAAAGTGCTTTCTTTTTTGTTCTGACACTGAGTTTTGTTTACTATTCACTTACAAAGTTTGCATCTTTACATTTGTTATAAATTATAAATTGCTAATATGTGATTAGATGCACATTATGCCTAAAATTCACTATCCTTATATTTGGCTTTTTGTTCAGGTTTGGCACCTATAACAATGAAGAAAGCATTGCTGTGGACCGATGGATTATACTTTTTGCAGGCTGCAAAGGAACTTAGTGATCAATGGAATCTCACGCGAATTGGAGAGGACCCGGCTGTAGATGTCTGGATGGTAGATGTGAGTCACTATGTTTTTAAAATTTTCAATGAAGGTAAAGGTTATGAACAATGTAAATTTTTCAGAGAGAGATTTATTATTCTATATTTACGCAAGTTTGGTCGCCTTCTTGGAGTGGATCACTCCACCTTGTCTTTCTACTGGAATTTTTTATTTAGATTGTTACAATTTAATCTGAAATTTTATTTG
This sequence comes from Quercus gilva, assembly GCA_023621385.1. Classification (NCBI taxonomy): domain Eukaryota; kingdom Viridiplantae; phylum Streptophyta; class Magnoliopsida; order Fagales; family Fagaceae; genus Quercus; species Quercus gilva. The sequence continues at coordinate 34,443,437 of CM042483.1, read as the reverse complement.
AATTTTCTTATTGTTGTTACTATCATATATTATCATTCCAATTGTTCAATTAGAATCTGAAATTGGAGTCCAATTTTACCATACACGTGTACAATCTAATTATTTTTAATTTTGCTGTCATGTGTAGAAGACAATGAGATGAAATTAATAACATATTAAACACTCATGCTTTGGGAATTGGTAGTACCAATCTAAATGCATTGGACCTGCTTCGTGATAATACAACTATGAAGGATGTATAAAACCACGCACAAACACATCTCTCTATAAAAAGAGATTGGAGAGAATTTCTTTTATTAGCCATGAAACTTCAAAGGTTTTTTCTTCACACAAATGTCCATCATGTTACAAAATGACTCATCGTAAAACTACAAAATGAGTACAACTCTGAGGTTTTTTTTTTTTTTTTTTTAATTTAAAATTTTTTAAACTACAAAAATTTCAATCACCAATAGAGATTGAAGATTCAAAAGCATGAATGGATCTTTTGGATAAATATTGTCACCAAGGTTCATCTTTCTGTGTAAAATATATATACTACTAAGTTTTGTTAATGAAATTTTCTGGTTAATAATATGAATTTAGACTTAACTGAGCCTTTTAAACATGAATAAACTCATGATTAATAATATATTCATTCTCGTGCGGTAGCATGGGACTACATACTAGTTTCTGTAATACAAGGGAAAATATCCACAATATATACATATTTTAAGAGAAAAAAAAAAAGGCTTAAGATCTAAAAGCTATTGCTCAATCTTTTATCCCAAATAATGAAATTTTAGATGTTTAACCCTTAGAAAGGTTCAAAGATTTAAACTTAAATAAATAGATATTGCTTCCGTAGACTATAATTCTTGATAAATTCAAAATCAATTTTGAGTAAATTTTTTTAAGAGTCCTGTTATATTTAGGTTGGCCCTCCCTGAAAAAATTTCCTAGCTCTGCCACTGTTCATGAGATGTGTCATTTAATAGAATTTGTAGTTTGATGATTGTGAGAGACTGCAAACTCGGGTGCTCTAAAAAAAAAGAGATTTGGATACTTTAAAGGCACCTCTCTTTTTGGGTAAGTGGTGGAGTCGCTACTTATTTTTTTATGCAGAAAATTAAGAAAAAACTAAATACAAAATACATATTCTGAATACTTTGAATGTTATTGATTCAATAAAGAACGGTACAATTTTGGTAAATTAAATCTTACAAGACTTTGGGTCCTAATTACAATCTGTGCAAAAGAATACAAAATTTTTGGTCCTAGTTAAAGTCTACCAAAATTAAAGAAAGACAAAACACTAATCTATCTATCCAAAAATCCTAAGCTCGGGGGCTAGGTTACAGAATGAGAAGGAGTTAGGCACCCATTCCGCCCAGACAGAGTTTGGTCTTCTAGACTCTAATGACTAATATACCTTCTTTTGCATGATGTGAATGATATGTTGAACATACATGATAGACACTTGACTAAAATTAATTCAAATAAATTTACCTTATGGATGTGTTCTCTTTTTTTAAGAAAATTCAGATATGTTTTGTATATAAAAGAAATTTTGATTTGTAAAGAAAAATCAGATCTTTTTTTTTATGTAAAAGAAAGAATAAGATTTTTGTTAAAAAGAATCAGATCTGTTTTTGTGTAAAGCTAAAAAAAATGTGATTTTATCAAGAAAAATCAGATCTTTTTTTTATGAATAAAAGGAATAAGATTTTGTAAAAATATATATATGAGATCTATTTTTTGTGTAAAAGTAAAAAAAAAAAGTAAAAAAAAAAAGAAGTGATTTGATAAAAAAAAATTGTTTTTATGAATAATATATATATATATATATATATATAAAAGCTTTTTGAAAGAGGATTCATATTCAAACGATGAATTTATTACGCATGCATCACATTAAAAAAAAAAAAAACTACAAACTAACTTTCATTCCTTTCATTAAATTTCAAAATCTGCAGTTTTGTGTTTAAGAAAAATTTTTCTAAAAAAATCATATTTGTATTTAATGAAAATAAAGATCAGTTTTGAATTTAGAAAAATCAGATCTGAAAAATACAGGTCAATTTTTTGTTAAAAAAAATTAGATCTGAAAGATCAGATCAGTTTTTTTTGGTTTAGAAAAATCAAATCTGAAAGATCAGATCAATTTTTGGTTAAAAAAATCATATTAGTTTTTTTGGTTTAGAAAAATCAGATTTGAAAGATCAGATGAGTTTTTTTTTAGAAAAATTAGATCTGAAAGATCAGATGAGTTTTTTTTTTTAGAAAAATCAGATCTGAAATATCAAATCAATTTTTGGTTTAGAAAAATTAGATTTTAAAGATCTGATCAGTTTTTTTTTTTTTTTTTAGTTTTTTAAAGAAATCTTTGATAGACATTAGTAGACTTTGAAATTTAAGAAAGAGAACCAAAATAAACAATCATCTAAGAACATGTTAAAGAAAAATTAAAGCAAAACATGGTAATTATACATTAGGAGCAAGAAATAATAAAACATGTTAAACATATTCATGCATCATCAACAAAACTAATGGAGAAGAAAAGAAAGAAAAGAAAAGAAAAAATAGAATACCTCTTGCATGAGCGTGCTCTTCTATTGAAAGAATATTTTAGGATTCAAAGAAATTTATTCAACTCTTTGAAGCCTAAAATACTTTACTTACAAAAAAGAAATTCCTAAGGCAAGAGCCTCTAAAACGCCTTTAACATAAAGGGATTTGAAAAATCACAAGAGAAGAACTAGAAAGAGGGGGGGGGGGGGGGGGGTCAAAAAGTGTGCTAAATTTTGAGAGGCATCCTCTATTTATAGAGGTTGGAATGCTTCAAAAAATTAGCTGAATGATTAGATACAAATTGGGATGCTTGCTTATCTCTAAAAAATCAAAAAGGGTAAGGTTTATCTCAATCCAAGAGTTCTTGGGCCGTGCCAGCAATTTGGGCCAATTGGCACTTTTCATGTGCTGATCGGCACTCCAAGAGTGCCGAATGGCCCTCTTGGGTGCCGAACCTGCGTTTAAATTTTGATCCAATTTGGACTCTTTTTTTTAGGATTTTTGAGCCAGGAATTGCACATAGACACATTTTTAATCCGTATTCTAAAAATTAATCCCCTTTTCTGGATATTCAGGTCTTTAAAGTGATAATTATCTTGTAGATAAACACTCCAAAAAAATCTTGATTATCCACAATTTCTTTGTTGTTTGATTATCCACTTTGTTCCCATGCAAGCAAGTCTATCTTTAACACTAACTAACAACCAATCACAAAATTATTTAATTAATTTTAATTGTCCAATCGATCAGAATTAATTTAAATTAATCATGTGTGGTTGGTTCCACCCAAACAAAATGCATGCAGACTGTGCAAATTTGATCATGTGATATCTCTCAATCCGATGGCCCGATTTGGAAATCGGACATATCGTCACGACTGTTAGAACCTTAAGATCATTTTTATGATATGTAATGAATAAATTGATGCATGTAATGCAACTCTAAATTTTGGGTATATGAATGGTTACTCTAGTCATCTTCCTAGATTAAATTATGGGTGCAAAATTGAGTATGTACAATAATTATTTTATTAATTAAATTATATAATGTTTAAATGATTTAATTTGTGTAAGGACTCAAAATGTATTGGACCCAAAAGAAGGATGGGATTCGAGCCTAACAAGCCCAAACAATAAAATTTATAGAGAATGGGCATAAGAACTAGCTCCAGTGAAAGGAAAAAGACATCGCTCTTCTGCAGCAAAAGGAACTTCAAACTAAATAAAAGAAAAACTCTCTCCTTCTTCTCCTCGGCTAGGTTTTTAGTGTATATTTTCCTGGATTCTTTCTCTCCTTTTTTCTCCTTTCTTTTTTTCAAAAAGTCTTCTTTTTAGTGTACTCCGATTTCGCGTTATATACTACCTTCTTCATCCTGCTTCCACTGTACACGTGTAAGTTCCATTCTGAGAACTTCTTTCTGTCCCATCCAGAACTTCCTAGATCCTCCGCCTAGTGGTTAGAAGGCTGTTTGGTTATTGTTCAGGTATCACCTCCACATTAATGCGGCCAGAGAGTTAGCTGGGAAGCATTTAATGTGGAGGTAACAGCTTTTAAGGGATATTTGTTACTTTTCCCGGTTCCTTCTTTGCTCAATAGTTATTAGTTAATTTGCATGCAGTTCTGTGAAGTTCCTTGACTATTAAAAGAATTGCACCCACCTCGGACGCAGTTTGAGCAATAAATCTTATCCTCGGACATGTGAGTGTCCTCGGACTGGGCCGCTGGGCCACTAGCCCACTTCCCATGAACTCGCCGTTTATCTTTTTGGGCCACTGGCCCCACAATTTGCATACAAATTTTTTAGCATAAATACAAAGTGAAGGACTAAATTAACAAAAATTAAACCTTAAAAACTAATTTGACACTTAAATTGAATTTAAGCCATTGGGAAGGGGGGAGTTGTAGGGAGGTTGAACCTAAGACATGGAGACTAGGGATGGAAATAGGTGCCAATAGACAAGAAACCTGTGTAACACTCTGTACCTGAACCTATTTGGGCATGGGACTATGGTATGATAGTGCGGCCCACAAACCTGACCTTTTTCTACCCAAGACCCCATCCCCAGCCCACGAAGGCCACAGGCCCAAACTTCGTATCGACCAAGAACCTAAATGGGTAATCGGCAGCCCTTGCCTGGCGAATCTTTCCCAAGCAATGAGGGAAGTGTTCAAGTACAACACCTCTCGTATGCACGGTAGTGCCTTAGGAAAGACCGTTGCCGAGCACATCTGCTGGAGTGAGAACCAATTCCAAGGCCACATTCACCGCACCCCACTCCCACCTAAACACCCACTTACAATAAATGACATTGGACCTCTTGTTGCACTAACTCTAAAGGAAATCATAACTCCTCCACTAATTTTGGGCTATAAATATGAGGAGCTGAGGAATGGAAAGGGGTTGGTCATTATTGAGAGAGTTGAGAACAATAGCTATGAGAGGGAAAAGGAACCAATAGAGGAGTTTGAGAGGTATCGTTGAGTCTCCAAGCTGGAATCATCTAAAGTAGGAAATCCAAAACCCATATTATAAATAGATTGTGAGCCCAAGAGCGAGCTAACCCATCAAGCACGTTTTGGGTGCGCACAAAACCCAATGGCAAAAACATTATTTTCTTATAAAAAGTACTTCATTAGGCAAGGTAATAGCAGAGTTAGGATTTGACATTAGGTGGGCTAGAAGTTATATAAGCATCTTTGCATGCAAGTACACATGCGCATGCGCGCGCGCGCGCGCGCACACACACACACACACACACACATATATATATATATATATATTGTGGGGATAAGTGGCTCAGATAAGGGTATTGGCCGTGGGTCGCACCCGAGAACGTTGGAGAGCCCGAGGACAAACTAGTGTTAATAAAGGTAAGTAGGTTATCAAGCCGAGGATGGGAGCTGGTCATGACAAGTAGGCAATATTGTTCGAGGAGATAAAACTCCTTGGGAAGCAGAGTGGAAACCTAAAGCTTGACCACCCAACAAGTATTAGGAAGTGGACAACCATGCTTGGAAGGAGAATAAGTGTTGGAGAGAAGAGAGTCAACAGAGAATTGATAAATATTTGGGAAGAAAGTTGCTACCATCGCATTGAATGCTCTACATCTAACCAACTGGCGGCATTAATGTAGAAGTGATACCTGAATAGTGACTTATAACCTTACAGCTATCCACAAAGACTTCAAGAATGTGCTGATGGGACAAGTATCAAGGAGATTAGCAATCTAATCTAAACGTGGAAGGCTAAGATAAAAGAAGAGAAAGGAGTATAAAAGGAGAAGGATTCCACTTTGTAACCAAGAATTTGAAATATTTCTATAAGTCTGAAAATATCTATAAGAACATACCATTCTCGGGCATGACCGAGGAGTCTTTTTCTTTTCAACTTGTTCATCTTAGCCATTCCAACACTAATTAACCTACTATGAGTTTTTTTTAACTCATTGAATGTTTCAGTAACAAGCTCACTCTCTAACAAATTTATTGTTATGGGCCTATTGGGTCATTGTTCGAATCTTTTAGGCTGTTGATCAAATTGAGTCCATACACACACACACATATATATATATATATCACTTGATATAAAAGCTAAATTTAAGTGATAATTATAAGAAAACACATAAAATAATAGCATATTCATTATTATTTTTTATTTGTAAATTTTTAATTTTTTTAATTTTGCATGAATAAGACTTTTTTAAGGAAGAATCTCAAAGTCAAAATTCAAACTTATGAATGAAAATATTTTTAATAGTTAGATATATATCAAGTTCAACTTTTACGTTATTACGTAGTTATTCCAAAATTTTATTGCATATTATACAATTTTTTATGAAGGAGAATAAATTATTATATAAAGATCGAATGCGATTTTTATATATCACTTTTGAAATATAATAACAAAGTTCCTTTTTACCTCCAGTTAAAACTTTAGTTTCATTATTTTCTCTCTTTTTTCTTCCTTATCTTTGTTCTCTTTTTTATAGTTTTGAACCTTGAAGGACATTGATAAAATAATAAATATTTTATTTTATTTTTGAATGAGATAGAGAGAATGAAGTTTGGGGGAGAAAATAGACACGTAAAAATTCGAAAGATGAGAAAAGAAAATATAATTAAAAAAAGATTATTTTATTAAAATAAAGAATGGATAGAGAGATTGATGGAGTGTGGGTTGAAAAGTGAAAAGGTAAAATAGAAAAGATGTTTTTTCCCCCCCAAATTTGGTTGAAGATATTAAGAGATTGCTAGAAGTGCTGCACTAGATTATATATATATATATATAGTTACAATAGGAGAGGGGATATGAGCTTTGAATGTCTCCATTAAAAATGGCAAGAGGTGCTAATCAGTTGAGTTACAAGGTTCTTGACAGTTTATGTTCGAGAGTTTATGTGTTGTTTTAATTTTTATTATTAAATAGGAATTACAAAATTCATAAACTCTCTGAAAACTAAAATCCCTCGTAATCTTTTTATTTTTTATTTTTGATAAGATAAACCCTCATAATCTTTAGCTCTCACAAGACAAACTTTGCTCCTAACGACACATACAACAAAGTCACACCGCAACTCTTTTTATAAGGAGTGGCAATGTGGCATGCCTCCTTACTTCTTTTCATTTCAATGTGAAACTTAACTCTTTTAATAGAATTAGATCATCTTCTCAATATTAATTTTTTAGCCAATGTGAGTTTCTAAAAACAATAAAGAATTATTAAATTTCTGCTACATGAGCCTGACTCGACATAACACTGAAAGTTCTACATTGACCAATGATGTCTCGTAGGCCTAAATCGAATTTCTTTTCCATAATCAAGTTCCTAGTAAAATGATTGAGTATTTTTGCATGTTCTAAATTTAAATGATTTAGCATTTTACCATACTCTAATCAGCCAAAAATAGCATTTTCAATCACATTCAACATTTGGGATAATCAATTGCATATGAGATTACCTAAGGATCAAAAAGGATAATCTTAAATATTTTATTAATTTCTTGATTGGCATTTGGCAATGACTCATTCACGGGACAAAATTACTTTTTGCCCCTTTCAAAAAAAAAAAATCCAGCATTTTGCTCTCTTTCTCAAACTAATTAGGGAAATATCTTTCTTTTGAAAATCGAGTTTCTCAAAATCGATTTAGGCCCTATAGCGGTGTTTTTAAGGACCCTATAGTGACGTTTTAAGGACCTATAGTGGCGTTTTGTAACTCGATATACATAAAATCGAGTTATAAGTAAAAAAAAGAAAAAAAATTGCATGTAACTCGACTTTATGGAAATTGAATTACAATACGTCACTATAAGTCCTTAAAACGTTACTATAGGGTCCTTAAAAACGCCGCTATAGGGCCTAAATTGATTTTGAGAAACTCAATTTTCAAAAGAGGCGCATTTCCTTAATTAGTTTGAAAAATATGACAAAATGTAGGATTTTTTTTTTGAAATGGGCATTTGCCCGTTTTCTCCCTCATTCACGTCACTCAGAGCTTAGTTTTGTACAAGAGCATATAGTTCATGGTCCACAACTTCCAACTTTTATTTTTTTATTTTTTGTCTTTTACATTAAGAATTTAATCCACCATCCAATGCCTCATCAGATTCTCCTTCCTGTTCTCAGAGTCATTATTTTGTTTTATATAAACTGTGATTTGCTTTATTGCTTAACTAAGAGAAATCACAACTTTTGTATGACAAAGTCTGTCCCTTCGGGGATATCCAATAAAATTGGAATGATATGACAAGGTTTGTGAAAAACGTGTAATACTTTGCGACAAAACCATTGCCATACAATGAGTCAATGAGGTCAATAGCATATTGCTCTCAAGTCTCAAGTCTCAACATTATGAAATTGTAATTTTATAAATATCATGGAGAGTGTTAAAAGTAGAACAGGAAATTATGCATACTGCGAAGAATTTAATACAAGAAGGACAAAATTTAGGTACAATATTTAGATGTTGTTCCTTAAGTTCCTCTCTTAAGATTCAATTATATGATTTTTTTTCTTTATAAGATGAAAGTATATTTTTAGTTAAGTATAACCACACAGCTGAATATTAAAAGAGGAACCTAAGAAACAGCATCTAAATAGTCTGTACCTAAGTTTTGCATGACAAGACCAAGAGAATACCTGAGCACTACCTCCATTTTATTCTTATTGTATCAAAAAAATATTTAAAGAGATTTGTTAATTATTTTGTGCGATTTTTTCCTCTTAAAATTGGCTCTATTTTGCCTGCTAAAAAAAAGTTTCAAATTTTTGAAGAAATAAATAAAAATTAAATGGGTCAATTTGATTCCTTTAATTAGGAGTGTTCATTGATAAGTAATACCTGACCCACTATGTCTGTGGGTGAAGTTTTTAAAAATTTTGAATTTTCAAACGAGTTTTGAATTTTAAAAAATTTTACCCGTAAATCCTTATGATGGTTTTATCCTCAATCTAAGCCTGAGCCATGCTTTCAAGTAGAGTCCAAATCTTCTGTCCTATTAATTATGCTCCACTCCATATTCCACCAATAAAATTTTGACAATTAATATCTCTTATTAAATGAGATAACTCAGACTTTAACACTCACGTTACTGACGTTTACGTTAAAATTCCTTTTTTTTTTTTTTTTTTTTCTTACGCAGCTTTTAATTCTTCCCTCTGTTCCGGCTTTTGGTTTCTTTTTTTTTTCTCTTCTCCACGTGATTTGTCTCTTGCCGCAGCTTTTGGTATTGATCTGGACTCTTACCCTATTTTGTCTCATTGCATTGCTTTCTCCCAAAGTCAGAGTTCGGCTGATGCTTTTGTTTTTGTATGCCACAGATGTCCTTTTGTCCTATAGGTGCAGATTTGTTTCAACTTTTGAGAGTCCTGCGGCAACAAGCAACCTTCAAGGCTTTTGACGTATTATTCAATCACAGTAAGTTCTCTCCTTTTGGTTAGTGTAAATAAAGGTTTTTTTTTTTAATTTATTTTAGGATTTATAACATCTTTCTTTCTTATATACACTTGTGTGAGTTTGTGTCTAAAGTGTGTGTGTATATATATATATATGTTGTTTATTAAAAAGAAAATAACTATGTTGTTTTTGTTTTGTATTAAGGTTACGAGTGATAGCAATTATCATACTAAGACTGATAGTCAATCGGTTCGGAAATTGAATTTTGAAGATGAGGATTCACCACTTGTGACAGTTGAACAACCAGAACCAATATCAATAGATAGCAATGATAAAATTCATGCTAACGTAGAAGAAGAAGTGATTCCAAAATTAGGAATTAAGTTTGAGACTGAGCAAGATGCGTATGATTTCTATAATAGTTATGCGCGTGTAGTTGGATTTAGTATTAGGCGAAGTAAGGGCCACAAGGGTGATAAAGATGGTTCACGTAAATGGTTAGATAGAGTTTTTTGTTGCTCTTGCGAGGGTATATGAGGGAATGAAAAAAGAGATGATAATGTGAAATGCCATCGTCCAGAAACAAGATGTGGTTGCAGAGCAGAGATGAAAATTAGTTGTAGATATAGTGAAAAATATTGTGTGGTAAAATTTGTGTCAGAGCACACACGTCTTAGCTTCTCCTCATAAGCGTATATTCCTTAGATCTCAAAGGTCTTTAATCCAGCCCAAGCTGTTGAGGCTGAATTAGCAGATAGTTCTGGAATTGCACCAAGAGCAAGTGTAGGACTAATGGCCAGAAGGGTAGGTGGACTTGACAATCTTGGCTTCATTCTTGAGGATTATAATAATTATTTGCGTACAAGACGAACAGCACACACCGGTATGAAATTTGTTTAGTGTTTTGTTACTTTGTGCTTACGATTTGTTAGACAATAGTATGTACTAATTCTCTAAATTATTTATATGATTTTCATTGTGAAATGTATCAGGAAGATAACATGGCAAATTTAAATACAACTGGCTTTACTAATATGCTGAACTTGACACAGGTAATTAAATGAAAGTTTATTTATTGATTTATTTTTTGCTTTTATTTTTATTTGTTTCATTCTGAAATTTATCAGGAAGATAGCATGGCAAATTTAAATACACCTGGCTTTACTGATATGCCAAACTTAACACAGGTAATTAAATGAAAGTTTATTTATTGATTTATCTATTGCTTTTTTTTATTATTTGTTTCATTGTGAAATGTATCAGGAAGATAGCATGGCAAATTTAAATACACCTGGCTTTACTGATATGCTGAACTTGACACAGGTAATTAAATGAAAATTTATTTATTAATTTATTTTTTGCTTTTGTTTTTATTTGTTTCATTGTTAAATGTATCAGGAAGATAGCATGGCAAATTTAAATACACCTGGCTTTACTGATATGTTGAACTTGATACGGGTAATTAGATGAAAGTTGATTTAATTATTAATTTTTTGCTTTGATTTTATTGATTTCTGATTTGTTATACATTGATATGTAGGCACAATTACCCAAAGTGGGAAATCAAAGAAATTATGAAGATGTTGAATAACAAGATAGAATTGAAGATAGAAGTGTGATTGCTTGTAGGAATTTATCAGCCACGCTCCAAGTCCATAGAGATCATGCATTGAGATATTAACTTAATTTTGCAAATTTTTTTTTTTTTTATCTTTTACTATGGTTTTCCAGATGTGTCTTTTAGTTAGATCTTGTTAGGAAAAAGGCTAGTTGGGGGGAGGAGCATCGTTTTTTGTTTGTTTGTAGGCCTAAAACTTCTGCTTCCTTTAAAAATTATCTTCCTTGAACTTCTGTATTTGTGGCACTGCCTAATTTTGTTCATGGAGTCCTATTTTAATTGTAGTGACAAAGTTCTTGACTCTAGAGTCAATTGAAAGTCATAATCCATATAGAGAAAATACTGGTGGAATTTAAATTTCATATATGAGATCCTATTAGCCTAGCATGATAGTACAATTGTAACTAGCCTCACTTGACAAGGTTACTCCCTACCTATGGATTAGCCTCTTCTTGATAGCTCCAAGCAATGGTCTAAGCACAGTGTCTAGCCAAGCAACACAACTGACAGCAGGGTTAGCCTTGAGAAGCAAAACCCATGTCACTTGATTTGCATTCTTGCCTCTTCTTTTCTCTACAGGCCTGAAGGTAGAGTCTGGACCATCAATCTCCATAACTGAGAAATTTGGGTTCTCCATTGTGACTACTACTGAGTTTCTTTTGCAGGCATCTTTTGCCCACCAGTTAGAAAAGTCCAATCTTGGAGCCATTAAAGTTTGGAACTTGGAACCTCAAACTGAAAAAGTAACACAAAAATTAAGAACCTTTGAAGAAATTTTTTTTCAAAATCTAGATCTCAAAATTGATAAATGAGCAAAATCCATTTGAGAAACCAGCTAAGAATATCGAAGAAAAGCTAAAAGGAATTCACTTTCAAGGCTATGCATTAATTCCAAACACACATAATGTGAGAAAGTAAAAAGAAGAAAAAAAAAACAAGAAGGAGAAGGAGGTCCTGGGAGGTGAGTGCTTGTTCAGTTCTATGTAATTGTAATTGTACTCTCACAAACTCAAAAGCCACTCTCACTCACTCTTAAACATGGAAAAAGCCACGTCATGAGAGAAGGTATCTATCAGTAGCTGTAATAGTCCCTTGAAACCATGAGGGGTATTTGTTGCAGCAGAACTCTCAAAAGTTGAAACAAATCTGCACCTATAGGACAAAAGGACCTCTGTGGCGTACAAAAACAGAAGCATCAGCCGATCTCTGACTTTGGGAGAAAGCAATGCAATGAGACAAAATAGGGGAAGAGTCCAGGTCAATACCAAAAGCTGCGGCAAGAGACAAATCACGTGGAGAAGAGAAAAAAAAGAAAACAAAAGCCGGAACAGAGGGAAGAATTAAAAGCTGCGTAAGAAAAAATAAAAGGAAAAAAAAGAAAGGGATTTTAACGTAAACGTAAGTTACGTGAGGGTTAAAGTCAGAATTATCTCATTTAATAAGAGATATTAATTGTTAAAATTTTATTGGTGGAACATGGAGTGGAGGACAATTAATGAGGCAGAAGATGTTGACTCTTTTAAGTATTACAAATATACAAAGGTCTAAAGAGATGAAGATAATTGAAGCAATTTAGATTACCATCTCTAACGTATACTTTTTCTTGTGTTACACAGCAAAGTACTTGCCCAGCTTTCTGAAATTGCTACTTGCCCAGATTTTGAATAAGAAATTAACGTCAGTTTCACTTTAGAAAGTAAAGGAATTTGTTAGTTTTAAAGTGAGCAAAACTTTTATAGATCTTAGCAGAAAGTTTGTTCAAAATGAAGTAAAGAACAGTATTTTTTTTTTACTAGCTCTAGTCCGTTTCTATGTATTTTTTGAAAGTTAATAAAAAAATTGTTTTAATTTTTTAATAGTTTTTTTTTTTCGTCATTTTACGTTGTGCCAAACAATGAAAAATATTCTGCCAAACACTGTAAAAGGAAAATATTGAACAAACGGAGCTTAAAATGATAGTGGCTTTCAAGTATTACAAATTTACAAATACACGAGAAATTAAAATGATAACCAGAAGAAAATTACACAGATGTAGAGAGAGCACGCGATAGAGAGCTTGGCTGAGATTGTGTACAGACTACAGAATGCTATCTCAGTAGAAAGAGAAGTGAGAAACGTTTGGATGTTTTGGGGGCTTTCTTGAAGCCTATATCAAACTGTTGCCAACATTAAGCTTCACATCAAACCAAATTTAGTCATGAACAAAACAATTTACTTGAACTTACCTGGATTTTTAAACAAACCACTTTAAATAAACACAGTTCCTTTACAAACCAAATTACTATTAAAGTAAGTATGACAGAAAAAGAGAATCACACTTGGGAGGTGTGTTGCTTTTGTAACCTACTTCAAAAATAATGTGCAAGTACCTGTGTTTAGAAATAAAATATTAAGACTAGTTCAACTTGAAGCAATCATCCAAATGATGCCAACTTACGAAACCTTAAAGCTAAAGGCAAAGATTCCTCTCTCCAGCCATATCTTTATGTCTCCAAAAGATAACCACATCACCAAATCCAACCCATAAAGAGCTATTCAAAATTTAAAACATACCTAATAGTTGACTAATATTCCACATGTTCTAGCTGTCAAAAGCATATTCCAAAATGACATTTTGAATTGTATCGCATTTACTACATCAGAAGAAGTGACAGGAATTCAAATGAAACCCACAAAACATATATAGGTGATAACGAGACGTTCAATTGGCACACAAAAGGTTCATATTATTGAAAATGATAAACAGTCAGAAACGAAAAAGAACAATACTACTAGACAATCGAAGATAGACCAAGTATTTGACAAATAGATTGGGAATCGAATTTCTCTCTCTCTACGCGACATGCTTCAATCCATTTGCCGCAATATTTGTCTCTCATCAGAAGCAGGCATCCAAGAGACAGCAACAGCACAAAGCAGCCAAACTGAAACAATCAGCGGAATGCAATCATAATTAGTACTAGTTCATGTATGCAAATTAATTACCTAGTAATAACTAAAACACATTGACCAAATAAAGCAATAATTGAGTCTTGTTCATGATCATGAGTGTGAGTGTGCGTGCTAATGACACAGGTGATAAGCAATTATTAGTTGTAGTGCCTATTTTACAAGAAAGAAAAACACAATATTTGTCAATAGACTCAATAATAATTCAATAATTTGCAGCAAGCATAAATTCACTGTAATTGTGTGTTTTTCTTGATACGCATATTTTTTACTTTCTTGTAATTAAAAATAGTATGCTACTACTCCATAGAAACATCATTTAATAGAAATATTAATTACGTCTTAACCTGCTCTCTCTCTCTCTAAGGAATCTCCTTAGTAAATAAAAATAAATAAAAAGCAAGGCAGGCGAACCTAACCAGCAGCCAACTTTTAACAATGCCCAATTAGTTAAACATATATAAATGTAGCCCCTCACACACAAAAGGTATTTTCAACTTTTTCTTTTTTTAAGTTCGAAGTTAGAATCAAATTTGTACTAAGAAAGAAAAGCAATCCTACCATAGCATAGTTTCTTCTTTTTAGATCTAGAAGACACAAATTCAAATTAAACTCAGCAAACTTGAATTTTTCTTTTTAATTTAAAAAAAAAAAAAAAAAGTTATCCTTTCTTTGGACTGATCTTCAAAAATATTGTGTCACCGACAGAAGATATCATCAATCATGTGATTCTAGAAACGTAAGTACAAACTCTTTTTTTTTTCCTTACAAATTAAGGTTCCGAAAAGAAAAAAAAAAAACCCTCAATAAATCGAAAAATATCAGACTGGCTCGATTCCCCAAAAAATAGACAAATCATTGAGTGTGACAAGACAGGACCACACCAGACCACCCACGTGCGGCGGCGGCGGGCGAGTTGACTGGCTCTAAACCCGAAAACCCGATCCGGATCTGAGTCAACGAAAAGAAAAGAAAAGAAAAGAAACAATCGAAATTATCCCAAAAGCATATTACCAGCCTTCCATACAGCCAACACCGCTACTCTGTTGTTGAGGAGGAGGCTGTTGATACTGAGGAGCATAGGCGGGAGGTGGAGGATATCCTTGTTGGGGATATCCCTGTTGTGGTGGATATCCCTGTGGTGGATATCCCGGTGGTGGATAAGCGTCCTTGGGATATCCCTCAGGTGGATAACCTTCAATATTCAATAGATCCACAAAATCAGATCCAAACAATCAAATTCAGAAAAATAAAAACCAAACAACAAACAAACCTACCTTGTGGGGGAGGAACACCAACAGGGGGTTGTTGCTGATTGTAATAACTCATTCTTTGCTTTGTTGCTTCAACAAGTTTCTGAGCATTAATTAGTTTTCAGCTTTTGGGTGTATTTTTGTATCTGGGTTTTCTTCGTTTTTTATATATGGTTTGTTGGGAGAAAAATTGGAAGTGTGTGTTGCGAATTGTGATGAGAAAAAAAGGAGTTGGAACCGAGGTAGGTTTGTCTACTACCTTTTTTTTTTTTTTTTTTTGGTGTTTTTGTGTTTTTATATTTATAAAACAAAAATTATAGCTAAAACTATTTTCTGATAATAATTGTTAGACACGTTAAAAAAGAAGTGCTATTATTAGGTATGTTGACGATGACGTGGCATGATCAAGTACTGTGATTGATTGGATTGAATCGAAATGTGTGCTGCTATTTCGCAAAAACTCGTTTACACCGTGTCGAATACGCGTAGGAATGCAGAGTCTAGAAGAAAAGAAAAAAAAAAAAAAAAAAGACTACCACCAAAACTTTTTTTGAGTCCTGTCAAATTAATATATTTAGCATTTTATTAAAATTAATAGAAGATCAATTACCTTTTATATATATATATATATATATATATTATAATAAAAGTTAGGTTTAGATGTCATAGTTACATCAAGTGACTTTATTATATTGTAGAAATTTTTTTAAATTTTAAGAAAAAATATATATAATTTTTCTTTCTTACAATTTTGAAGTTGATAAAAATCTTACTTTGATTACAATTCAAATTCTATATTAATTTGATTACAATCCAAATTCTTCATCTAATCATTTATTAAAATCCATAATTAAATAAAAAAGCAACATACTAAACATTTATTAAAAAAAGCAACATACCATGTAGAAATTTATAAATATAATTTTATCATGGGTCATGCTAATGAGTGCCCTAAGGGTACTTTTTAATAATCTATTTTAGAAAAGTTTTGATATCATTTTTATGGGAAATGAAAAAATTGTCAAAATATTAATTAATTTTTTTTCATTTTCTATAAAAATTTTCTTTAAAAAAATTATTAATGAGTGCCTTAAAGGCACTTGTTAGTATTTCCCTTTTGTTATTATCAACTTTTCTTCTATGACTTTATCACTTTTTTGGATAAAGTTATTTTGAGTTTAACTTCTTCTTATTTGGATAAGGGCCCGTTTGGCAGAGTAGTTTGAGTAATGTTATTTGTAATTTTTTGAAATACGTGTGGGTGAAAATGTGTATGAAAATATATGTAATGTTATTTAAAAACTGAAAATGAGTTGTTAAACAACTCTACTAAACAGGACTAAATTTCTAAGATGATTATAACTTTAAAAAAAAAAAAAAAAATGTCTATCATATTTCCTTGTTGCCATTCACATTTACTTACCTTCTTTCTTCTTCTTCTTCTTTTTTTTTTTTTTTTTTTTTTTTTTTCCTTTTTACTTTTTTTTTATTACTTACATTACGGTCAATGACTATATGACTTTTTTTTTCTTTTTTCTTTTTTTGTGTGTGGATAAACATACATCCTAAATTAATTCTTCTTCTCTTATAATTTCTAGAATGATTAGAAATCTAAGTTCCTCACAATTGAAAATTCTCTCTCTCTCTAATATTTTCATTGTATTTTTATATATTTTTAGGCACAACTTCTTCTTCTTCTTTTCTCTCCCCCATTATTAATAATTCTCATTCTCTTACAATTTCTATTTTGTTTAGAAATCTAACTCTCCTTTATTTTTATTTTTTTTGTTATTACTTAGGCAAGTTGATGTTTGTGAAATCCATAGTAACAGTCTTTATCAAACCTACGATCCAAACCATTATAGGTATGTATTTATCTTCTTTGTTTTTTTTTTTTTTTTTTTTCTTTTTCTTAAAGGTTTTGCTTATGAGTCATAAATGCAATTTTAAATTCATGATATCTATTATATAAACCTCTATAAATATTGTTTAAGAATTATCAAATTTTGTATTCTCTCCTACAACAAGGGTTCTATTTGTTTTTGTGTTATGTTTATATGTGTGTTATTAGATTAAATTAATTTTCTTGAGAAGTAAAATTTTTATGTTACTATTTCTCATTTTTTTTTTTGTTGTTAATGATATTATATGTGTACGAAAGAAATTGTCTAACATTATGAGCATGTAACTTTTTTTTATTATTTTAAATTTCACTGTAATTAATTTTTATTTTGGTTTTTACAAATATCAATATTCATACCTATATTTATCACCCACAACACATTTGAATAGTATTCATTAAATTTTTTTATTAACATAGCATGTTATAAATATCAACAACATATTCCTTCACAAGATTGATATTAGCAAGTAATATTAAATCTACATCATGAAAAGGAATTCACATTTGAATATGATCATGCAACTATTTGCTTGAACTAATAATTTTTTTCAACAATTGTCTTTATCCTTTTTATCCATTAAGACTCCTTTAATATTAAATCTTCATGACTCTCCTCTAATTTTAAGTAGATCCCGTTTAGATAAAAGAGGCCATTAGTGTATCAAAACGTAACTCTAAATAAAGGTTTAAAAAACAAAATAGCATGTAGTCTATACTCTTCAAGTGCATAACACATTTTAGATGTACTACAAATATTATGGTAACTAAAATTAAGTTTCCTTAGGCTTTTAATTATTAAATTCAAGAATTTTTTTCATATAAATATGTTGTGTGATTGTTTGAATCCAAAGAACAATACTTTTTTTTTTAGAAGACAAAGAACAATACTTGATATACAATTTATATGATCTAGACTCAAGTGATTATTAATTTGTTATTTTTCAATAAAATTATTCCAAAAGTTTATAACCAAAACCGTGCAACACACGGGAGTGCCGAACAGCACTTTTTGAGTGCCAAACGACACTCTAAAAGGGCCGAATTTTCCATGGTTGGGCTTTGGCCCAACGGCCTTCAGGTGACGATAAGACACACCATTTTCGATCTTTTTGCAAAAGGATGTGTCTAGATTCAAAGCAATTTGAAAATCAACAAAAGAGTAGCCCCATTTTTTAGGCAATGTTTTAGTAGGAATTAGAATAGTATTTTTACCGGATTGTCCTTTAATTTTGTCTGTACTTAAATATAGGGTGTAGGGGCATTTAAAAAAAAAAAAAAAAAAGTAGGATCCCAAACAGGGGAAGCCCCTTCAATACTAGTATAGATAATAAAAGTTAGGTTTAGAAGCCGTGAATGACTTTTTTTTCCTAATACATAACTTTATCATAGTAATTCATCCTATCTTATAATTCCTAAAATGGTTAGAAATCTAAATTCCTCACAATTGAAATCTTTCTATATATATATATATATATATATATTCCTAGGCATAACTTCTTCTTCTTTTTTTTTACAACTTCTTTTTTCTTTCTGTTTTTGGGATAGAAACAAAGCTTATTCTTCTAATCAATTTTTCTCTTCCTCGTTATTAATAATTCTCATTCTCATAAAATTTATATGTTGTTTAGTTAGAAATCTAACAATCCTTTGTTTTATCTTCTTAATACTTAGGGAATTTGATGTTTATAAAATTCATAGTAGAAATCTTTATCAAACCTACCATCCACACTATTACAAATATGTATTTCTTTTTCTTTCTTTTTTGTGTTTTTTGTTCTGTTCTGTTTTGTTTTTGTTTTTTTGTTTTTTTGTTTTTTTGTTTTTTTGCTTACTAGTCTAAAGGCAGTTTTAAATCTATGAAATTCATTATATAAACCTCTATAAATATTTTTTGTATTCTCTCCTACAAGAAGGGTTTCATCTTTTTTATTTCTTAGGATTTCTTTAATATTAATTTTTCACAACTCTCCACCCATCTTTAAGGAGATCTCGTTTAGATAAAAAAATGCCATTAGTGTATCAAAATGTAACTCTAAATAAAAGTTTGAAAAAAAATTACTATGTAGTCTATACTTTTCAAGTGCACAACACAATTTAGATATCGATGTAACTACAAATATTTTGGCAAATAAAATCATTTAGTTAAGTTTCCTTAGGTTTTTAATTATTAACTTATGAATTTTTTTTCATATAAATATGTTGTGTGATTGCTTGAGGCCAAAGAATAGTACTCTATCTACAATTTATATGATCTAGACTCAAGTAATTATTAATTTATTATTTTTCAATAAAATTATTCTAAAAATTTATAACCAAAACCATACAATGCATGGGAATAATACTAGTTTGAGAGAAAATCTCATTAGATTTCAAATTGAAGTCTAATTTTATGCCATGTGTCCCATCCAATTTTCTTAATTTTGGTACAACTATTTATTATACTACAAAAATCAAGGAGTCCGATTTATTTATTTATTTATTAAATTTTTTTTTTGTGCTGAATGAGTTATTAAGTGAGAAAACCATAGAATCAAAATTAATAAATCTTAAAAAAAAAAAACATCATCATTGATTCATTTTTCTTACATCATCATCATCATCATTATTATTATTATTATTATTATTATTATGTTGTTGTTGTTGTTGTTGTTGTTGTTGTTGTTAGTGTGTAACCCCGTACATATGCATGGTTATATATAATAAAATAAAATAAAATAAATCTCAATTATACTGTTCAAATTATACTTTTTTATATAAAAAATGTTGAAATTATTTATGGTATTAGCTAACACATTTTTTAAACCATAGATTTCTGAAAATATGTAATGGTTTATCATTATATTTATATATAAATTATAATTTAATTGTATTTAGATTCTTCAGTTTTTGCACCAAATAATTCACTTGTGACAAAAAAGTTTTTTAAAAAAATTAGATGGACACATGGCGAAATTGGACGCTAAATGAAATCTAATTTAGAATCTAATTGGATTTGGACTCTTTGATTTTTACAATCAATATTCACTTGGCACAAAAACTAAAATTTGGATTGACCACATGGCGCACAATTGGACTCCAACTGAAATTTAATTTGGATTCTAATTTGATTTTCTCTAAGCTTTGGCTATTAATATATATATATATATATATATGAACACACTACTACTACTACTATTTAAAGGATTTTTCCTATTTAGATTCCTATTTTTGGATAAGAATAAGCAATGTTTTCCCTTCCTCATTTTCATAAACCTAATTTTGTAATTGTATCAAGAAGGACGAGAAGAATGGATAAGTAGTTTCGGGCACAGAGAAAACCATAGAGATAAACCATCCCGGTATCGCCTCTTTTCATAGTCTTTCCATAGTAGAAAAAACATTTCTCCATTGAAGTGATTTTTTTTTCCCCTGTGATTTTTAAAATTTTGCTATAAGAATTTACACTATTGTGAAAATTGTGGGGTCTAACACCATGTGTCCAGCTTAATTCCTTAATTTTGCTGCACTTACACCATCCACTTCAATCTCAATACAATATTTATGACTAGAATGTCATTGAAAGATGCGAAAATAGGTACATCCCTCTTCATCTTTCTCTCTTTTTGTTTTTTGTTTTTGACTCATAAGCTCATTAGAATTGCCAGGGATTAGGGATAGTATTGTAATGCTAACACAGTCAAACCCACAATTCCTGGATTACCTAATCGCAATTGAAAAGTTAGATTATATTTGGGCTTTAATGAATGGGTTTTTTTTTTTTTTTTTTTTTTGTGGGTTTAGAGTCTTTTAGTGATATTATATAAATTTTGTTATTGGATTGTTGATCAGCGATCATATATGAACCAACATCGTTAATAATCTGAAATTTTCATTTCACATTTTGTTAGTGGTGTATTTCATAATTTGCATTTCATCCAAATACTATCTTTTTGTTAATCAGGGAGAGCCTTTGGTTTCAAGTCTTTTTTTGTTTTTGTAAATTATTAATTGTTGAATTGCGTTCCTATATGTATATGTTTTTGTTTATGTTTATTTATATAGTAAAATTTACCATTTAGAGTTAAATCCTCACTTTATCACTAACTGGAATTTGATAACTTCGTTAATAGAAGCAATTAAGTACATAATGATACACTGTTGATTTCTTCCCAATGTGTATGGGAAAAACATGCCTCTTATATTTTAGTCCTATAAATAATTTTTTAAAAAAAGTGAGAAATGGTTATAAAAAAAAAGAGTAAGAAATGTGTCTCATTAGTAATTGGATATATGTTGTATTAATAATAATAACAATGCAAAATAGGGAAACAATTATAAAATTAATTCATTATACATTATTTAATTGAAATTAAATATTCATGTTTTTGGAATTATCGTGCCGAGTCTTAGAAACTGCTATTAACTATGAATATTTGAACTACTATGCCTGATGTTGCTAAAAGAAGTTCTAAATATTTTCAAGTGCAATGCTATCGGTTACAATTGCAAAAAAGAAGTTGAGAACGAAGGAGATGAAGATAAAAACGCATGGAAGGAAAATATTATTTATTATGTATTTCTGGAATTCATCAGCATATAAAGACATTTTCTAATTTTCATAATTTTTTTTAAAAAAATTTAATTTGTACAAACATGTATTAGTTGTTATGTAACTATTTATAATTTGAAAATAAGAACACACATAGTACGTGCATTAAAATGCAAATTTTTACATTCATCAATTTAAACTGTTAAATCAATATTAAAACTACATAATGATAAAAAATTTATTTTTATGGATAAAAATATGTGACCATAAAAACTAGTTGACAAAACAACATAAAAAATAAATAAATAAATAAACTATTATCTTTCAAGACTCATTAATTTTGTTATTTTTTTTAATGAATTTTTGTATATAAAAAATTAAATTTAAGTCACTATAGTATATGTTTATTAATTTAGTTGTTTTTTTATATGTAAATTAGTAATTGTTGAGTAAAGTGTTATAGACACCACATTTTGTACCTCTTACGAGTTGGGCCCTGTTCCCCAATGATGGTAAAATTATAAAGCCCAAGGTTGGTTTAGAACTTAACCAGATTACAAAATTGACTTGAGGAAGGTTTTTATGGAAAATACAACTCTTTTATAAATAAAATAAAGCTATTTTTGGAAAATAAAGGCCATAGAAACCCTAAGGCTGCTTACGCATACACACATATGCGTACTCAGGTATGATGTATGCGTATGCATACACGGGCCTGCGTATGCAGCTAGGGTTCCAGAAGTTATGACAGACAAGTTTTTCTACATTAAAGCTAAGGTTTGAAATGAATCTCACATCATCTGGGAGCTATTCTAAACCCCAATTTTTCAACTATATAAAGCCTTACATGGTATATTTTAAAAACACACAGAAAATCCTAAGGGAAAACCTAAAATTCACTAGAAATATTGAATCAAAAAGGGAGTTTTTCACAAAAACATCCTTAAGTCAATTTTCTTTTGATTGAGACTTTTTCTGGTCTTGATCTTCAAGTTTTGAAGTTTACTAATCAATTTTGTTTGGTTGTGAATAGATTTGACTAAGTGGAACAGTCAAAATCAAGCCAAAGCGCTTTTATTTCTGAGGTATATGTCATAATCCATTTTCGTTTCCTTTTTTTTTTTTTTTTTTTTTTTTTTAAATTTATGTTTTCCTTAGTTTTCTTGTTTATTTATTTATATAACATGTTTATTTAGGTTTAGGTTTTCTCTGTTTATGTTTTAAAGCATGTTAGGTTGTTAGATTTATCTTTCTAAGTTTTTGTTTTGTTTTTCTGCGTTTTTGTGTTTCTAGCATGTCTGCGTGCGCATGCTTTCTGCATGTGTATGCAAACTCAAAGTATGTGTACACATACAGTTGGCTTGCATACACAGGCCTATGTATGCGCTCGCATACTCATACCCAGAAACCCTAATCTGAGTTTTATGCTTCTGTTTCTTTATTTCTTTCACATAACATGCCACTATTTTGACTTTCTTTTATGTTTTTTAGTCTTTGTTTCTCTGTTTGATTGCTTGTTTGTCTTTAACATGCTAGGTTAGGGTTTCTCTTCAATGTTTTCTTTGTTTTACCATGAACATGCATATGATATGATTATGCATTGATGCATAGGTGCTGTGATGCAGTGAGGTAAGGATTGCATGCACATGCACATGCATTTGATTGGGATATAATCTTGTTGAGGTTTGATGAATATGACATGTAAACTTAGGATATGTTTGTGTTCTTGATGCTTTCCAATATTTCTTTGATTTTGCCAAGATTTGTTTGATGCCTTGAGTGAAATGCATGATAGATGTATGCTAGGTATGATGTGGATTAGCATGATAGATGTATGTTAGGGTTTGGGATGAAATACCATATTGTATGCTTAGATGTATGCTAGTGTGTGTGTGAGTATAAAATACAATGTTGAATGTGCCTTTAATGAGATTAAGACGTAAGACAAAATGAGTGGAAGTTGACCCATGGGTTTGGCAGTTTCGGGTGCCTAACGCCTTCGTACCTAAAATCTAAACCCATACTCTAGTAGTAAGATCATTCCATCCACGTAAGGGCGCTATGTGAATGTTCCTAGACCTAATCTAGGTGGCGACTCCATCTTTTCTCCGCCCCGATCCACTCAGTCGAGGCGTACTCCCCTTTTAGGGGAAAACCGCTGGTGCCCACAAGTGTATTCTTTTATGTATATGCATATGTGTATGTTCATATTTATTGTTGACACCCATTTTGTAACCCGCATTTAACCTCACTTGGAGGGTAAAAGGGTAATTTCACCTTGGAAATAGGCATCTTAATTGTGGCAATTAGATCCTTAATTTCATTTAATCAAAATGACCTTGATGTTGTAACGATCAAATCAACTGGTCATAAGCCCTAATCGGACCATCAAATTGAAAGTTATCATCAAATTAAGTTTTAATGGCTGAGATGCGTTATCACAAATTGAGTTCGACTATATGTGATTATAAACAATTGATTCCAATTGGTTATAATTATAATCAATTTGAAATTAATGATGTATCATAATTTGATTGGTTAGGACTATATTTTATGGTAATGTTGCATACACTTAATTAATTAGATAGTCAAACATTAATTTGTGCAATTATCTTTTTAATTATGGTAAATTTGGAACTACTTAAGTCTGAAATGGAGTGATTGGAGCTTATTAATGTTAAGTGGAAACTAATTTGAGACCTATTAATGTTAATTGTGCTGAAATTATTTTCTAACAAATGATCTCTGCTCACCATTTCGTTAATATCTCTAAGAATATTTTGAATCTGTGAATGAAGTTAATTTTTCCAAAAACTAGATATCTGTGGCCATTAGATCCTTAATTTCATTTCATCAAAATGACCTTGATGTTGTAACGATCAAATCAACTGGTCATAAACCCTAATCGGACCATCAAATTGAAAGTTATCATCAAATCAAGTTTTAATGGCCGAGATGTGCTATCACAAATTGAGTCCGATTATATGTTATTATGAACAATTGATTCCAATTGGTTATAATTATAATCAATTTGAAATTAATGATGTATTATAATTTGATTGGTTAGGACTATATTTTATGGTAAGGTTGCACACGCTTAATTAATTAGATAGTCAAATACTAATTTGTGCAATTATCTTTTTAATTAGGGTAAATTTGGAACTACTTAAGTCTAAAATGGAGTGATTGGAGCCTATTAATGTTAAATGGAAACTAATTTGAGACCTATTAATGTTAATTGTGCTAAAATTATTTTCTAACAAATGACCTCTGCTCACCATTTCGTTGATATTTCTAAGAATATTTTGAATCTATGAATGAAGTTAATTTTTCCAGAAACTACACATCTGAGGTTTCAATTTGAGCACAAGAATAAGACAATTCTAATCAAAATTGAGTAAGATATGATTTTTTGAATTTGGCTTTGCAGGCTATTACAGTAGTTACGGGAAAACTGAATTTTTCTTGCTCCTCACTCCGACCAATCTTTACATTTAATGCACCCAATTTCCTCAAAATCTAAAATAATGTCTAGGTTCATGATTCTTTTTTATCCTTTATCAACCCTCATTAAATGATCTTTATATTTTATCCACCACTACCATATAAACCCCCATTCTCCTCCATTCCAAAGGGATAGAAATACCCTCTCTTCTCCTCTCTTGAATTCTAGTGAAGTTGAGTAATCTTATCATATCTTGGTCCTCTTGAGACTCAAGGTATTGAGTGAGACTCACTCTCCTTCTCCTAGTTCTTCTTTTCTACTCCACCCTTAGGACTTCCACCAAGAGCTTCCTCTTCTTCCATCGTGTGGATCTTGTATGCAAGTATAATCTATATCCTTAACTCATTTTTCATGTTGCTATAATGTTAATTTAAGATTAGAGCATGCTAGTGTTTATTTAAATTCCTTGAATATATTTGAATGTTCTTAAATGTTCTTATGTGTTCTTCACATGTTCTTGGTTGTTCATCACATGTCCATGCATAACACTAGTTTTGATCTTAAATCCACATAAAAAATATGAAAAAGATATTTGTTTCATAATTCTTTCAAATCCTTGAATCTAGGATATCACCATCCACACACATTCACTATAATTTATTTTTAATCCAAATGCAATGCTTAATAGATTGAATTAGAGTTTATCACATGCATACACATTAAATTTAACATGCAAATTGATTGATAAGATATTGGATGATATGATATGAATGTTGGCCACCATAGTCTAGAAGACCGGTTTCACTGGGCAAGATGGGTGCTTAACACCTTCCCATCTTGTAACGTAGCCTTCGAGTTTAGATCAAGGGTTGATAGATCAATGCTTATTCATGTAATTTTCAATTTCTAGATTGTAACTAGGAAACAAAGCCATGTGTTTTTATCTTAGATTGTATCTAGGACGAAAGCCATGTAATTTCCTATGATCAATGTAAATTCAGTTTCAAATTAATAAAATGATGAATTTTTCAATTATGGTTTACTTATTTTTTTTTCCAATAATTAAATAAGTAGCGACTTCATTGTAAAACCCTTAATCTAAACGAGAAAATACAATCTGTCGAACCTCCATGTATCTTAGAAATCATGATTGCATCACATGAATCAATTGATTCTTGCATTACATGTATCAAGTTGTCTTTGCATTACATGAATTAATATATTCATTACATATCATAAAAATGATCTTGAGATTCTAATAGTCGCAATGGTGTTTCCTATTTCCAAATCGGACTATCGGATTGAAAGATATCGCATGATCAAGTTTACACGGTCAACATGCATTGTGTCTAGGTAAGGTTGACCACACATGATTAGTTAAAATTAATTCTGATTGGTTAAACCATTAAAATTAATTAAATAATTCTGTGATTGGTTGGTAATTAGTGTTTAAAATAGGGATGCATGCATAGGAATAAAATGGATGATTGGATAATATTAAAATTGTGGATAATCTGAATTTTATTAAGATTTATTTTAGAGTATTTATCTACAAGAAAATTGTTCTTAAATAGCCTGAGTTATATATATATATATATATATAAAAGAGATGAAAAATCATAGACGAAAGAGGAGTCCAAACAGCACCCGAACACGAAAGAACGATCGAAGTCCAAAGGCCAATTCAGCTCTTTTGGAGTGCCGAACAACACTTTTTGAGTGCCAAACGGCACTCTAAAAGGGCCGAATTTTCCATGGTTGGGCTTTGGCCCAACGGCCTTCATGTGACGATAAGGCACACCCTTTTCGATCTTTTTGCAAAAGGATGTGTCTAGATTCAAACCCTAATCGTTCATACCTATTTTTTAAAGCCCCCTGACCTCTATAAATAGAGACTGAACCTCATAATTCAACACCTTTTTTTCACGCTCTGGGAGGTATATGTTTTAAGCTCTCAAATTACCCATATTTTCTAATCCCTTCTCTGAGTGTTGCTGCTTAAATTAGGGTTTTTAGGTTTCAAAGAGAATTGCATAAATTTCTTTGAACCCTAAAACGTCCTCTCAAGAACAAAGAGTGCTCATGCAAGAGGTTGTTTCTTAACCGTTTTTCTTATGATGTGATGATGCATGTTATATCTCTTTCTTTTTCAAATATACATAACATGAATTGTTAATTGTTTTTTTTTTAAAGCATGATTTTTTTTTTATGTGATTGTTATAATCTCTTTCTTAAATGTCAATAATCTGCATGTGAATAATTTTTTTATTAAAACAAAAAAAACAAATCTACATCTTTCTTAGATGTAGGTCTGAATTTTTCTTGAAATAAAACAGATCTGCATCTTTTCTAGATGTAGATCTGAATTTTTCTCAATACAAAAACAGATCTGCATCTTTCCTAGATGTAGATCTGAGTTTTTCTCAATATAAAAACAGATCTTCATCTTTAGGAGATGCAAATCTAAATTTTTCTTCAAATCAAAACTGATTTGTATCTTTCTTAAGATACAAATCTGATTTTTTTTAATACATGCAAATTGTTGAAATAAAGAAAGAGATCATGTATTACTGTGTTTGTGTTTATTTTAATTCACAATTGCATAAATTCATATTATGAGTGAAACTCTCTTCTTTTTAAATAAAAAAAAAAAATCTTTTTCATTCTTTTTTAAATATAAAAAAAATAGATCTAATTTTTCTGTCATTAAAAACCATTTTTTTTTATCATCATAAAACATATCCAAATTTTTATCTCCAAAAACCAATTTTTTTTACATACTACAAAACAGATCTGGTATTTTGACAAATTAAAATCAATTTTTTTTAACAATAAAAACATATTTGAACTTTTATTAAAAAACAAAAGAAGAGACTTCATTCATAAATAAATTTGTGTGATTTAATTTTAGTGTCACATGTTCAACATATCATTCATGACATGCATAAAAAAGTACATTGGTCAGAAGAGTTTAGAAGACCAGACTCTGTCTAAGCAGAATGAGTGCCTAACACTTTCCCATTCCGTAATCTAGTCTCTGGATTTAGGTCATTGGTTAAGTAGATCTAGCCTTGTCTTTGTTTGTTTTGGGTAGAATATAACTAGGACAAAAGCCATGTAAATATTTGGTAGATTGTAACTAGGACCCAAAGTTATGTAATTTTAAAATTTTTCAGGATATGTAATTTCTATTTCTTTTATTCAATCAATGAAGAGAACAATTCAATCATGTATTTATTTTTTCTTTTTCTTTTTTACAAAAAAAAAAAAATGGCAATTTCATACCATTTACCCAAAAAGAGAGGTGTCCTAAAAGGTACTCGAATCTCTTTTTTGAGGGACGCTTTTTTGTCGAGGTCTCTCACAAGAGGCAATAACACGACTCCACCCATTCACGTGGGTGTTGAGGTACAAATTTTCAAGCCCTAATCTTATTAGCCCACTCACTAAAAAAATACCTATACAAGCCCATAAACTATTTTGGGCTCACATAAATATTTCCTATATACTTACCACATATTACCCAAATACTCTTCATATTATTACCCAACTTGGGCTCTCATAAATATTTCCCAAATAAGCCCCATAAATTATCTTGGGCTCTCTCACAAATGTTACTCATTATATCCAACATATTATCCAATTTGGGTTTTCACAAAAATACTTATCATAATACTACTAAATTGGGCCACAAAATTATACTATCTCCACCAAAAAAGCCTAAACTCATTTACCTTGTGGGCAAAACCCAAGAAGCCCAACAAAACCCTCTAAAAGCCCGTTGCTACATGGCACCCTAAAGCCTATTGCTACACGGCATCTCTTAAAAGCCCATTGCTACACGGCACATCTTAAAACTCGTTACTACATGGCACTCTTACAAAACCCGTTGTTACATGGCACCTCTAAAGCTCGTTGCTACATGGCAATATTTTTACAAAATTCTACAAAGCCTAAATACTATTTTGGCACTTATTTTACAAAGCCCAATACTATTTTGGCAACTACTTATAAAGCCCAATACAATTTTGGCACATCTTTACAAAGCTCAAATACTATTTTGGCACATATTTACAAAACCTAATTATTATTTTGGCAACTACTCATAAAGCCCAATAATACTTTGGCCCAAGTACTATTTTGGCAAAAATAATTACATATAAAGCCAAATACTATTTTGGCAAAAACAATTATATTATGCTCAAAAGCCCAAAACTACTCCTTAGCAAAAACATATTTTCATATACTAAAACCCCTAACTCATGGGAAATATAAATTACTCATCCCTCAAAATACTTCTCTTACAAAATTTATGGGAACTATGCTTATTTTTCCATAATCAACTAACTAAAAAAAGCCCATGTATATCACCCATAGCAAAATTACTCATTTTGTAGAGATGACCAAGCCCAAAGAAGCTCAACTACAAAGCACAGCTAAGCCAGCCCAGCTCACATGCAAATCTCAGCAGCTAAAGGTCATATGAGATGTCAAGTCAAAGTTCAGCACAACCTGACAGTTGGGACCCACTACCATCAATTCCAACTTGTCAAATCAGATTAGAGGAGAACATGTGTCTAGCAGGGGTTAAGCCCTTCCTTTCCAAGTTCATTTTCATCATTTCTCATGTGACATAAAGTTGGGATGACATGACATAAAGCTGGAAAGCTTCAACCAGCTATCTTCCCTTTCTTCTCCAACCCATTCGTCAAAAGTTTAGGGTAGCCATAACCAGACCATGGAAGATCCTGGAGTAACTTGAAAACATCATTATCATGCCAAAAACATGTACTTTCTAGTTCATGGACCAAGCACATGAACTCAAATGGGGAAACTTAAGGAAATGTGGTTTGGAGGGCATCAAAGGGATCTCCAGCAGTGTTCCCAGCAAAGGTTCCAAGACTGACACCTGGCTTGGGGTGACACAATCTGCCCTAAGGAGTTTTGATTCTAGTGGCAGCAAAACCAAGATCATTAGTCTAATACATGCTCTAATCCCATCAACTAAGGACAATTAGCATTTAATGCTAAGTTAGAACTCCAGCTGCCATTACCCAAAACAACAAAGAATACTATAAAGCTAAACTTACCACTTTTGGCCAAATCCTAGGAACGATTCTCCAAGGATTTTCTGAAGATTTAGCAGAGATTATTTGTTAATTACCCCCTCAAACTCAACTATAAATGGAACTCTCTACTAATCCTTCAAGACAGATGAAGAGAGCCCAATATAAACCAAGAGATACACCAATAGGGAAGAACTCTCTCAAAAACTTCTCTATTATCTCCATCTCTAATCTTCTTTAAGCTCATAGTGAGGTTTTAAGTCTCTGAGTTCTTAGTTTCAAACTTAGAAACTAAGTTCTTTAGCCCCTAGCTCACAAATACCCCTTATACCTCTACTTATAAACTCTCATCTATCCTTAACAAAAAGCTCCAGTAGCTTTACTAAACACTTTATCTCACTACTCATACTACCCAAAATGACCTTCTCTACTCACTACATATACCATATCCACGAACATACCTTGGCATCATAATGATCTTGCTACGCTAGCTGGAATTTCTCTCTCTCCCTTCATCTCACAGTAAGTTCCTCATTACTTGTTATAATGGAACCTATGATATTTGTTTATTCATTTACTATTAAAGGTTATGATGTAATTGTTACTATAGAGTTTTTCCCTCATGTTATTGTATTAGAGGACTCTTCCCCAAAACTAGTGGATGATGATTTTGAAGATGGAGATACTTTCCTTAATATGTAAAATAATTAACGGCTGGAAGTTCATTATGCTCTATTTCATTTTACCGTTGGAATACTTTACCACTGGGATACTTTACTGCTGAAATATCTTACTGCTAGGCAATTTCTTTTATTGTAGTATGCTTTTTATTGTGCTAACATGTCTATTGTAGGAAGTGGTTTTGGGCCATCTCATAACCCTTGTCAGTCCCATCCTAGGCCCAAGGCATAAAAAAAAGTGAATTCTTCAAGTCTTCACCGATAGCCTTTGGGCTGTGCTTCAAGCCCATCATCGAGCTTCGGTCTAGGCCCTCAACCCAACATAAATCTCATTTGTCGGAAGGGAAACTTTTCCGCCCTCGACAGTAGGTTTGGCCCAACATCCTAAAAACGGGTTGAGGGCGTGGTCTCTCACATTTTTATATAATAAAATTTTATCCTTTAGAGTCAAATCTTCACTCTATTGCTAATTGAACTTTGATACCTTCATTAGTAGAAGTAATGAAGTATATAATGTTGATTTTGATTGTTGATTTCTAACCAATGTATTTTAGGAGAAAAAAAAATAGTGCCTCGTATCTCTTAGCTCTATAAATGATTAAAAAAAATTAAAAATTTATATCTTAAGTAATGAGATGCAAGTCTTAAAAAAACATAGTAAGAAGGTACAAAAATTTATCATAAACCTAGAATAAATTTAGTAAAGTGTTCTAAAAGTTGTGGACGCTCATTAAAAAAATGTGGATATTGATAGACCACATTTTCAATTTAGCACAAAGGAAAAGATAAAAAATTGTGAATACCTATTTGTGAATGCCATGTGAATACCTATTCCAGTAAGCTAAGATACATAAAAAGGATCCTAATCAAGCTCTACAGTGTACTGCAATCCATGGACTTAGCCATGATCCCTATTGTTATCAATATTGAGATTTTCCCAGCGGACCCGGCTAGGTTTCTTGGCATTGGTAGGGCTGGAATCAATAGTTGCTTGAAGCTTCAAAATAATAGTAATGCTCTTCTTTTCAATGGCCCATAATCAAGATATGTTTGAGACATGTATAATATCTAGTATTTATGCACACGGTTGCATATCAGCAAGAGCAAACTCTAAAACATGGCCAATAGTTAACTCAAATCCAAGTGGTTTTTTTTATGATCTATAAAAAAAAAAAAAAAAGGTGAATGAGAATGTAAAATAAAGACTGTAACATTAAAAAAAAAAGTGATATTTTACAACAAAAAATTATATTTGTATAAATATGCATATTTTAGATGTATAAAAATGTAATAATTTAATATGTATTTTCTTAGATTTATATATATTTTTTAATTTAATATTTACCACTACAAAAAAAAACGTTTAGAAGCCACGTTTTTAAAATGCGGCTATAGGTCAGAAAAACGTGGCTATAGGACAATTTGGCCTATAGCTGCGTTTTTTTAGGCCGCGTTTTCAAATGTGGCCTAAACCCCATGACTATAGGCCTGAAGGTCCTATGGCCACACTTTTTCAAACACAACCTAAGACCAAGACCTATGGCCACATTTAAAACATGGCCTAATGTGAAAGCTATAGCCGCGTTTAAAATGCGGCTATAGGATCGGACCAATGGCCGCGTTTAAAATGTGGCTATAGGTGAAAGCTATGGCCGCTTCACTTATAACCGCATTTTAAACATGGCTATAGGATCGGACCAATGGCCGCATTTAAAACGTGGCTATAGCTTTCACCTTGGGCCACGTTTTAAACGCGACCATAGGTCCTGGTCTTAGGCCGCGTTTAAAAAAGTGCAGCCATAGGACCCTTGTTGACAACTTCGAAGACATGTTTTAGCTGCGTTTAAAACGTGGCTATAGGCCACAACTATAGCCGCGTTTTTTAAATGTGGCTATATCTGTCACCTATAGCCACTTTTTAAACGCGGCTACAACCCCCTTAATATTTTTTGAATTTGTCTATAGCCGCGTTTTAAAAACACGACTATAGTTTTTTTTTTTTTTTTTCTCCTTTCTAGACCAGATGGCGAATGCATTTACAAACGCTGCTATAAGTTTTACAAACACTACTATAAAAAACCTGTCACACACACAACTCCAGCTTTTTATTCCTGCAAAATTCCGGCTTGTTGCATGCAACAAAATAACAAGCCAGAATTTCAAAAGAACAACAAGTTGGAATTTTCTCAAACCTATCACAATTTCAATCAATCTTTAACGAATACGGAAAAATTATCAATCTTTAAGGAATATGCAGTTCAATACAGCAACAAAATGGAGGAAAGTTTAGGGTCCATTTAACACAAAAAAGATGCAACAAGCATCACACATGATTATGGTCATACCTCAACTGCAAACATTACGCACATGACTATCTCTAATTTCCTATGGCTATCCCAAATGCTTCTAGGGGTGCCTTCCCATCTCCAAGCTCTTGTCTACAAGTGGGGCATCGGTTTTGTACCCTTGATTTACAGCTAGAACATAGTTTATGTCCATAATGGCACTACAAAAATATAAAGGCAGCAGTCAGCTATATCGAACTAAGCAGAGAACTAAGAAGAACATAAGTTACTTCATATAAAGAAAACTTTTTTCCAAAATTGAATGCTATGATTAGAATATGCAGTAGCCTTGGACTGTCACTCTTCAGTAACTTTGGCCTTTAACTACTGTTTTGTAATTGTTATCCTCATGTTATGTTCATTTTATTTTTTAATACTCCCTACCTCTATTTATTCCAGAATAATAATAAAAACCTTCTATCTCTTCCTTTGTCTCTGCTTTTCCACAAGGGTTGTCTTTTGAAATATGCTTTTCTTATAAATTTTCTATATATATATATATATAAAAAGGAGTCGAAGGATAGAGTATATGTAACTATTAAAAGAAATCTGAAACAAAACTGTACAAATATTACTCAAAGAGGTGACATCAACACAAAAATGATTACAAAATCAGCATGCTGTAACAATTCAGAGCTAGGAACCACACTTGTAACATACCAGCAAGGTAACTATAGATCATATGACATAATGATACAACCAATAATCAATTGGTAATATACCATTTAATCTTTTTTCATTCTTGTAATAGCAGGAAAAAGATTGTTTTTTTGAAAAGTGATTCAAGAAAATAGAAAAAAACAAAGAGAGAAAGAAATGTGGAATTTACTACAGAGATAGAGATAGAGATAGAGAAGCTTGACCGTGTGAAAAGCCAACCATATAATAATAAATTTTATATGTTTTTGCTGGCTCAAGCAAAGCACAACACGTTGAGAGATACCTCCTTAAAGAATCCAAGAAATGGTATCTACAATAATAACCTCAACATTTGATGCTTACCTACCAAGAGAGAATAAAAAAAATTTCACACACCCATTTGTCAAAGAAAACAAAACCAAACAAAAAGGTATAAATAAACAAATCTCTCTGAGTTTATTACAACCCAGTGGGTTAACTCGTTGAGAGAACTCGAAAGTTTGTCTTGTAGTAATTTTAAAATTGTGATGGTAATGTTCCTACCATTTTCCACCGCATCATTATTTCTTTAACATTGAGTCAAGTCTTTATTAATGTCCACTCATTACCTTCTTGCTACCCATTCACATCGACGATCTTAACTATCGTGCAACAGTCCACAGCAAAGCGAACCATCCCAAAAATATATTTGTAAACACCCATCCAAACATGCCCTTTAATCTATTTCCCCCTTCACCAGCCAATGAAGTCAACCCACTCTCAACAAATCTAATCCAATGTTTAATCAACTACTTTTCCCCTAACCAAAAGACGAGCCGAACCTTCACCAGCCATTAAATTGAATTTAGGCAAAACCTTGAGCACAATAACCGAAAGAACCATAGCGAAATCCATTTCAAAATAAAAAATAAATCATTATAATTCCAAGGTTGAGAGAAAAACAACACAGATGAAACAAATTATCGAGCAAAAAAAAACCTAGACTTTTCACACATTCGAATATACATAAATACATTTTCACATTTTTAGAGAGAGAGAGAGAGAGAGAGAGAGAGAGAAGGAAGACCTGCTAGAGCTCACGAAGAATAGAGTTGGCGTTGTTGATGAAAACTTCAGCATACTTACCAAATGATTTTCAATTTCTAGGGTTTAGGGTTTGCGCAGAGAGAGAGAGAGAGAGAGAGAGAGAGAGATTTGGTGTAAGGGATTGGGAGATTTGGGGAGATAGAGATCGAAGAGTAAGGTGGGTCTTTATAGCGTTCTGAGAGAGAGTGTTGTGGTGTGTTGAAGAGAGTAAAGTTTTTGTGTGAACTAGGAAAGGAAACGAGCGAGAGTTAGTAGAGCTAGAGGGAAGATGGGTTGACAAAAGTTTAGGTGAACAAAGGGTGAGAGTGGTTGACAGAAGATGGGTTTGTCATTGGGAGGTTTTTTGGAGTTTGGATCAAGAGGAAGAAAGAGGTGTGAGCTTTTGGTTCAACAATGGCGGCGCAACAAAGAGGATTTCATGGAGAGATTGAGAGTGAGAGTGAGGCGTTTAGGTGAACAAAGGGTCTGATGGAGGGTGAGG
Source organism: Quercus gilva (assembly GCA_023621385.1). NCBI lineage: Eukaryota > Viridiplantae > Streptophyta > Magnoliopsida > Fagales > Fagaceae > Quercus > Quercus gilva. The sequence continues at coordinate 34,407,999 of CM042483.1, read as the reverse complement.
GCTGTGCGATAGGAGCTAAAGGGTTAAGGTTTCAGAATGAAAGAGCTGATTAGATTTTTAGTGTTAGTATTTATACAAAACCTAAAGTCGCGTTTTTAACCTGCGGCTATAGGCAAAATCTGAAGCTACGTTTAAAAAATGCAACCCAATCCCAAACTACAGCTGCGTCTATCAAACGTAGCTTTAGAATAAATTTAAAGGCACGTTTAAAAAACGCTGCTTTAGGCAAGCTAGAGCCGCGTTTTTTACACACGGCCATAGTTAAGATTAAAAAAAAAAGAAATACTCAAGTCCTATAGCTGCGTGTTTTAAATGCGGCCATAGCTTCACCCTCAAAAATGCAGCTATAGCTCAAAAAAACGCGGCTTTAGATGCATTCTATGGCCGCATATTTAAAACGCGGCCTTTGTTGTTTCTTTAAGCCGTGTTTTTTAAAAACGGGGCTTTAGCCCGTCTGTAGCTGCGTTTTTGAAAACGTGGCCTAAGACCTGTGTGTTTTGTAGTGTACAAACATGTATTAGTTGTTATGTGTATTTTAATTGGAATCTTCTCATGCACAAAATGCTTGAGGTCTAAGAAAGAAAGGATAAATACACACATTGTACGTTTATTAACATGCAAATTTTACATTCATCAATTTAAACTATTGAATAATAAAACTATGTAATGAAAAATATTTGTAATTTATAGAAAATGTGACCACAAAAACTAGTAATTTGAAGAAAAAGAAAGACTGGTTTCTAAAACCAATCTTTTGCTAGATATCCTTCATATTCCAAGAGAACTTGGGTTCTGTTTGATTTTTAAATTAAATTCATAATTTCATTTCCTTTTAGTTACGCATGTACTTATACAAAACCTTTTATGAAAATTAGTTCACCCACTCACACTAAAAACAAAACAAAATGACCTTATTATAAAAATAATTACTAACAACTTTTAACTAGTATTCTTTACAGTGCATTTGAGAGTAATTTTTCTTGTGAAAGTTTATTTGTTTATTATTTATTAAAAGTTTGACTAAAACATATGAAACATAACAAAAGTAAAACTTTAAAATTTACGAATAAGTAATTAAGTTAAAAAGAAAAAGTCATTGTCAACTAGACACTTAATTTGTGTATATATTGTCGACCAATACTTTTTTTTTTGATCAATTGTCGACCAATACTTTTTGATCAATTTGTGTATATATTACTTATTACTTATTAGCATATTTTCTTATGTATGATTTTTATTTATTCTTATTTTTCGTCAACTTCTAACCAAAAAAAAAAAATCTTCCGCAAAAAGATAACTAAAACGCATTTTAATTCTGCAGTACAGAAGCACCATCCTATATAATAAAGGGAATCATTTGTGGTCTCTAGTATAAATGTAAAAGTAAAACTCTAGTCTATGGAGCTTTACCAATCAGCATGGTCCTCAACCACTAATTTGATTCATTTAAGTTAAGGTTTCTTGAATTCCATTCACTGATTCACATGGCAAAGAAGATTATTGCAATCATAAAGAGTTCTGTTTTTTAGACGGGAAGTTACACCGTAGTGGGAACACAATTTTTTTAATGTGTTCTTTTTTCTTTTTTTTGGTCAGCAACGAAATAGCATTAGATTAGGAATTTATAATTCTATTACAACACAAACTAGCTTTATCATCGGCTAGGATTTTTTCCACCACAGGCAGTGGATACAAAAAGACAGCAAAAGACATTTCTTTTCTAGCACCTAATTTGGCCAAAGCATCGGCACACCGGTTGGCCTCCCTAAATATGTGCTTTATCTGCATGTTGGGAATCTCCCTCACGAGTTTCCTGCAATCATTGAGCAATGGTTCTAAAGTCAAGTTGGAGGTATTATTTTCCATGAGCAAAACAACACTCAAAGCATCTAGCTCAATAATAAGATTGTTGAGCCCCATTTCTTTTGCTAAAAAGAGTCCATCTCTCAGAGCCCACAGTTCAGCCATACAACTGTTGGTGCTCCCAAGAGGCCGGGCATAACCTTTTAACCAATTCCCATTATGGTCCCTTATCACTCCTCCCCCACCTGCGCGACCAGAGGTACCAAGAGCAGACCCATCTGAATTAAGCTTTGCCCAGCCCGCCGGAGGTTTCTCCCATCCCACGGCAACAACAGATTTTGCTCTATGAAGTTTTGCATTCAACCCAACAGAAAAGAATTCAACACTATCCTTGAAACTTCTCTTAAAACATAATCGATTTACCTTACCAGTTTTGAAAATAAAATTATTTCTATGTAACCATAGATGCCAAACGCCCATGGGGAACAAGATCTTCCAAGGAATGCCCCTTCTATTGTATTTGGTATCTGCCTTACAATTAACTTCAAGCCACTTTCCAATTGGTAAATTAAAAGTATCCCTCAAGCATATCGGGAACTGACTTTGATGCCAAAAATCCCGAGCAAACTCACAGCCCCTAAGAAGATGATCAATTGTTTCCATGCTATTATGACATATATTGCAAATGGGGTTGATATTTAAACCCCTTGAACCCAATACTTCCCCCGTTGGCACACTGTTGTGAAGACAAAGCCAAAGAAAGAATTGGATCTTGGGATAAGTATCCACTTTCCAAACCCAATCCATCAATACAGTATCCAGGTTCAAAGGATTTAAACCTCTTGCCAGTAAGTAAGCTGATTTTAAAGAAAAGAATCCATCCTTGGAGTAAGCCCAAAGAAGAGAGTCCTCTGCATCCTGATCAAAAGACAGCGGAGTGGCTTTAATGGCATTGAGGATCTGTTCAGGTAAGTCAAAGGAAAGACATTGAGTTTTCCATTCATGATTTTGGTCAAAACATTGTTTCACAATAGTGAGTTCTTCCTCGCGATTCAACGGCCCTTCAATGAGATTCCTCAAGTTACCCATAGGAAGCCAAAAATCATTCCATACATTCATTTTTGGTTTCCTATGGGTAACTTGTTCTTTTTTCAGTTCACTCAAAAACATCCTTAGTAAAATTTTATAAAAATATTTTACTTTAAAAAATTTGGTAAAACATTTTACCACTTGAAACACGTTGCAACTCCCCCCTCTCTTTCGAGCTAATTGCTGCTTAGGTATTGTCAAATGGTGGATTGGTTTTAATTTTACATCACCCCAAACACAAAAAATGAAAATGATTTATATAACATTTTCTGGAATGGAACTAAACATTGAAATAAAATATTATCTGAATTTTACAAGCAAACAGACAGGGCTTACATGTTATAATTGATGAGATAATTGGTTGAAGTAGACTCTGAAGTGGTCATCAATGCCATTAAGGAGAAGTCTCTACTCTCTTCGGACTGGGGCCATATTTTAAGGGACATCCATGCCCTATCTCTTTCCTTTAGCAGTATTTCTTTTCGTCATGGTAAGCGCTCTGGTAATAGCGTAGCTCATCACTTAGCTCGTAGATCATTTTGTAATCCTTTGTTGGTTTGGATAGAAGAAGTCCCTCCGGATATTTTGGTTGTTTACAACCATGATCTTGGTTTTATTAATGGATAGTTTCTGCCCTCAATTGTGGGCTGGTTTCTCAAAAAAAAAAAAAAAAAAAAAAACAAACAAACAAACAAACTAGGTGTGAAGTTTTGCTAACAGAACTAAACTTCTGAATATAAAATCTATTACTCAAATGTCAGCAAAATTCAAATAACCCGCAATTTTGAGGTTATACTTTACAATTTATTTAAAAAATAAAAAAATAAAAAAAAAAAAAAGAAAAAGAAAGAAGATAACATATTTTGTGGACCACGTCACCGGTGGCTAGTCATCAATTGGTTTGAGGGGCCACATTTATCCTTTAAAGCCATCATGATTGAATGGCTATGTGGGATTAGGTTACCTCTGCCAGGCACATAAAGTGACCCGTATAGTTTACCGATAAGGACAGGCAGACTAGGCAGTTTGTTTGTTTGTTTGTTTGTTTGTTTTTTTTTTTTTTTTTTTTTTTTTAATTCTCAGCAATTGGGACTGTGGGGTTGGTTGGGTCCTGGGAAATTCAAAGTTTCAAACCCAATTCCCACGGAAAGAATAGGGCAATGTTATTCAGCCACAAGCTCTTGACAAAACATATTAGTTGTTGCAGTCAAATTTATTTTACATTGGCGATTAAAGGATACACGTCCTCCATTTTAATTTTATCATACCCAAAAAATGAACGCATATATAAAGTATTAACTATAAAGAGATTATTTATTTTGTATTTTTTCTACATAAAAATAGGTAGTTATATCGATTAAATTGTTGGATCGATATGATTAAGCAATGAGTATCATATTTGAAAGGTTACTTCTTCAAATTTAATATCTCTCATGCTTCTTTTATATAAATAATTGTATGATCTATTTAAATAATTTAGTGAATTATATAAGAAAGATACATATAGATAGTCTTATTAAATGTAAAAATAAAAAAATAAAAAATTAGGAGAGTCAGCCAGCAATATTTGAAGAAAAACTTTACCCCGATCAAAATTCCTTTGTCAATTTTTTTAAAATAAAAAAATTTCTATGTCATTACTCATTACAAAATGGAATATGGTGTAATAGTTATATATATATAACCACTCTCTCGTATAGGGATGAATTTCATTTTGGTGGAGTCCATCAATTCGTTACGTGAATGAGTGATTAAGTGTGTGTTTGGAGAATGATTATAAGCTATTTTTTTACTTATTTTATATACTGTTTCTAGACCCTACACTACTTTTTGTGCCAATTTTATTTTAAATAATTTAACTTTTAGTTTTTTGTCTTACCCATAATAAGTAATTTTGAAACAGACACAAAAATATTAAACAAGCAATAGATTGTAGAATCATTGACAACTCAAATAAACAAACAATGTATCCATTGATAGTTGGCTGGGCCGGCTTGATGCATTTAGGGGCTTAAAGTGAAATCTAAAATTAAGGCCTTTTATATATTTAAATATGACTTTAAAAAAAAAATATTACTTAAATTCTAGGCGAAACTACAATTTTGGTCCCTCAAGTTTACCCTATGTGTACAATTAGTCCCTCAAATTTCAACTGTGCATAATTGATCCCTCAAGTTTTCATAATAAGCGATTTAAGTCTTTTGGTAAACTTCCGTTAGTAATGTTGTTTACATGACTAACGGAATAATGACCTGATTTTTTTTATTTATGACGTGGCATTTTTTTAATTAAAAAAATTACAGTAATTAGTATATACAAAGGCCAACCAGGATCACACAAACGAAGAGGCAAAAGATTGGATTGTATACTTGTATGATGCCTAACTAATTCTGACACATTCATAATTTCAAAATAAAAAATTGATATTTCCTTCAAATGCAAGACCAACGAACACAATCAAAGGTTTGACTTAGTTCTCAAACTCTCAGTCACAGTCTTTAATTAGTTTCTCTTCTCATCAAACTTGCATCTCTTAATAATCGGTGATGGGAGTCAAATCAAAAGGTGGAGATAGAACTCATTAAAATCGCAATGTAGAGACTTGTTGAAGAGAGGAAAATCAAAGAATCCTCTAGTACTGATTGCCTCGTCCAAGACGATGTCTTTGATGACCAGCTTCTCCTCTCCAAATTGCTCTCTTAGGTTTTATTTGATTACTTCTGAAAATCCCTAAGATGGGTTGCACGGCCACAAAGGGATGAAATTAGCAATACTTGAGATGGGTTGGCCAGAGAGGAGAAGAGAGGTGGAGGGTAGTGACTGGCCGGATAGGAGAAAGGAGAGTAGCTTCTCCTCTCTCTTTTACCTGTTTCAGATTATGGACTTGGAGATTCAGATTTGATTTGGTTGATTCAGGTTACTGGTTTGATTCTTGAGGGTTTTATGTGTAAATTCAATTTTGTAATTTTTAATAAAATGAAATGCCACGTCATAAAAAAAAGTCAGGTCATTATTCCATTAGCCATGTAAGCAATATTACTAACAGAAGTTAACCAAAAGACTTAAATCGCTCATTATGAAAACTTGAGGGACCAATTGTGCACACAGGGTAAACTTGAGGGACCAATAGTGTGGTTTCGCCTAAATTCTACTATCTTGTTTTAGATGCAAAATTATTACTAATTAATGTGAATGATGTAGATTTTTTTTTTTTAGAAAGTCTGTAGACACAAAAAATTGACAAAACTTTCACACCTGTTGATATGGTAGTTTGATAGTGGTAAGTAAAAGAGCAATATTAGTGGTGGACCTAAGTAAAAACTAATAAAAATTTGTCAACTCAATTATTGTGGAAAAACATTGTGATTTTTTTTTTTTGTGTATTACCTTTTTTTTTTTAGATGTGCTACATTCATAATATTTTTCACAACAAATCCTAATTGTTAAGTTGTTACTGGTTCTAATTTGAACCCACCACTGAAATAATTTATTTTGTTATCAATAAGTAACAGCTTGTAATAACCTACTACTTAAGATTTATTGTAAAAATATTGTGAAAAATGTTGTAAACGTAACATTTCTACTTGATAAAAAAAAATTAATGTAATGACTAATATTTAGACTTAATTAAATTAAAATTTAAGATTTTTTTTTTACTTTGAGACTTAGACGACCGCATCAATTACTTACCCAATAGAGCTAGCACTGATAGCTGGCTTAACGTGTAAAACGGTGATGAATCATCAAGGCATTTCGTGGAGTACTACGGCAGGCCGGTGTTGTGTTGTCCATAGCTCTTCTATTAACTATATAAAAAGCGGCTATGCCGCTATAGTGTTTCGGCACTGTGCATCCAAAGTGTTGGCACTGTGCAGCACTGTAGCTGCAATAGTGCTTTGGTTTCGTGAGTCTTTTTTTTTTTTTTTTTTTTCTTCGTTTGTTCAACCCTTTTGTTTATTCAACTGGCACTGTAACTACAATGCCTAAAGGTTTTTTTTTTTAGTAACGGTTTGTGTTTTTTTTTTCTTTTAAATATTGATGTAAGCTGACATTTATATTATTATACTGACACAATAAATTTCACAATATTTTTACAATTATTGACGTGTCAATTTCTTACCAATCGAAATAAAATAATAAAATATAAGACTGTAACCAACCACAACTGAAAATAAATATTTTAAAAAAATGTTACAACATTTATTGTTATCACAATATTTTCACAATTGTTGAAATCTCAGTTTCTTATATATCAAATAAAAAAAATACTAAATTCACAACATTTTAACATTAATTTCACAACAAATCATAGGTAAGCTATTATTGATGGATAGCACTGGAACTACAGTGTTTTTGGTTTATTCAACTGGCACTATAGCTACAGTGCCTAAAGTTTTTTTTTTCCTTTGAAATATTTATGTAAGCTGGCATATATATTGTTATACTGACACAACAAATTTTACAATATTTTCACAATTATTGACGTGCCAATTTCTTAAAAGTTGAAGTAAAATAATAAAATATGAGACTGTGACTAACCACAACTGAAAATAAATGTTTTGAGAAAATGTTACAACACTTATTATTATCACAATATTTTCACAATTTTTGAGATCTCAGTTTCTTATGGATCAAATTAAAAAATGCTAAGTCCACAACATTTTAACATTAATTTCTACCGTGCCTAAAGTTTTTTTTTTCCCAGTAATCAGTTTGTGTTTTTTTTTTCTTTTAAATATTTATGTAAGCTGACATATATATTGTTATACTGATATAACAAATTTCACAATATTTTTACAAATATTGAAATATCAATTTCTTACCAATCGAAATAAAATAATAAAATATAAGATTGTGACCAACCACAACTGAAAATAAATGTTTTAAGAATAACAATAACAGTGTTATCAGCTTAAAACTAATAATAACTCATCATTTAGAATTTGTTCTAAAAATGTTATGAATGTAGTATTTTTCTTAAATAAAATAAAAAAAATATCTATTCGGATCTTAAAAATGAAGATATTGTGAAAATATTGTGATATTTTATTATATTTTTAAACTTTTTTTTTTAACGTAATCAAATTGAGTGAGGCAAAATTCACGGTTTCACACCCAAATATATTAATTTTCTCACTGCTGTGGGCAGCACGTGCAGCCAACGCTAGTGTTCTTAAAAAGCCAAATGGACGAGTTTAGAACTTTGACGTGGTTAACAGAGTGAGTTGATGATGTTGCTTGCTTTCTTTTCTTTTCTTTTCTTTTCTTTTCATTAATTTATCATATCAAAGTGGCAGACAGAATGAAGAGAAAAAAAACAAAACGGAAACCTCATCCACGTGTGGTATTTGTATTTGTGTTTGGAAAACTTTCAAATCCTTATACAGTCTGGAAAATTAAGTGGTCAATGGTTGTTAGAGTTCCCAATTAATATTTTATTTTAATGTTAAAAAATGACTAAACAAGAGTTGTTCTTTTTTTTTTTTCCTTCTTTGGAGTGAACATTTAAGTTAGTGTAGATAAAAATAATATTATCATTAAACTACTTTCAACGCTTGACAAAGTATTAAATAAAATCAAACTTGATGATGTACTGTTTTCTTCCTTTTTTTAATAAATTGAAGTCGTTCGCATCAAAAAAAAAAAAAAAAAAAATCAAACTTGTACAATATATTTTATTTGCTAATTATTATTATAAGATTATGTTTGAACTAAAGCAGAGGTGTTCTAGCAGAAAATTGTCTTTCTACCTAAATTTCCACCAAACCAGCTCATTGCTTAAATTGCAAGGAAAGAAAAAGGAAAAAAAAAATCTTCTCGACCTGTTCTCTTGGTTTCCAATTTTTTTTTCTTATCTTTCTTTTTTCAATAATATTTTTCTAATGTAACTGAGGAACTGCCATGCACTCATGTTTAAAAACACTAATATTCAGTTAAAGTATCTCTCTCTAGATATGTTCGTGTGTGTTTTTTTAAGTTCTTTATTTATTTATTTTTTGAAGAATCAGTAAGGAGTAAGGACTCTTTATTTTTTCAATACAGAAATTAAACCCAGACTGAAACACTTTTAAAGTGGGGAATCAAAGCTCCAGCAAATATAGATTATAAGCACAACCAGATTCTAGCCCTCTTCTCAACCAAAAAAAAAAAAAGATTCTAGCACACCAAAAAATACTATTACCCTTTTGACCCTTAATGGGATTGTTTTCATTTTTTACCATTTAAATTTTAATAATTTTATTTTGACCCTTCATACTTGATTTTGTTTTCTTATTGCTCTTGTAATCTATTTCCGTTAGTCAACAATGAAATACCCGCATTCCATAGTATTTTTAGAATTATTATTTCATGAAATAGTTAAATAAGAAGTGCGTTTTATGGTTAGATACTTAGATTACTAACAGAATTGGACATTAAAGTTAATATAAAAATATAATGAACATGGAAGGTTAGAATGAAAATTTTGATATGTAAAAAGACCAAAATGAAAATTGCTCCAAACTTTAAGGCCTAAAGAGAGGTTTTCTTTTGTTTTGTTTTTTAGAAATACTACTTCTATAACAAATCAAAGGTAGTAAATTATTATTGGTTCTAATTTGAATCCAAGATTGAAAATTTTTTTTTTTTTTGGCCTCCCAACAACAACTTTTTACTTAATATTTGTTATGAAAGTGTTGTGAATATATATATATATATTTTTTTTTTAAACCAAACAAACATATGTTACTGAGCATAGTATGGGCCTGAGTGAATTAGGGCGGGTTGATCAAAGTTACCAAGACAAGTAGTTTCTGAAGCCCATAAAACCTCCTTGTAAGCTAAGTCTAAAAGATAACTGGCCACGCTTGGGAACCAGATAAAATGGTTTTGTTTGAAAATGAAAAGGCCCAAGTATTTTTTAGGCCATCCATGAGTATGACGGATGAGGATGGCCTAAAAAAGTAGTTGAGCCCTTAGAGCATTCACAATGGGAATTGTAAATGCTATATGTTAGCAATATTTAGTATCAAGCCTCAAAAGTACTCAACAACTGGCTTGCTAAACTTGTAAAATTATAAATTTTTTTGGCATTGTGCTATAGTACAATTGTAAATTTATGATGGTACTATAGCATAATGCCAAAATATTATATTAATATTTTATTCCTAAATATCAGGCTTTTCTCTCTCATTCACATGGTCTCTCATCTCTATTTCTCCATCGCTGAAGCCTCACCAAGATGCCGTCGTTTCAATCTCGTCGCTCGACACCATAACGACCCGGTGGTCTAGCTTCCCGATCTCAATTTGGATCTCGGATGGTAGAGCTGGGTGGGCCACGATTTCCTAGATTTCTTTGGAGATTGGTGAGTTGTTGTGGCAGCTGGGTCGACGGTGGAAGTGGGTTTGGTGTGTTGGTGGCGGCGGTGGCGGTGGCAGTGATGGCGAGAGGTGATGCAGAGAGAGAGCATGAAGCCTCACACCATCTCTCATCTCTCTCTCTCTCTCTCTCCATCGCTGAAGTCTCATCAAGATTAAAAAATAATATTTTAATAAAATGGTAAAAGAATAGAGTTTTGGGATGTTGGGTGTATTGTAAAATGGTATGGTATAATTGATAAAGTAGCTTTTTGAGATAGTAAAATAAAATAGGATAGCATTTCCCATTGTGAATGCTCTTACAAGTTAAAACAATACCAATCCCTTCAGTGTTTTTTTTTTTTCAACAGGACCAATCCATAGTGTCATACATAGCCGCCAAAAGACTCAAAACTTAGAATCGATTTTTTATTCTTTTTTATTGTGTATCATATCATGTTGTGTATTAATAAATAATATGTTTTTAAATAATTTTTTTTTATACCAAATAGGTCCTTATGAAATTTATCTAAGGAAATAATATCATTTGTAATTCAACTTTGTGAAAATCGAGTTTTAAGTCAAAGTTGACTTTCCAAAAGTTGAGTTCTATGCAACTACCCGCTAATGTGGCATTTTAAAAAACACTCATCCCATTAAACTCGAGTTGCACAATTCTTTTTTCCTAAGAACTAAAGTTGATGAAAATTGAGTTCAAAAATTAAAAAATAAAAAATACTAGGAAAACTCAAGTTCTAACACGATTAGTGACCTGCATTGAACTCATTGCACTTGGAACTACATTTTATTAAACTCAAGTTGCACTGAACAAAATTTTACTAAGAACTTGAGTTTATAAAAAACAAGTTCATTGCCAAAAACAAATTTAGAAGGTGAAAACTCAAGTTCTATGTAACATAATAGTTGAGCTAAAAATAGTCAATAAGAAACTTGAGTTTTATAAATTCGTGTTGCACTTAGAACTTTTGAATCTGTGCCAAGCTATCTTTTTTTTTTTCTTTTTTTTTGGTTACCAAAAAAAAGGGGTTCACTAGGTTACGCTAGCTCCCGAGTAGGACGCTAAGGTTAAAGCCCATGGGCCAACTAGTGTGGATGCCCACCAACGAACTCCTGTTGGTAGCGGAACTCGAATCTAGGTGAGTTATACGAAGTATTCGATCCTTACCAGCTGAGCCAAGCCCTGTTGGCCCAAGCTATCTTTTAAACTAAGCATTAGCAAATCTTCATCTCCTTTGGCTTTTCTTCTGTTCTAGATCATTTCTATAGCTCTTCTCACATCATCTTGTTTCTTTTCAACTTATGTTTATTTCTCACCTTTCAATTCATTCAAAACTTCCTATTATTCCTTTGAGCCATTGAATATCTCAATTTACATGTAAATAATCTATATATCTTAGTCAATTCTTTTCTTTTTTATTCCTTTGAGCCATTGGATATCTCAATTTACATGTAAATGATCTATATATCTTAGTCAATTCTTTTCTTAGATCTAGTTGATATAAGTTATCATTTTTTATTTTTTATTTTTTTTATACAAAATAAAAATTCTATTCTAACTTAATTTAAGTGTATATGTGTGTGAAGCTCTCTCCTAGAGACTTAAACCTCGGTCCTTACCCTCCACACCCCAAAAGCACTTATATTTGTGGAGTGACTATTGCACCAAGGGTGCCCGGTAGTAAGTTTTCATTTCTTAGATATATTATCATACAATCACTTTTTATAGTGTTTCTATCGTATTAAATAGTTGTAATAGAGTTGAAATGTTGAAGATATACATGAGTTTTGAATGCCGTGACCTTAAATGGCTGCGGATTTTTGTATTGTGTATGTAATGGGTAATAGGATCCATGGAGAATTCCAAACATCTAGAGCAATTTCATTCTCTATTTCTAACACACCCCCTTACTCAATAACTCTCTTTTGCTTTTTCCTTTTTATTAATTTTTTTAATTTATTTTTTTTAAATCAAGAATTGATTTCCATTTTCCACACCCAAGATCCTTGTTTTGTATTGGAACATTCCAAAGTTGTTTCCCCTTTAGGTATTTGGCTGAAAGTAGATTAATGCAATCTTATCTTCCTTTTTGATTATATTCCAACCCAATATAGCAATGACTGCTGCGTTCATATGTTTCATTCTTTTAATACCAAGGATAATGGGTGTGCAAATCAATCCTACATGCAAATTAAAATATATTTGCAGACTCTGTATAATTCTGATATTTTACGGACTTTTGCATTAGTTGAAAGTTGAAACAAAAAGGTCTAGCAAAATGAAATGCTTTATTCATCGTAGTGGATGATTCATGTCTACACTAGTATACTATTTTCATCCAAGACGATCAAGCCATACAGAGCAATTGGGTACAGGAGATTTCGTTAAGTCAGTTCAGGTCCCACTATCATTCACAGAGAGAGAGAGAGAGAGAGAGAGAGAGAGAGAGAGAGAGAGATGCTAAATAAAAACAATTCATTAAGGGAAGGGAATGGAACAGAATCAACTCTACGCTATATGCACCAAAAAGGTTCAACATTAACAAGTTACCAACTTTTGATCAAAATTCTATTTGACACATTCAATTTATGGTTTAAATACTAGCAGGGGATAACTAGATCAAGCTCAAGGTATGGTCCCAAAAAAGAAAGACAACATTTCCAAGAGATGTGGCAAAAACTGGGCAAACAAGTGCAGTTAACTCCGAAATCCAGACTTGAAGTCTAATGATGATCAAGCCAAGCTGAAGCTTCCAAGGAAGAATTGTTAGAAAGGAGATGCTGGCAGGTAGAAATTTAAGACCAGAAAGATATAATTAAATGTCTAGTTCCATTGAAAATCAAGGAGTTTGAGTTTCTTACCATGTTTATAAACTATATACCCCGGCGATATTCTAGCTGTTTGGTATTCTCTAGCATTATCTGCCAACAAAACCAATAGAAAAATCCAATAAATCCTCATGACCGATAAAAAAACAATTGAAGCAATATTACCTCTGTATAGATGTCATTCAGCATTGATCAAGTACAGAGGTCACTCAATATATTCTAACTAAATCAAAAACAGTGTGAAGGCCAGCTTTATCATTGGCTACCAAAACAAAAAAAAAATATGTACTTACTTCTCTAATGTAATTTGCTATTGCTTTGCAGCCTTCAATTGCAAGTTGCATGACATTTTCAAAAATGTCAATTGGTAACTTAGAATCCATCTGCAAGAGAACATAAGACATGAGTGCTCCAAAAAATATATTTATATATTTACCTTTCTTGGGTGATGCTGCTAAATCAAACAAGGAAAACCCTTAATGGCAAAGTAATAGGGATGCACAGAATGATCAGTATTAATTGAACCGTTGAACATAATAAACTGCAAAAATTTCAAAAACATCACCCAAACTTCAAGGGGAAATAAGTTTTACACTTCAAAAACACTGCAAAAGCTGTATCACACAAACCAATAAGGCAATTAATCAAAAGCCTAATACCAAATACTCAGGTTGAGTAAATAGATCAGTATAATAATCAAGGTAGGTTAAAACAAGTTCTGAACATTACAAATCCTTGTAGGGCAAACAGGCACGGGAGAAGCATATATTGCATAAACCTTGGCCAAAAACAGTTCAGCAATTGGTGGCTAGGGATTGAAATGTAGGCAAAAAAGTTAAAGTGGGGAGAGAGAGAGTTTCAATTTCTTTATATGTGAGGCTCAGAGCTGTTTTGAAATCCAAATGCAGAAACTTTCAAAAGCACAAAAGCACTGAATGAGCCCATTATGTCAAACATCATGAAATTTTAGACCTGTAAGAGGCACTGAGAAGGATAAATAAGAGCAGATTTTCAGATGTAACCTGAAGAAGAGTCACTTTGTCCAACTTAGGTAGAAATCCCACTGTGACATCAGGACCTCCGGCACTATCTTCCACATAGTTCAAATCTGTTTGCATGACAATTTTCAAAATAAGAATTCATTTGGAAAAGCAACAATGTAGATGTACCAAGAAACCAGTAAAAAAAATAAAGGCATGTAAGTTTACCAAGCAGAGGAGTGCTATTGAGATATCCAGAGCTACATGAAGTAACAAGATCACGCATTGGGATCCCAGCATCTGCAAGGGCTAAAGTTGCAGCATTGATACATGCAGATCTAGTTCCTGCAGAAAACAAATTCCCAGCTCATGAGTAGAATTCAACATAACATTTTAGGTCCATTTGATTACATATTCAATTGGTATTATGTATTCAGACTCGTGAGCTGTCTTCCATATATGCTTTCAGTGTGTCCTTATTTTATTATTATTATTATTATTATTATTATTATTATTATTATTATTATTATATTAACAATAAGAATGGCATGAAACACATACGGGAATGTATCTTACAACAAGAATGTGTGCCAAAGTTTCTATCTATTATCTTACATAGTAACTTCTCTAGAAGCCATTATCTTAAAAAAGAATAGAAATAAATAAGACCTTCTATAAAGATAAAATGGACAGAAGATAAATGAAAGCATACCCACACACACACACACAAACACAAAACGAGGGAGACAGAAAGGGCATGAATTCATGAATTAATTAAAAAGATAAAGATACGAGCTGATGATCAGTCAGGAGTAATAAGTGCATAGGGATTCATTTGAATCTCAACTTACCACCATCTGCTTGGAGTACTTGGACAAAAATATCTATCTGCAAGATTATAGACAAGGTTTCAGAAAAGAACTAAGAATTACATATTCATTTAGGAAATGTTTCCAAGATGCTGGAACAGAACCTGAGACCGAGGCATCAAATGTGTCAATATGCAAGCTTCCATGGTCTGGCGAATTACCAAAGATATCTCTGTGGATCGTCTGAGTGCAAAAAAAAAAACTTGTATCAACAACAGAGCAAAAGATCAAACATGCCAAGAACCTTGTAGCTCAACTAACACCTCTTAGTGTTTTCAATGGAGGCATCCAGGGTTCAAATCCCCCCTCCCCAACAAGCGAATTATCTAAAAAAGATCATTCATATGCATGTCGTATTCTGATTATGGTGATGCATCAAATTTCATGATGGATAGGGATTTAACAATGGCCAATAAAATGTTTACTTTGAATCCATTCAACCAATCAAAAAATTAAAAATATTACAAATCTAATAGGTAGCCTTATTAGCCATCAAGAACAGTAATACCATTGCCAATGTTATACAAGTTTACAAGGCAATATCATTCTTCAATTTGAACATCTTGTTACAGTGAAACCAGATAATCTGAATGCCTAGCATCAGTGCATCACGATCTGGAAATTATACTATTAACTGGAATAATGAAATTTATGTGCAAAGTAGATAAAGACACAAGTAAGAATCGTGAATTGTCAATAAACACCCTCCTCCTCTCTCTTTGGCCACTGGGAGTTCATCCTTCTTGCCAATTGTAAGAGCATGCAAGCAGAAAAAGAAATACTTCACAAAAAGCTTTAACTCCAGTAAGCCTACGAGCACTAGCTCTAATGGCATCTCCTCCTGTGATCTATATAGGAGGCAAGCAGGCTGCCTGATGCAGGGCATTTCAAGTATCTATATCTTAATCCTCTTGTAACTAATTAGTTACTTAGATGATTGCTTAAGCATCAGCCAATAGGATTTAGACACATGTCAACCATCTAGAGGTTGTCAATGCCAAACAACTTGTATAAGTAGCAGAATGTAAGCACTTTGTAAATAAGGTTTTTTTCATGTGAATGAAATAAGCATTTGAGAGATATTGTTGAAGAACTTTGTGTTCTTTGTAGAGGTGCCTAACCACCTATCAATTTGTTCTAAGGAACTCACATCCCATTTAGTTCTAATTCATATCACATCCCATCATCCTCCCTACATCACTGCCACCAAGCTAAAGCATATATTAACCTTACAACACATATCAGAAGCAAAGGCAGTATAGAATATCTCCATCCCTCTTGGATGATTAAAATCAAGACAAGTTTTGATGCTTGTCAACTATACAAGTTGGTATTTCAAGAAAAAGTGATGCATAAGTAGGTATTTCTCATTTTTATTTATTTATTTTTTTATAATGAATATGTCGAGTAGTACTTCTAGAGACAAGTCGATGGAGTCCTAACTTATTCAAAATTATGAATACCGTGAATGAGATACTGAAACGATTTTAGTCCATCAACTACCAACAAATAATAGTTTTAGAGTTTCACAAATTATTCAGCCTGTCTACAATTAGATAAATACACTCCCCTAAGAATCAGAGTTTACAAACTGTAATTTCTAAATTACAAAATTTTCTCTTTAGACACATTCTTTATGCATTTAAAACTACATATATAATAGCGCTCGCTTTTTTATGTATAGACGATACGCGCAGCTTTCTTCATAGGAAAAACCTACTGATTGAATTATGGCAATGTAACAAAATAGGTGACCTAAAAAGAGGATTACCTGTCACCCTTTGGTTTTCTCATGCGATCCCCGGTACTAAAATTAGCCATGCTATACTCACAACGCACCTGAAACATGAACAAACACGAATAATACGATTAGAAAGTGACGAATGCATCTATAAGCTTGTCTTTACAAACCAAAAAAAAAGAAAAGAAAAAAAAAAGAGAGTTACCAGTGCTTGGTCATTAATTTGTTGAGTCCTATTTTGGACCTGCAAATGAGCATACATTATTAATTAATTAATTAATTAATTAATAATCAATCAGATTGCAAAATAAACAAACAAACAAAGACTGGGTTTCTCAAAAAGTAAAAATGCACCTCTCTAGGGCCATATACTGCAGCAATGACTTTGGTGTTACCCATCTCAAACACAGCGGAACTGAAATTGATATAATAAGCATGCATTGCATAGTTAAGAAAGAAGAAAAACACACAAACGCCAGCTATTCTTAAGAAAGAGAAAGCCCAAGCCAAGGTTTTAGTACGTACCCGTCAGCTTTGGCTACAGCACCAATCTCAGCTCGAATTTGTCTCATCTGTCGTCAAAAAAAAGTATAAAAATTAACAAACAACAAAGGTTGAAAAAAAAATGAGAATAAGCGAAAACGAAAGCGAGAGAGAGAGAGAGAGAGAGAGAGATAATATACTTCCATTGGACGGCGACCATCTAATCGAAGACCTTCAGGGCTTACAAACTCCATCTCTATTCTCTACTACCAGCCAAGCTTGTGCTTGTGCTTGTGGATTGCAACGGGAACTCACAAGTGAAGAGAAGTGGGACTCCAACAAATTCCCAAATCTAAGCAAAGGCCGCCAGGGCAACAATCAAACCACACAATGACACAATCTAATCTAAAACCCTTTGCTTTAAACGACGCCGTTGCTATTAATATAATCTTGGCAAAAACACTATTTTGGTCCCACATTTTTAGGATTACTGTCATTTTGATCCTTACATTTTTGTAATAATTAATTTAGTCCCTGTTATTTTTAACTTGCAATCAATTTGATTTCTACCGTCAACTCACTAATGAAAAATACCTATGTGACACACGACATGACAGCTGGCACACAAGATGCTGATGTGGCTAAAAAATAATGTTTAAAAAATACCACCTCAGCATTAAATTGGAAAAAAAAAATCTTAATTTAAAAATAAGAAAAAAAAAATGTGGAACATTGCGTGATTTTCTTTAGCAACCAAAAACAAAAATGCAAGCCAAATAATTGGTACAGTTCTTTAGTTTTCGAGTTTGTTATCTAGGTGCAAATCTAGGTATTTTTTTATCCTTAAGCCTATCATCATCCTCTTCCCTGTCAACCACTTCCATGGTTCCTTAACTCCATTCGGTGCTTCAGAGAGAAACAAGTTTGAAGTTTGAATGGAAAGCCCACACTCATTTCCAAATATTCATTCCTTAACTCAACTCAAATATGGCATCTTAGTCTGGTACCAGGTTAAAGATGATCCATTAAAGGTGAAGGTGGTTGTGTTAGGATTTTAGGATTAGTGCCCTTAAATCCTATTGTATGATGTTATATATGACTTGTTGTAATTAATAAAGTTGTTTTATTATTATCTAAAATAATGATAATATGAATATTTGGACATTATCATACAGTCCATGAAATGCATAATATGTGATTTATGTGAAAAGTCACAGAATATATAAATCATAAGTTCTTTGTAAACTCAAAATTATAGTTTGTAGTCAGCGATGAAATTGGGCATTTCATCTGCGAAGAGTATAACATATCAACTAAGATGATTTGTCTTGATCATGAAAGTGGAGACTTCTAGTTGGTATGTTGATATGTTTTAAGAGTTAAGACATATTGAACTGGACCGCTATAAAATTTATTATTTTCCTAACGACTGTCAAATGAATAATAAATTTCATGATTTCTATTTGCATGAACTCTTAATCTTGAGAAAATAATGGACTTAATCATGAGGTGTAGATTGTTTTGATAGATTAGGAGTGAGATCTAAAGTTACGATCAAAACCTCAGTATGTTGGGCAGCCACATTTAGTGTTGATAGAACATATATTCTCAAGATAGAATTCATAATCTCTTAACGGAGATATAAAATATTCCCTTGAGATAAGTTTAATGAGTTTGGTTATTCAGAGTGTTAGGCCTAACCACTTTAGTAAGCAGTTACTAAAGTATATATTTACGAAATTAGATTTCATAAATATATGATGAATAACTTAGAGGATTAAACCGGGTACTCAAGGATTAAGATATAGTAATCTTCAAAGTGGCAGTCTACATTCATGACTTTGTATTACTACGAATATTTTATGAATGGGTTGCATGTATAATAAAGTCTTAGGATATAATTTATTAATAAGACCTAGAGTGCAATTATATTTATATAGTGGTATTCAATATAATTAATGGTAACTTTGGACTTGTTAAAAGTTGACAGAAAAGTCCAAGGCCTATTAGAACTAGTGTCTTATTGGTCCTTTTTGATCCCACTCCAAGCCACACACTAAAGCCCAATTGGAAAGGCCTAATAGGCTAGCCCAATTAGATACTCAGTTAGTTATAAAGGGAGAAACATACAGAATTTTTTTTATAAGAGATACATCATTATAAAATGGTGTGTATGTGTGAGTGAAGCTACTCGATTATTCTCCCTTGGAAACTGATTGAGAGACCACACTTCTTAGGCGTAAAGTAGAATTGGAGTGAAGATTAAAAGTGTTCCCAAGTACTTATAATCTTCTGTTTTGAATTTCATTACACCAAGGTACACTATTTTGTTCTTAAATTCTGAAATTTACATAGTGCATGTTATCAATCATGAATTTACATAGTGCATATTATCAATCATGAATGAAATAGATCCATATTTGTTGTTTCCGCTATGTGTTTTGTATGAGATATAAAACCAGATTTTCCAACAGGCTGGATATGGTCAATGCCCTTATCTCCCTTGAAACCCAAAACTCAAATTGAAAACCTAGCACAAATAAAAACGATCTACAAACCCCATCTCTGAAATCCACCCACAGACCCATTTTTTAGAGCAAATCAAAATCCCATTTTCAAACAAGAAACCCAGATCACCAAATCCCTACAACACAAATGGAAATCTAATCTCCAAACGCACATATAAAGCTAAAATAGAAAAATTAAAAAGAGAAGGAAAATAGAAACAACGAATAGAGAGACACACGAAATGACAACCACTGTCTATGGTGTCGCCATCATGCATCATTGTCAGCAATGGTGGTCATGAGTCTCAGCTATGGTGGCCGATTTAAGCTAAATGAGTGAGAACCAAGGGAGTGAGATTGAGATGACAGAGAGAGAATTGAAGGAGTGGGACCGTGGGAGTGAATGAGAGATGAACACTATTCTTCAACTGAAGAACAATGTCCGGGAATTTTGAGTTTTTTTTTTTTTTTTAACTCATTCATTCAATTTTTTATTATTAGAAAATCATTAGGTTAGATTTTAGTTATTGTTTTTCTAATGTGGCTTTTTAAAAATAAAATAAAATTCTGAGGTGGCATTTTTTAAACATTACTTTTTAACCACGTCAGCATCTTGTGTGTCGGTTGTCACATCGTGTGCCACATAGGCATTTTCTGTTATTGAGTTAAAGGTAGAAACCAAATTGATTGCAAGTTGAAAATAATAGGGACCAAATTGACTGTGATTCCAAAATGTAAGGACTAAAATGGTGTTTTCACCTATAAACTTCTTCTTCTTCTTCTCCCTTTTTTTAAAATATTTTTTAAGTATTATGAGTGAAAAGTTGACAACTTGTTACTTCTTGTTACTAGTGAGCAAAAAAGAAATTTCAATGGTAGATTCAAATTAAAAATCCGTACAAACTTACAACCTAAGATTTGTTGTGAAAATATTGTAAACATATTGTAGAGATAACACTTCTCATAGTTTAAATGTGTAATAACAAATTAAAGCCATAAATATTCAAAAGTAATAAAAAAGATGTTTAGGGTTTGATTCATCTATCCCTTATTGTTATTATGGGATTATTATTATTATTATTATTTTTTTTTTAAAAAAAAGACAAAGTTTGGCTCCAACATACCCTAATAAGCATGTGTTTTGTCATGTGCAATACGCATGATTAATTTTAACCACAATAACCTCACCCAACTCTAGTTAGCTCACCCATATTTCTACTAATGACTTAACAACATAAATTTTTTCCGCTCTCTTCAACGTCATTGTGTTAAACATATTATAGCCCAAACCAATTGTAGACTCATACTTGTAGAATAAACAAATTAACCATGGGAGTCTATGGTTAGCCAAGGTTAGTACGTAGATTGTCAAGCTAAACCACGTAAACCTTTATATCTTCCTTTCGTGCTTTTGCTTATCATCATTCAACAATCACTCACAATCACACAAATTCTTTAACATTGCCCAATGGACCACTAAGCTTTGATCAATCCTCTCACTCTATCGGTCACTCTCCAAACCCTTGCTTGCCTCCACTATCAGCTAACCCATCAAGCTCCACCTTCCACCATGTCTCTGTCGCTTCGCTGCTCCAGTGGTCAAAACCACCACCCTCACCTAGATGAAGATAGAGAGATCTGCCTTCTTCTTTTTTTAAGGTTGATCTTCCATTAAAACTAAATTTCTTTATGATCTATTTTTTTAGGGGGAATGTGATCTATTTATTGACAACTATGATTCATTTATTTTGTTTTTAAAATTTTGGACTCTTGTATATTTGCATTGTATTAGTTGTAACGATCCAAGGAAAGCGCTAGCCATATCTGCGCTATATCTCAAAAGGATTAATCACAATTGAGATTCCTTGTAGTTATTAATAAAGCCTAGATCTACCTAATAAATACCTGATGTGGGACTCATTGCACACCTACACACATCACACAATCAATCAAATTGGGGCATTACAATCTCCCCCACTTAAATCCTTAACGTCCTCGTTAGGGCCCACTTTGTGAGGTAGTGTCTCTGAGCCTACACATGATTACCGGGCCGGCTCTGATACCATATGTAACAACCCAAGGAAAAGCACTAGCCACATCTACGCTATACCTCAAAAGGACTAGTCACAATTGAGACTCCTTGTAGTTGTTAATAAAGCCCAAATCTACCCAATAAATACCCGATGTGGGACTCATCACACACCTACACACATCGCACAATCAATCAAATTGGGGCCCTAACGAGGACGTTAGAGATTTAAGTGGGAGGATTGTGATGCCCTAATTTGATTGATTGTGTGATGTGTGTGGGTGTGTGATGAGTCCCACATCGGGTATTTATTGGGTAGATCTAGGCTTTATTAACAACTACAAGGAGTCTCAATTGTGACTAGTCCTTTTGAGGTATAGCGTAGATGTGGCTAGCGCTTTTTCTTGGGTTGTTACATCAGTGGCTTGGCAATTATTGAATTATCAAATCCCCACTTCCCTAGCAATCGGATTATTAAATAATAATAAAAAAATGTGCGGCAATTAAGTTTTTGCATGAAAAATTTAGTGTAAAATTATAAAAAGTCATGTTAACGAGTGTCCTTAAGGCAATTGTTAATAAACTATATTAGGAAAGTTTTAACACAACTTTTATAGGAAACATAAAAAGCTGTCAACAACATTAATTGTTTTATCATTTTTCCATAAAAACATTTCTAAATATAGTTCCTAAACCAATTCCCTTAGAGCATTTATTAACATTTTCCAATTATATCATTGGTTGCATTTGTTTTGCTCAATGAAAAAAAACAAGGAGGCAAGCAAATATGACTATCCTCCATGGAGTAAGCAATGCTTGAGTGGCCTAGATGGGTCTACATGAAGGGGTCTCAAGTGGGGCACTTCATACTTGCAGGAGTTCGTTAGGTGGATTGAGTTATAACTTGACCTCATCTAAAGCACCGTGGTTTTAGGCCATGAAAGGCAATATTTTTATAATCAAACAAACATCATGTCAAATATTAGAGATGAATTAAAATTAAACACTTTTTTTTTTTTTTTGGCGAAAAGCCACTTTTAGTCCCTGTATTTTTAGGCGATTCCCATTTTAGTCCCTACATTTTTTTTTTACCGCTTTTAGTCCCTATCCTGAAAAATGCTTCCATTTTTGGTCCTTGCCATTACATCAGAGACGGAGAAAGTTGACGTGGCAAACGGTAGAAATAAATAATACTTATTTAATATCCACGTGGCCTAAATTAATAATAAAAAATGTTTTTTGGCATTAAAAAAGTCATGTCAGCATCTAAATTAAAAAAATTAATTTATTAATTTTAACTAAATAAAAAAAATTAAAAATAGAATTAAAAACTAAAAATCATATGAATTGAGATCTAAGTGTGTTTTGAACAAGAATAACAAGAACACAAATCCAAATTTAAGAACACAAACCCAGAAATTCAAAAAAAAAAAAAAAACCAGTAAATCAAAACCCAGCCAAATCAAGGACAAAACATCTAAATCATCCAACATCAACAACAAAACAACATAGCACCAATCAGACCACAGATCATCAACAAACCCTATAGAAAACCCAATCATCAACCCAAAATCCATAAATTACATCATCAAATAAGCTTCATAGATTCTCTAGCTATTCTGCGTGCAATAATCTTCTTAATGGCAGCTTTGCGTCTTTCTGCCTCTTTCTCTTTTCGAAGCTCTTCTTTTTGCCTCCTTTTCTCAGCCTTTAGTATAACCAGAGAAGGGGGGGGGGGGGAAGGAAAGAAGGTCGAGATAGGTGGAATTTGGTCATTTATTCCAGAAAAAAAGGTTACCTCTAAATAACTTACAGTAAGTCATTAACAAAACTTACTCTTAAATTTTCTTTCTGCAAAAATTTTTCCCTTCATTCCAATTCCCATTTTTGCTCACGCTTATATCTTTCCTCCTCTCGCTGCCGTTCACACATCAGCCTCTTTTCTTCCTTCTTTCTTTCACAGTCCTGTTTTTCCATTTCTTTCTTCATTTGTTCTTCATTCTACAAGAAAAAGGTTCATAATATCAGTATACAAAGACGCTTACACCTTCTGGGAAAGGCAAAAAGGTTAACTTCAAAGAACAAAGACTCATGACTGAGAAGTTAGAACCTTTCGTCTCAATATATCTTGTTTCTCAAGCTTTTTCCTAATCTGAATCTCATGGGCTTCAACTTCTTTTGCAATTCTAGCTTCTTCACTCTACAGAAGGCAAAAATTTTTTTTTTTGGGTTTGTTGAGGATTTGTGGTTTAATGATGTAATTTATGGATTTTGGGTTGATGATTGGGTTTTCTATAGGGTTTGTTGATGATCTGTGGTCTGATTGGTGCTATGTTGTTTTGTTGTTGATGTTGGATGATTTAGATGTTTTGTTCTTGATTTGGCTGGGTTTTGATTTATTGGTTTTTTTTTTTTTTTTGAATTTCTGGGTTTGTGTTCTTGAATCTGGATTTGTGTTCTTGTTGTTCTTGTTCAAGACACACTTAGATCTCAATTCATATGATTTTTAGTTTTTGATTCTGTTTTTAATTTTTTTTATTTAGTTAAAATTAATAAATTAATTTTTTTAATTTAGATGCTGACGTTTTGATTATTAATTTAGGCCATGTGGATATTAAATAAGTATTATTTATTCCTGTCGTTTGTCACGTCAACTTTCTTTGTCTCTAATGTAACTACAGGGACCAAAATGGGAAGCGTTTTTTAGGATAGGGACTAAAAGCGGTAAAAATAAAATGTAGGGACTAAAATGGGAATCGCCTGAAAATGTAGGGATTAAAAGTGGCTTTTCGCCTTTTTTTTTTACAGGATAGAAATTTTACTTTAACCTAATTTAAGTGTATATGTGTGTGAAGATCCCTCTTGGAGACTTGCACCCCGGCCTTATACCTCCACACCCCACAAGCACTTATACTTGTGGAGTGACCATTGCGCTAAGGGTGCGCAGTGGTAATCAAAATTAAACACTTGAACATGAACTGATTTGCAAAAATAACAATAGGGTTATTAATGGATTAATATGCTAAATAAATGTGATATAAACATATTTATTTCACTAACTCAAACACCAAGCAAAAAGGAAGGAAAAAAAAAAAAAGGAAAGAAATTCTTTCTGGCACTTCATTTCATGTCGTGTGCTACATTTTGTACCCTCCAAAGAAATGACAAATAGTTAGGCTTGTAATAAATTTATATACCATCAAAAGGGTGGGTTCCCTCTTATGATTAGCTTGAACTTTGACCGTATGTTTGATTGGGATGAAAAGCAAGAAAATAGAAAATGGGATGGATAAAAGTTTTCCATCTTGGCTCACCATTCTTTCTTCCTCTCTAAATTGAGGAGAAAATAGAAGAGAAAGTTACATTGAAAAGAAAAGTATAAAATTATCCTCACTTTTTTATTTCTTTATTTTTAATAACGCAAAAATACACTTTTGGTTCCTACATTTTGGGCCGATTCTCATTTTGGTTCTTAAATTGATTTTGTTACTAATGTAGTCTCTAAAAAAAGAAAATTGATTCCATTTTAGTCCCTGTCGTCAACCCACTAACGGAAACCTCCTATGTGATAGACGGAGTGCTATGCTTGTTGACATGGCGCTAACGTGGCCATTAAAATATTATTAAAAATAATTATTTGGCATTTTTAAATGCCATGTTAGCATTTTAATTTTTTTAAACAAAGCCACGTCAGAAAATTTATATAAACAAAGAAATTAAATTAAATTTGGGTCGACACATAGTGGATATGGTCTTGAATACGAGCGTTTATACAACTTTTGCTCTTTTGAAAGTCAATACTTCGGCGCTTTTCTATGAGCCGTCTTTGCCTCAGTTTTATCGTTGGGCAAAGTCCCATCATTGAGAAACGAGACTATTGAATCCATCTAGCTAGGGCCCACTCGTATGAAGTTCACCTTTATTGGGGTCTATTTGTCATAAGCAGGGGTCACCAGGTTTTCTACCAGTATAATCTTCAAAAGGCTTTCTTGAGCCGAGGTAGCTAGAGTTGCCAGTGAATCAGCATGAGAATTTTTACTTTGAGGTACTTGTTTTAAAGTAAAAGACTCGAAGTTGGCCTGCAGATGCTTCACTTGGTTTAAGTACCATTGCATCCTTAGATCCTTTGCCTCAAATCCACCCTAAACTTGCCCAGCTACTAGCCTTGAATAACAAAGAACTTTCACAGATTTTCCTTCGAGCTTCTTAACAACATTTAACCTCACTTGGAGGGCCTCATACTCGGCCTCATTGTTTATGGTTGAGAAGCTTAATCTCAAAAACTTCTTTAGCGTAATTCTTTCCAGGGAGATTATCACGATTTCGATCTTCGAACCCTTCTGGTTAGCTGCCCTGTCAACAAACAACTGCCAGGTTCGCTAAGATGAGATTATGTTTAACCTAACTCCTTTCTTGGGCATCCCTACCTCTTGGGAATCAAGTTGGTCCAATTCTTCAGTAAACTCCGCTACCAAGTCAGCAAGGACTTGTCCTTTCACCGTCGTCCGAGGTAGATATCGGATGTTGAATGCTCCCAACATTGTTCCCCACTTTGCCATTCTTCCAGTGTAGTCAAATCTCCGAAGCAGTGCCTGTAATGGCAACTAGGTGAGGATGACGATTGTATGAGCTTGGAAGTAGTGTGGAAGCTTTTTGTGGCATCAATGATGGCCATGATGGCTTTTCTAGGTGAAGGTATCGAGCCTAGACTTTCTAAAGGGATTTATAGATGTAATAAACCGGCTTTGGGTTCCTTCTTCAACTCGTATCAAGACCAAACTTACTGTATGTGACGTAACAGCTATATAAGCATATAAGACCTCCTCTTTCTTTGGCCTGCACAAGATTGGAGGATGAGCTAGATATGCCTTCACTCCTCAAAGGCCTTGTCACATTCCTAGAACCAGGAAAAATCCTTCCATTTATGTAATAATTGGAAAAATTGTTTGCATCAATTGATTGATCGAAATATGAATCTATTCAAGACCGCCGTCATCCCAGTCAAACGTTGGACTTCTTTAGAATTCTGAGGTGGATGTAAATTGTGGATGGATTTATTCTGGTCGGGGTTGACTTCGATTCCTCGGTGAGTGATCATGTAACCTAAAAATTTTCCTGACCCTACACTGAAAGAACACTTGGATGCGTTCAAACGAAGCCTATGCTTCCTTAGTACTATAAAAACTTCATCTAGATCTACCAAGTGTTTTGATATCTTCTTACTTTTCACCATCATATCGTCAATGTAGGCCTCTACTTTTTTGCCTAATTGAGCTTTAAATATCCTTGTCACCATTTTTTGGTATATGGACCTAGCATTCTTCAAGACAAAAGGCATTACTCGATAATGGTAATTCCCTATTGGAGTAAGGAAAGCAGTTTTCTCTTGATTTGAAAGTGCCAATGGGATCTAATGATAACCTTGGAAAGCGTCTAGGAAGCTCATTCTGGGGTGGCTAAAGGTTGCATCCATAAGTTGATCAATCCTTGGAACAAGGAATGGGTCTTTAGGACAGGCCTTGTTGAGATCCGTGAAGTCCACACACACTCTCCATTTCCCAGATTTCTTCTTGACAACTACTGTATTGGCCAGCCATTCTGGATAGAAAACCTCTTTGATAGCCTTAGCCTGCTTGAGCTTGTAGACCTCTTCCTTAACTGTGTTGGCGTGTTCCTTAGAGGATCGTCGAGGCTGTTGTCTCCTTGGGACTGCACTTGGGTTCACATTCAAACTATGACATATGAATCATGGGTCAACTCCAGGGGCTTTGTATGCACTTTAGGCGAAAACATCTAGATTTCCCTTTAAAAAGTTCACTAACTCCTCTTTTTCGCCTGGTGGGAGCTTGGTCCCAACTTGGAAGTACTTCTCTTCATCTTCACCAATGACAATCTTATCCAGCCCCTCACATGGTACTAATTGATCCGAGGATGCTAGCAAGCTGAGTACTGATTGCTATGAGGTAGGAGTTGACTTTGAGGAACTGACTTTAGATGCTTGGTGCCTAACTACTGCCACCATACACTGCTTGGCTACTGCTTGACATCCCAATAACTCTCCAAGCCCTCCCTCGATAAGATATTTCAACTTTACATGTAGAGTGGAAGACATAGACCTTATAGCGTGAAGCTATGGCCTTGCCAGGATTGCCGTATAGGGAGAGTAAGCTTCTACCACAATGAAGTCTACATTCACCACCTCTTTTCCCGTCTGGACGGGTGGCCTGATCATACCCTTGGGAATAATAGTCTTCATGTTGAATCCAACCAAAGGGACATCGTACTTACTAAGGTCTTTAGGCTTCAATCCCAAGCCTTTGAATAAATCTAGATACGTGATCTTGGCCCAACTTCCTTGGTCTATCATTACCAACTTAACATCAAAACCCACGATTCACAAGGTTACTACAAGTGCATTGTCATGGGGCTAAATTACCTTCCTCATCCAATTTTGACTATGGAGATAACGTCATTACCCCGCTGATAGAACCGAGGTCTTTCCTTGGGGCCGCAAAAATGACAATGATTGTTCCCAAGGAAGAACGAGGGACAATATTTGTCTGAGACCCTGACGCGAGCTTCTCTCCTTGGGTGCCAAGCTGGTGCAAAAACTGCTTCAACTTTCCAAATTTGACTAATTGGTTAAGAAAGAGTTGCAACGTCCTGCAATCCTTTGTAGTGTGACCTCGGTCCTGATGGTACTAATAGTAAAGATTCTGATCTTTACTGCCATTTTGTTGGGCCATTTAAAATAGGACTCATTCTTGATCTTTTCCAACACTCGATAGATTGGCTCCTTAAACACCGAATTCACCATTTAGGGACCAGTGGGATTGTGGGGTGCTTGGCTGAAAAATTCTCTCCTCAAATAGGACGGTCCATATTGGTCAGACCGGTTATCTCTTCGGTCGAGTGTAAAGATTCTGGCTTTCCCCTTATTCTGGCTCTGATTGTCTCAGACCCTTTTGTGCTTTTTAATTCGATCCATTAATTGGCGTATGCTTCGAGAACGTTTTATGGTGAGGGATTTCCAAAGGTCTGAGTGTGTAGGAAGACCCACCTTGAAGGTTTTGATGGCTACATCCTTAAAGTTCCCATCAATTTCATTACAGAGCTCCTAGTATTTATCGAAATAGTTTTTGAGGGTCTCCCCCTCTCTCTTAGATACTGAGAGCAAAGAGTTTAAAGGCCTCGAAACTCAACTGCAAGTCACAAACCTAACTTCGAATGCCCTCGTCAGCTCCTCGTAAGAGCTTATCGATCCTTTCTCAAGTCCATCAAACCACTTCATGGGAATATGGTCGAGGCTCGAGGAAAGACTTCGCACATGAACACCTTGTTCTTAGAATGGATGGCCATCCCATGATTAAAATGACTCACATGTTCGACAGGATCTGTCTTGCCATTGTATATTGTGAAATTGGGTTGATTGAAGCGGCAAGGGAGCTCAGCTTGCTCAATGCGTCTGGTGCAGGGTGAATGAGATATTTGAAGGAGTGCCTTTCCCATGGCGTCATTTCCCATGTTTCTCCGTGGTGGAGTCCTAGATCTCTTGTGGTGGTACCTCTCATTTAAAGTGTAATGGGATGATGATGTAAAAAACTCACTAGGTGGAATTCTGCTTCTTCGTCAGTAATTTCGATCGTCCTCAAAGCTAGAACTCTAGCTTGGGGTGGGAGTCCTCTCTTCCCTTATCCGAGCCTTGTGATGAAGGTATCGGCGTAACCGATCCACTTTCCTTTTGAGGTTGTATACCTCCTCGTCATGCGAGTTGTGACTAGCATGATGCTGACCAGTATGATCCGAGTGTACAAATTGAGCTCTTTGACTATGTGTGTGTGTGTCATATCACAGTCCTTTCTTCGTTCAAGGTTTACAAACCGGTCCCTCCATTGGGACCCAACAGATTCTAGGGAAGCATTTCTTCTAGGATTGGCCATCCTAAGAAAGCTTTTACTAAAAGGTACTTAGGTGATTTTTCCCACAGACAGTGCCAATTGTGGCGGGATAAAATAGGCCAAACTTGCTTTTTACCTCATACAATTAATTTATAGAGATGGGATGCCAATCAACCTTTGTGACCCTTGTTTAAATGAATTAAACTTGAAATGAAAGGATAAGTGCTAAGAATAAGTATGAGACAAGGGTATTAATTAACAATAGTCTCGGATTGCTTATATTATGATCCTCAGAATTGGTCCGAGATACAAATTACACTTGTTCTAAGGTTACAATGGTGGTTCTCTATCTCTCTTTCTTCAGATGTTTCATCCCCTTTTCACAGAGGCCTTTCTGCCTTATATAGTCATCCAAGTTGTATCTTGGCCTTCCATTTAGAGGGTTCGAGTTTGTTTCCCTTGATACTTGTCCCATCAAGATCTTACTAGAAAGTTTCTACACTAGGCTATGAGCTGTGATGACACTGTTTAGGGGTCATTTTCTCATTAATGCGACCAGCTAAGTAGGTTCAGAGCATTGAATGTAAAGGTGATGGTTGCTTTATCTGCATTCTTCCATTTCTTGCTTGACGACAAATCTTCCTTCTCTTCCTTGGTTTATGCCCGATGGTTTTCAAAACTATTCCTTGGCCCTCCTAAAGACACGTCAGTATCCTTGGGTATTATAGTATCCTTGTGCTTATGGTGAGTTGTTTATATTTTCCTCGAGGACTCGTTGCCAGTGCTTTCTGAGGTCTATTCTTCTGATATTGGCCTTCTCTCATTTGTTCTTGTTCTTGGATACTCATCGTCCCACATAATAAATAAACAAACGAAACTTCCATGAAATTGATAATATTTTTATTTATGTTTGTTAAAAAAAGAAAAAGAAAGTAGTTTTTTTTAATAAAAAAAAAAAAAGGGAAAACCTTGAGCCACCGACCTATAATAAGTTCTTTTTGCTCATTTTTGCAAATTGGAAGGGTTTAAATTATATATTATATAATAAAATTTGGGCTTAGAAGTCATGGTTGCGCCAAGTGGCTACTCTTACTAATTAGTAAATTAATTTTATATTATTTTTTAGAATATATTTCCTCAAATTAAGGAATAATATTTAACAACAATTTAATTTAAGTAAAAATTTATCATTTAAATTTTTTTATTTAAATTAAAAGTCTATTATAAAAAATTATAAACTTAAATCTCAAATAACAACCAACGTTTTCTTTCTATAATAAAAAAATTAAAAAAAAAAAAAAATCACGTTTTGACTTCTACTCCAACTAAAAGTCTATTATCAATATTTTAAGAACAACTAGTTAGTAAATTAATTTTATACATTTAAATTTCAACAAATTTAAATTATATTCAAACTAAAAGTCTATTATCAAAATTTTTTTAACTTAAATATTTCAACAAATTTATTCAAAATAAAAGTCTATTATAGAAAATTTTAAAAGTTGGGCTTATAAGCCAAAGCTACGCCAAGTGTCTACTCTAACAAATTAGTAAATTAATTTTATATTATTTGTTAGGATATATTTCCTCAAATTTAGGAATAATATTTAACAACTGTTAAATTTAGGTAAAAATTTATCATTTAAATTTCAAAAAAATTTAAATTCTATTCAAACTAAAAGTCTATTATAAAAAATTCTAAACTTTAATATCCCAAACAACAACCTACGTTTTCTTTCTTCAAAAAAAAAAAAAAAAAAACTCATGTTTTGACTTCTACTTTAACTAAAAGTTTATTACCAATATTTTAAGAAAAACTAATTAGTAAATTAGTTTTATACATTTAAACTTCAACAAATTTAAATTATATTCAAACTAAAAGTCTAAATTTTCAAAATTTTCTAAAATTAAATATTTCAACAAATTTAAATTCTATTCAAACTAAAATTCTATTATAAAAAATTCTAAACTTAAATCTTAGACAACAATCCACGTTTTCTTTCTTAAAAAAAAAAAAAAAAACTTTTTGACTTTTACTCTAACTAAAAGTCCATTATTAACATTTTACGAACAACTAATTAGTAAATTAATTATATATTATTTTTTATGATATATTTCCTCAAATTAAGGGACAACATTTAACAACTATTTGATTTAAGTAAAACTAAAAATTTTATATTATTTTTTATGATATATTTCCTCAAATTAAGGGACAACATTTAACAACTATTTGATTTAAGTAAAACTAAAAATCTATCATCCAAATTTTCTAAACATAAATCCCACACAGCTAACTTTTTTCCCCTCAAGTTGCATCTTATTAAATAAATATTTTATTAGGATATTAAACTATAAGACTCTTGACTAAGGGATAAGATGTAACAATAATTTAATTTTGATAAAACTTTATCAACTAAGTTTTAAAAATTTAAATTTTACTCCAACTAATAGTCTATAATTTATACACACACTACTAATAACATGATTCCTTGATTGGGTTCCATTATTTTGCATATTAAAATATCCTCACACAAATTCTTAAACTTTCTAAAACACTCATATCCTTTTGTTAAATAATTTTAAAGTTAAAAATAAAAACTGGTTAAAAGAGTATTTTACTTTTTTTTTATAAAAAAATTCTAAATTTTAGGTTTTTTCCTTTCTATTATCCAATATGAATTACCACTTTTTATTTTAAATTAAAATTTTCAAGCTTTTATCAACTCTCGTGTAGGAAAGTATCCTAAAAATCAAAACACTATATCTATCTCACTTTTAAACATTATTCCACATTATGTTATCTTTTTCTTAAAAAAAAAATACTCATCGTTATTTATCCTAAGAATTAAGACACTATCTATGACTCACTTTTAAAAATTATGGCACTACACCAAATTGCAAAAAATTTATTAAATTTCTTTAAAAGAAAAATTAAATTTAGTTATTTGGTGGCATACAACTACTATACCTAAGAGAGACCTAATTGTTTGAATAGAAGAAACTAAATTAACGTGTAATCATTATCCATCTGTATCTTTTCTAATTTAACGCTCCATGGACTCCTTTCTTTTTCTTTTTTGTCTTTTTGTCTTTTCTTTTTCCATATCAACTTCTTGAGAAGTTCCTTCTAAGTTCTAACTTATCAAACTATTTTTTCCCTTTACTTTTTTATTCTTTGGATAAACACCAAAATTTAATACAGAGTAATGATTAACGTTTCCTTAAAAAAAAAAAAAAAAAAAAAAGAGTTTTGATTAACGTTAATTCCAATTGCAGTTCTTATTTAGCTTAGATGTAATTTAAGATTTATATTTATATATCAATTAATAAAAATTACAATGGATAATGAATATATCCTTAAAGTAATTGAATGAAACATATCCCCAATATAAAATCTAGTGTTTAATTGGATTATTTTATAAGCTAAGTTCCGTTTGAGCTGCTAACATCCAATGCTAATAATAATATATAAACTAGAGAAGAACAACAAATGCAGTGCCACCAATTTTCCTCAACCATTTATAAAATCCATCTCTTTGGCATTTTGAGTTTTTCAATGCTCAATAGAAACACTCGGGTACTCATAAATGTATTTATTTACTAAATTTGGGATGTTATTTTATATTCAACTTGACTTGCTGCTATATTAATTTCTTGAAATCATAAAAGCTTATTTCTTGATTTATTAGTCTCACTTTGAATTACAAGATTTTTTACACTTTACATGCTCTTGATTTGTTTTTCAAATATACATACAATTAGTTTGGTTATGTATATTATAGCAGTTTGCCTTTATTTTTTAGTTTTGAGTTAGATAGTTGAACAATGCTAAAATAACAAGAGTTACAAGATTAAAACGAAGATTGATTATGAATTTATGACAATCAAGATCTGTAGATTCAGCCAAGAAAAGACAAAGAATTACAATTCAAGAATCAACTATTCTTGCAACAAACCATATAAGCAATGAACATTTGAATGTACCAATATGGTCATACTTTTATTTTACATGATAAATTGGTAGCAAATTACAAACTCATCTGCTTGAATTGTGTTCATTTATTTTATAATAAATTTGTTTTCAAGTGTTTTGAGTCAAATAATTAATAGTTTTTTGGCATAAAATTTTCCTTTTTCTTAAAATAGTTGAACAACTTTGAAATAACAAGAGGTGCAAGATTAAGATGAAAATCCATTATGAACAACAACAAAGAGCTACAAATTCAATCTCCAAAAGGCAAAAAAACACTATTCAAGAATCGAATATTTGTGCAAGAGACCATTCATCTTAAAAAGAAGATCGTTTTCTTTAAAGATCTGTTATGCTGTGACAATAAAAAAAAGTCAATGACAAATTCTAAACAACATTGGGCTTTACTCGCAAAGTGCAATGTTCATTCATGACCAATTGTACATTGCTTTGTCTCGAGTAACAAGCCCTGAAGAACTATAAATTTTAATATTGAATAATGACAAACAAGAAAAGGATATATTAAAAAAATATTCTAATGTAAAAAATTCGATACATGTAACTACAAGTCTCATTATAGCACACTTGTTATTTTTCATTGAAGGGTTATCATTTTATATTTGATAGAGCAACCCATGTACTATTTATAGTCAGGTGGGAAAGAAAAAAAAAAGGCAACCCATAGAGTTCATTTTTCAAATCTTTGCTAGGAGGATAACCTTCCAGACAAGACTTTACCATATATAAATAAATAAAGTTAGAAAGGGTAAAATAGAACCCCGATGTAATCATAAATTACGAAACGCAAAAGTCCAAAAAAAAAAGCCTAGAAGAAAAGAGCCCCTCAACGGCAAAATGCAAATTCCATGTCTGATCTCCAAATATATTGACCCGAAACGTGCAAAAGCAAAAACCAAAACACACGCACCACCCAGAGAGAGAGAGAGACAGAGAGAATGTCATTTTCCAAAGCTCAGAGAGAGAGAGATAGAGAGCAAAAGGTAATGTTGTGTAGTGTTGTGATAGATAGGTCGCCAGTTGGTAGCTTTCCAAAGAATATTATTAGCAATGAAGAAATGATTACAGTCCCTCTCATTCTCATTCTCATTCTCACACAACAAGCAGAGCACAAGTTAATATAATAATATAATATAATTATAATTATAATAATGTCATCTCATCCATCACGTAACTGATGTTTTCTCTTCTCTGCTGCAACGCATTGTGTCATAGTAAGTCATAACAACGCTGCCTAACCCTGTCCATCACTCTTTTTTCATTACTTTTTCCTCAAATCCTTATTATTATTCCTCATTGCTTATTATCAGTATCACACACCCTTTTTTTTTGTTCTCATAAAAAACCATACAGAGATTCTTGAAGATACTCATTCAGAGCACACAAACAATTTAGCACAAGAGTTTTTACTTTTTAGAGAGAAATGGCTGTAGGAGGAGGAGGAGGAGGAGGTGGAGGTGGAGGTGGCAGTGAGTTTCATCCACACCCGGTGAAGGAACAGCTTCCCGGCATCGACTTCTGTGTCTCTAGTTCTCCCAATTGGCGTAACTCTCTCTCTTCTTCTTTTTAATGCTCTGTTTAGTTTAATCTGTTTTATTCATTTTTGCTTCGCCTTCGTTAACTTCATTCTGTTCTGTTTTCCTTTTTACTCTGTTTTTTGTTTTTGTTTTTGTTTTTTTTTTTTTTTGCTTTTCCCATTCTACAAACAAAAATCGCTTTTAGTTTTCCGCTCCCTTTTTCTTCGTCTTTAGCATACATAATCTCTCTCTCTCTCTCTCGTTATTGTCACCATTTTCGAGACCTGAGCCCTTCGTTGTTTCTATGTTATTCTTTTTTTGATAAGTATTTCTATGTTATTCTTATGTATATTTATTAGTATCTTCTCCTTGTTCGTTTGGTTCCCTAGAATCTAGATAACTAATGGAAAGGAAAAGGAAAAGAATGGGGTTGTCGAGATTAAAAAGAGAAAGAAACAGATAGAAAAATTTCTGAAAGTTTTGATTCCTTAAATGCTTGTATTTTTCGTTTTTAAAAAAACTAAAGAATCCGTTTGAACTGAACCATATATTTTATATGGGTTGGCTCCCCTGTTTTTCTTACTTTTCTTTTCTTTTTTTCCTAAAAATTAACATTTGCAAAATTATTTTGATTTCAAGGAAAACTATTCATGAACTTGTCAGTCAATTTGAATTGTGCAAAAGTATTGATTGCTAAAATTGGTTTCATTGACTGTAGCTGAGGCCATACTTGTGGGATTCCAGCACTACCTAGTGGTGATTGGAAGCATTGTTATCATCTCAACCATTATTGTTCCTCTAATGGGTGGTGGCAATGTAAGAATTACTCTCAAAACATGCACAAAAATATATCATTCATTTTCCTACCTTAGATGATTAAATTCATCATTTTGTAATCGTTTAAGTTTTTGGGACAATTAGTAATTTATCATAGTATCGAAGTAAGCGGTCTTGGGTTTGGTAATTTACCACAACCAAATAACACATTATTGCAGGCGGAGAAGGCTGAGGTGATAAACACTTTCCTCTTTGTTGCTGGAATCAACACATTGTTGCAAACGGTTTTTGGGACTCGGTTACCGGTGGTAACGGGGCCTTCTTATGCTTTCATTATTCCAATCATTTCCATTGCCTTGTCGAGGAGGTTCAGCAATAATGTAGATTCCCATGAGGTTGGTTTTTACATTAACTTACTCCCTTCCCAGTTTTTTAGAGTAAGATTTGATTCCAAGACTAAATGAGTGGATGACAAAAGAAAATCCTTAGAAATGCTTTGTTATTGGGAAAGATGAGTAAAGAATAGAGTATACTAATTATTTGTTGGATATGCTGAATTTTGTGTGCTTATGACTTTTCTTATTTGTTTGCTGCGTACTATTTTAGAGGTTTAAACAAATCATGAGGGCCATACAAGGAGCACTTATTGTATCATCTTTCTTCCAAATGGTTGTTGGATTTTTTGGTTTCTGGAGAATCTTTGCAAGGTATTGTACCGGAAAAGAGTTCTATTGGATTTGAGGATGTTGTTAGTTACTCTTCAATTGTTTGATTAAGGAGCTATGTCTTATTGTGCAGGTTTCTCAGTCCTCTTGCTGCGGTTCCTTTTGTAACTCTCACTGGACTTGGCCTTTTCGTACATGGTTTCCCACAGGTAAGACCACTGAATTTTTCATTCTGTTATTATTTAATGCACATAATTGTTGTACAAGGAACTACT
Source organism: Quercus gilva (assembly GCA_023621385.1). Taxonomy (NCBI): domain Eukaryota; kingdom Viridiplantae; phylum Streptophyta; class Magnoliopsida; order Fagales; family Fagaceae; genus Quercus; species Quercus gilva. Next base: position 34,371,194 of record CM042483.1, on the reverse strand, counting down.
TCTAGTTTTATATTTTCCTTAACCTCTAATAATAGTTTAAGTGATAATCAATGTAATTCTTAATCGAAAGAATCATCTTTGATAACGAATATCTAATTAGGGGGAGAAAAATAAAAAGAAAGGAGATGCATTGCTTCCTACAGGAAGTTTTTGCAAACCCAAAAGTCAAATTGCTGACAGACCTTAGCTAGTTCAAGACTTATCTTGTTTAGTTGACTTTTTTTTTTCCTCCTGCATGTATTGTCTTATGAAAGTAACATTTCTGTTTAATTGTTGGTTGTAGTTGGCAAAATGCATTGAAGTTGGACTCCCAGAATTGATTATTCTGATTGTTTTATCTCAGGTAGGCAGCCTCTCTAAGCAACCTATAGTTCATCAGCTAAATTTTCATTAATATTTAAAAACAAAAGGACATCTTTAATTATTCTTGATATTCTTATTTGTATTCCTACTTGATAAAGAGGGTATTTAAAAATTACGCTAAGTCTTCTTCTGCTAGAAACTTCTGTTTGCATTCATTCTTTGATTTGGTTAAAAATTGAAAAGAAACAAATGATATATAAGATCTAAGGAAGAACCATGCAATGGTGCCTATGGGCTGGATATCACTTCCCTGCATGGTGTCCTCACTGTGGAAGGAATCTTATAATCCCTCACTTTTTTCAAATTCACAAAGAGAAAAGAGTGTATCAAGTGCATAGAAATTAAGAAAACTTTTTCAGCCTTTTTTTTGTCTCTCATATTTTGACTTTTGAGACAGGTAACTTGAATTTCTTTTGAGCTTTTCTCTTATGATTAACTAATTTAATATTTGATCGATTTGCAGTATATTCCTTCCGTGCTAAAATCGAACAAAGTCATATTTGTTCGATTTGCTCTTGTACTCTCAGTCGTGATTGTATGGGTATATGCAGAAATTTTGACTGTAGCTGGTGCATATAACCGTCGATCTGTAAAAACTCAATTAAGTTGCCGCACAGATCGTTCTGGGCTCATTAGTGCTGCCTCTTGGTGAGTGATATGTAAAATCTCAGCTGTAGTCCATTTAATTGCATCTCTCATTTAAGCACTTGTCTTCACATGTTAAATTAATTACATACTATACTATTTTTGTTATTTTCGTTTCTTTTGTACAATGTCTTGCTTGAGAAACAATCCTGCAATGTCTTGTTTTTGCCAGCTGTAGTGTAGATCATATACAGTATTTAGAGCTTAGAAATACCACATTAGTTAAAATCCTACTTATGTCTACTTTGTTTTAAAATAAATATGTTCTGTTGTGCAATAAGTAACACTACTACTTAAGTGTGTGCACTTGTTGAAATGTAATAAATATCAAACTATATATGGTACCATGAAGATGAATCAGTAACTTAGTAGTTGAATGAAAGATCTTTTACATGTTCTCTGTGAAGTTTCCTGATTATTCAATGGCAGTAATATAGGGAAAAAAGGATTAAAAAATAATACGCTTTTGTTTTTGTGCTTCAAAATTTAATTTACTTAGCATAGGAGCTTGCCATATTCATAATAGGTAACTTAAAGCAGTTCACACTTCACAATGATATTGGGTGGTTTGAGTTATATATTTGTATATTTTGGATTATGCCATATTAACAATTGTGATTTATATACTAGGCTACTTGAATATGGCAATTTGTTGATATTGTTGTCTTAAGCCGTAGTTGGAAGTGATGAGTAATCCCCTTTACACCTCTCAAGTGCGTTCCCTTGTCAAGGTTAAAAGAAACCCGGATTTTTCTTTTTCTTTTTTGTGAGGAAGATTTTACTAGAACTTTGTTATTTGTTGATAAATGTGAGTCATTAGATTGTACTTTGTCATTTGAAATTTAAAAAAAAATGTTCTTGGCCATTGTAAATGATTAATCAAATGTATTGTATGCTTCCTGTGGGAACTAAAACTATTTTACATTGCTATATGCAGGATTAGAGTTCCATATCCGTTTCAATGGGGGCGTCCTACATTTAATGCTGGAGAAGCTTTTGCAATGATGGCTTCTGGTTTTGTTGCTATTGTTGAGGTTTGATTTATTCCTGAACCACCCCCCCCCCCCCCCCCCCCCCTTTTTTGTAATATAGATAGTAATATGGTGATTTGCCTTTTCTCATTATTGATTATAATGAGAATGCAACAGAGATCAAATCATGCGTACCAATGCTCATCTATAGATTTGGCTTGTGTTTTACAAAATAAGCTAAGACAATACTTGTGAACAATGAAGATGTCTACTCTACTTAAAATGCATGTAGTAATAATTATAAGGTGGATTTATCTTTTAAAATTATTTGATGGGAAGAAAATTGGATATAGTTGTGAAACTGCTTTATGGAAAACCCATTATCTTCCTAACCTGTACTAGTATACAAATGAAGAGAGTCCATATTACTTTTGTCTTCTTTAATCTTAATTTCTAGTCTCATTTTCATGGGCAGTCCACTGGTACGTATATTGCAGCAGCAAGATATGGGAGTGCCACTCATGTGCCTCCTTCCGTACTCAGCCGTGGTGTTGGCTGGCAGGTACAATTGATACTCTGATGTCTTATTATCCATTAATTGTTCATTTTTTGTAACTTGTTTAATTCTAATAAATTTCAGGGAATAGGCACTTTTCTGGATGGAATTTTTGGTGCAGGAAGTGGCTCCACTGCATCAGTGTAAAAATTTATAAAATTAATTACTTCCTTGGAGAATCTTAGATTAGAACTTCTGCTAGTTTCACTTTATTGCTTAATTATATTGTTTGCACAACCGGCTTGTGAAAATTGGCCCTGACTTGATGTTTCCAGCCTTTAATGGTGAAATATAATGATCTTCTGTAGATGGCTTTTGAAGACCTATGAATTATATTGATTCGTGGAAAAACCTGTGGTCTATTAGATGTTTTGCAATATATCTCTATCTATCTCTCTATCTATACACACACACACACACACACACACACTCAATGATGTGATCTAACTATGTACCATTTATTCCTTTCAAAGTGAGAATGCAGGTCTGTTAGGATTAACACGGATTGGAAGTAGAAGAGTCGTTCAAATATCAGCAGGATTTATGATTTTTTTTTCTATTTTAGGTGCGGAATCTCATACATTATTAGCTTAATTTGTCATTGTTACTTGATATGTTTTTGAGACATATTTCCAATTTAAGTAATAAGGGAAATAGGGGCTTGCCATTTGTCTTAGATATTTTCCAGAGTTATTATACATAACCTAAAGAATTTTCTTATGGGTCCATAATTCATGTCCAGGAAAATTCGGGGCTGTCATTGCTTCTATACCATTACCAATTGTGGCGGCATTGTACTGTGTTCTCTTTGCCTACGTAGGTATGTATCACATTTCTATGGTGATCAAGATAGAAATTGTTAATTTTTAGTAGATTATTTATTTTTATTTCTGTTTAAGCCATGACATGTATGGTCATAGTCAATGGCAGAACTAGAGATTTTCTTTCTGGGGAGGGGTGGATATAGTATAAATTGTGTAATTGCTATGTAAATCATTCAAGAAAATGTAAACTTTCAATGTTTATTTTGCTTCTTTTTAATTTTTAATTTTTTTACTTATAATTTGATAGTTGGGGGAGGGTGAATTTGAATTCTAGATGTCTTTGGAAACACCAAAAAGTGTCAACTAGTTGAGCTACAAGACTTTTAACTTTATTTTACTTTCTTGGTGAACAAAAAGAATACAAATAGATATGCAATGTCAGTATAACAACGTCATTAAAAAAAAAAATTGAATTGAGTTTCAAGATTTCTTTCATTAAAAAAAGGATGCTTATTACATTTCTTTGTATACTTATTTATAGTTCAATTAAGCAAAAATTTGTAACTATTCAATATTTATAAGAAAATATTCTTAATATTTTGACCTACTATACCTAATCCTATCATTGATATTTTTATCTAATTGATTCAAATAAAATCACTATAGTTTTTTTTTTTTTTTAGAAATACATTAAAACACATTCAACAAACTCTAATTTGAATACTTTCTCAAATATTTTGTCTATACAATTCTGACTTTTAGCTTTTCTTGATGGGTAAATGTGGAAAATTAAGTGCTACATGGAAGTACAATTATTTATTGGAATTGGAAATACTTTGTTGATGGATAATTCTTAAGAATTAAGCACTAAATGGAAGTAAAAAAAAATTAACTAGAATTGGCAAGGAATTTAAATTTGGCTTCATTTCTCTTCGACACTATATATTTTATTTGGGTTAGGGGCACTGTTTCAAATTTTAGCAAAACAGTTGGGGGGGTGGGGGGGAGATGGTATTTATATTGGAGAAACTTGGGTATCAAAAAAATTACGGAGACTTTGGGAGCTCAAGACCTCTCCTGGTCTCCAAGTGGCCTCGTCAATAGTCATAGTAGAGTTAGAAATGTCTTGAAGAAGAAAATTTAAAAAATTATAAGTTTGGTGACCAAAAAATAGGGACAAAGAAGTTATGACATGAATGCATATGAAACTTCATTTTTCTCTTATTTCCCATGGATAAGTTGATCCTTGGAAACTCAAATAATTAAAAGAAAATTATCTGTTTTTAATAGAAAAATGTGATGAAGGACCATTACAGAAACTAGTTCAAAATCATTAGAAATCAGTAGTGAAGTTTTGTCATCTATGTTGTTTAGTTAATCAGGACAATCAGCCCCTTCAAGATTAACTCGCTAGTTGTATCTGTATATTTAATTTTACAAATTTGATCGTTTTTCTTTCTTCAAGCAGTTGCAATGGTAGCATGTTAAAAATCACAAATCTCAAATCATTCAACTGTGCCATTCTCTAAGTACCGAGTCATCTCGTATCATGTTCATAAGCCAAATTCCTATTTTCTAACTTTGTGGTTTCCGTAAACTTCAATTTCCTTAGTTTGAAGTGCCCATATTTTTTTGTCCTCGTTTCTTTTTCTTATTTTATTTTATTGACCTAGTGGCAAGAAAAGCCCTTTGGATGTCATGAAGAATTGACGATTTATGTTGTTATGTTAAACCACCTTTCCATTTATCAATTACAGAACACTCTCCCCCTTCTTTTTGTCCCATAGGGCCATAGTTCTCAAAAGAAAAATGAAAACTATAAAAATCTGTTTACAAGTTTTATCTCTTTCGTGATCCTGTTGCATGTTTCATCCCATGGTAATCATATTTAGACATATAATGAGAAGAAACATTGTCTATTTTCCAAGCTTGTTATGAGATTCTTATTAGGATGAGGATTTCAACCTTCTTTTACACAATGATTTCTTCCCCATTGAAATAGTCACTTTCGTCTCTCATTGCCGTACATATGTTGTACCTTTGTAACCATGTAATAGACTTAGCCTACATTCTGTCTAAATATTCATTTTAAAGAAAGTTTCAGAAATTTGACTGCAATTCAGTTATATGTTTGAAAGAGTATCCATGAAAAAATAAGAATCATTCCTGCTTGCTTTAGACGTATAAGGCTAGGATTTGATTAAAATAAATAGAATGTTTGTTTGTTTTTGTTTTTGATTTTGATTTTTTTGAATTGAAGAAGACTGGTATGCTGCCTTAAAAACATTTTTGATTGAGATAAAGAATTACCTTGCCTTTTGTTAATTGAGTATGTCAACCCAGATTCTTATTATGGAGGAGACTGATAGTGCCATTGAGCCAAGAGGCTTTTGACGAATATTACCTTTCTGTTCACAGTTACTGGGATATTTTTGCAGTACTACATTTGAGCAACAAATTGATTAGTTGAGGAAACATGGCTTGGAGATAAAAAAATAAACCTACTCATCTTTCTTAAATATTTTGAATCTGAATTTTAGTTGTGCTGTTGAATTTCTTAAATAGTTTTTAACACAATCATTTAACACTTTTCTTTGGATTGAGCAGTTTCAGCTGGCCTTGCTTTTCTTCAATTCTGCAACCTGAATAGCTTCCGGTCAAAATTCATTCTAGGCTTTTCCCTCTTCATGGGTCTTAGTGTACCTCAATATTTCAACGAATACCTTTTGATAGCTGGCCAGGGACCTGTCCACACTCGTTCTATATGGGTGCGTATGTTCACCTTTTCTTATGGCTTCATATTTATTTACTTTTCTTATGGTCAAATTGAAGTTATAAACTTGTATCTGTTTGCACTTCGGACTACTTTCAGTTCAACGACATTGTGCAAGTGATTTTCTCTTCCCCAGCAACGGTGGCTGCTATAGTTGCTTTTCTTTTGGACTCCACTTTAAGCCGTGGCCACGACTCAACCCGTCGAGATAGTGGGAGGCATTGGTGGGAGAAATTCAGATTCTTTAACCAGGATACTAGGAGTGAGGAGTTCTATGCATTGCCTTGGAAACTTAATAGGTTCTTCCCTTCATTCTGATTTTAGAATGGAGAAATTTTAATGAACATCTCAAATTTGTTGTGCCTATGGCAGTCTGTTCTTCTGCCACTGCATTTCCTAGTGTAGAATGAGAAAATATATAGCAACAGTTGAGCATAAGACACTGACTTCTTGTTGCATACATAATTGCCCAAGTCTTTGAATATAGCTTCTTATAGTCTTCTCAAATATATAATGAGAAAATATATAGCAACAGTTAAATTTGTTGCTTTTATAAAGCCAAAACTACTTTAATTGTTGCATTCTATTGTGAAGTGAAAAATCTGTTTAGACCTCTTATATCAATTGAAATAATTTTTATTTTGACTCCAACCAATTTATATAGTGGAATAAAAAAAATTACTTTTAACAAGTTTCTTCACAATTTTTCATACAAACAAATATATTAATCAAAGGTATCAATATTAAATTTAAGGCAATAATAACAATAATAAAAAAGAAGTAAAAAGATACAAAATTGTTAATGAAGTAGTAAATCAATGAAGAATCCTTCAATGAAAAAGCACTTCGGAATCCAGTCCTATAGAAAATTCACTATAAAGGAATAGTTACAACAATCTATTTACAAAGTTTCTATACATTTAGATTCTCTGGAATCCTTTTACAGTAATTTTCTCTATGAACTCCTCATTGGCTTGGATTAGAACATTTGGCAATTCAAAGAACCTCTTTGAAGATTTGCTGCAATGAACTCATTGGAAAAGCTCCTTTCAAGAAAGGATCAAGACTCAAGTTCTATAAAAACATAAGTTGGTTTTTTTTTCTTGTTTTCGAAATAAAGCAAAATGATAATTTATTTGTTTATAATTAGGAAGATAGGAACAAAATTAAACCTGTTTAGCCCTAGTATACCCTTCTTTCTTACATCTAAAAGGCGTACAAGAAGTAATTTATATAGGTGCATTAAGTAGGGTTAAAACTAAGCAAAAACCCCCTTTTCTAAAAGTAGGGACGATAAATTGCCTCACCTAATCAAAATTGTTGTTTGCTTGAGCGAAGTTCTTGGATTTAGCATAGTTGCACTAACTTTAAACAATCATATCTTAAATTCTTAATCGTTTCATACCAAATTGGGTCAAATTTGTTTCAATTTGAAGCAGCGAATGTTTACTTTTTAATGAAACGAGTTTCACTTAAAAAATTTATTATAGTGCAAAATATGTGGGGAAAAGATCATCAACTTCTCATCTTTGAAAGAATTATCTTCTTTGAACAACTTTTGACCCAATTCAACCCTCACAAAATTTATTGATTCAATCAAATTTTAATATGTTTTGGTTCTAGGATTTGCCAACATGTCTTGGAACCCTAACAATTTTTTTTTTTTTGAGGGAATCATACCAACCTAGACTTAGTTTCAGCTACATGACATGTCTAGATAATAAAATCTATCTTTTCCTGAAACATGGACAACCGCATTAAAAATGCATAAAGAACAGGTATACGTAAAAGTGGTTTGTCCTTACTAAAAAAAAAAAAGAAAAAAAGTCAGCTTTTAAGCTTTAACATAACACAAGATTGTTCTATGTAAATCACACACATCTAGTCGCTTAAAAGACTCTCCAAAAAAAAAAAAAAAAAACTAGTCGCTTAAAAAAATTTATCCTACTCCCAATTTTGCCCGCAATGACAAAAGATATGAATTCATGAAAGTCTATACAACTCTCCCTTAATAGAGAACCTCCATGCTTTCTTCCCCTATGATGAACATGTTTTTTTTTAAAAAAAAAAAAGAACTCTCCCCTATGGAAAAATACATAATGATTTCAAAATACTCTTTAGAAAAACAATTTGGAGAAAAAACTCACAGAAACAAAATGCTATTTAAAAATAATGGGATTCCATAGAATACTAATATAGTAATATTATGTTTTTCCTTCTATGCAGTTTTTTTTTGTTACCATGTGACCCATTAACGTCTTTATATAGACACTTCTAGGCATAATTATTTAAGAATATGCATTGTATATAACAATGATATAAGAATTCAAATATGCAAAGTTCTTTCATGTGTTAAAAAATGTTTTGTGAACTCAAACCAACCTCTAAAGTAGAGGGAAAAAAATAATTATGAAGTCAAATATTATTAAAAATTCAAGGTTTTCAATTTAATCAAATCTATTTAAAATTGACTTCATTTTTTTTTTCACGTGTTCACCTTATCTCTATATTATGTACTTAAGTCTTAAATGAGTGGTGATTTTCACAATATTGAAACAAACAACCTTCTTTATAATTCATACATCATAGTGGCTTTACACTAATTTAGAGGTAACCATTTCCATTATCTTTTTAAGCATTTAAAAAAAAAAAAATCAATGTTCACATCAATGCTTGAATTAAAAAATCAACCTTTTATATAAATGTTTGTTACATAAACTTAACCTCAACTGAGTTTAAATATTAGTAAACAAGTGTGAATGTGATGATAGAAAATACAATATGCATACATGACTTATACATTAACACCATAAATTTACATTTATCTTAAAATTAGTCATGCACTTAGTTTTGCTACACACACCCACTTTCTATGTTGTTCCACAATGTCAAACATGTTCTAAGTCAAGAGAGAGGGATTTATATTCATGTTATAAACTTTAAGATTTTCACAAATAAAAATATCAAAATACACAAAACAGATTGAAAGGATTGATATAGGAGTAATGCAAAAGAACACTCATTTGAGAGAATCTTTCTTCACCCACACAAAACAGGGACAAAATGGGCTTATGCCCTTTTCAGAAAAATTATACAGGGAAATGTCCTCCTTCCCAAAGTAAATAGAGAAATGCCCCTCTTTTAAAACTCGATTTTTGATAAATCGAGTTAGAAAAAAAAAAAATTTTTTTGAAACCTTATAATGACGTTTTAAGGACCTATAGTAACGTTTTTTAACTCGACTTCAAAAAAATCGAGTTAAAAAGCACTAACTACTTTGGTGGAAAACTGGAAATAAACAACTTACAATCATTATGTTTATATTAAAAGTAATTGACTTCATTCAATATATTTATTAAGAAGTGCAAAAGATTCCTACTCATAAATGCATATAGCCCCAAAGAAAAATCACTGATTCAGGAAAAAAAAAAAAAATCAGAAGAAAAATACTAATTTTACGGACAAGATATATTTTGAATTGTTGGTTCTTAAATCTTAAATGGAGAGAGAAATATATTTGACAAAAAATCTCCCATTTCCATTTCTTTTTTTGACATTTATTTATGAATGAGTTTATTGACATATATATATATATATATTTTTTTTTTTGGTTGTTGTTGTTGTTACAATTTATTGAAATAATAATATCCGTAAGTTGTAAAATCAAAGGATTAAAAAATAAAAATAAAAAGTAATATTTTTATATTCATTAAATACTGAAAGTAGAAAAAGAAAAACCTGCAGAAATTAGTACATCCCGACATCTCAACTATTAATCGCCATTTACATTAAAAGCTTACAGCTGCCAAAACCAAACCTCCGCCTTTCATCTTTGTCCACATGACCTCTTCTCGTTACTCAACCCCCACACCCACACCCACACCCACACCCTTACCCTTTTCTATTTCTGTAATCCACCAACACTCACATTTCCCTTTTTCATTGAAACAAACAAATTGAGTTATTACTACAAATAAATTATATTTAAAAAAATTAATAAATAATAAATTAGTGAGTGAGAGACAGAGACAGAGACATATATATGTTTTCCCATTCAGACCCGTATAGAAAGCAATGACCAAAACCTTAATAGACTTCTTCAGCACCAGCACCAGCACCACCACCAGTACTCCTCGTGTCGTCGCCGTTACCAATGTCGTTAAATCTCCGTTAGTTTCTCACTCTCTCCTCCGCCGCCGCACCAATGTCTCACTCTCGCTCCTCCACTTCTGCCACTAACTTGTACTGCGCCGAGGACGCAGACGGCGTCGTATCATGGGAAGCTGGTAATGACGACGACACGTGGATCTCATCCAATCACCGTCCATCCTCTTCCTCCGATGATGATGATGATGGTTTCGATATTTCCAGAGTCTTCGAGTCGGAGCCCCACCACATGCCCCGCCGGGATTACCTCTCACGCTGTCGTGACCGCTCCATCGACGTCACGGCTCGCCAAGACTCCATCAACTGGATCTTAAAGGTATGGCATTTATCTTATTATCAGCGCGTAACGTAACGTGTGCGACGAGGAGGCTAGTATGATATTTTCATGTGTGGAATTTTAATTTTTTATTAGGTGCACGCTTATTATCACTTCAGACCCGTAACGGCGTTTCTGTCTGTGAACTACTTGGACCGTTTCCTCTCATCGCATTCTGTATCGGTAAGGCAAACAGACAGACTAATTTTTTTCTTCAGTAAAGAAATAATGAATGTTATAGGAAAATCAATGTCTGATACATAGACATACATATTTCAGCAACAACCAAATGGGTGGCCATCTCAGCTGCTATCGGTGGCATGTTTGTCATTAGCGGCCAAATTGGAAGAGCCCGATGTGCCACTCATATTAGACCTACAAGTATCGGACGCCAAGTACGTGTTCGAACCCAAAACGGTTCAGAGAATGGAGCTCCGAGTCATGTCATTTCTCAATTGGAGATTACGCTCCGTCACTCCCTTCGATTTCCTCCCCCATTTCATCTCCAACCTCCCTTCCACTTCTAAACCCGACCACTCCTTCAATCGCCTCTTCTCCGCTTCTTCGGATCTCATTCTCAGCACCACCCGAGGTAACAACAACTAACAACTACTTCTTTCTAATATAACAGCTAGCTAGCCTTATTATTATTATTATTGTTATTATTATTAATCAATCAATCAATCTAAAGATTAATTTTAGATTTCACATTGCAGTTATAGATTTTTTGGGTTATGCACCATCAACAATAGCGGCAGCGGCTGTGCTTTGCGCTAGCGGTGAAGCTGGTTCATCTGATTATTGTCCGGTGGTTTTTGACAAGAGACTAAACAAAGTATTATTCTGTGGTCTTTTATATAATTTCTTAATTTTTAAGAAACTGTTGTATAAATAATTGTTTTCTTTTTAGCAAGACTATTATGCTCTAGAGTGTTGACTGTTTTGTTTGAGTAGAGAAGCATAGAAAGTTGTGTAATATTTTCTTTTTTGGGGGCTCTTTTGTTCTTTTTGTTTTTTTTGGGACAGGAAATGGTGAGAAGCTGTCACCAACTGATGGAGGAGTATCTGATCGACACGTGTCCTTTATCTCGCCTTAAAGAGCGGAGAGCAGAGCCGGCGCCGCCTCCAAGCCCTGTTGGCGTGCTCGACGCCGCAGCTTGTGGTAGTTGCGACACGCGTTCCGAGAACCCCAGCTCAATTGGCTTAGCCGAAGCCGAAGCCGAGCCGCCAATCAAAAGGCTACGATCCTCTGCCCCGGATGTACAGAATCGGTAGATATAAGGCACCCAATCAAAAATCAAGCCGTAGTATTTCTCTCGCTCTTTTCACATCTTTTGTCAGAGAAAGTGGTTTTTTTTTTTTCCTGTCCCTTTTCTACTCGGCATTAAATTCTCATTTTGTCGTTGATTGTAAGATGGACGGTCAGGATTTCGGGCAGGGTTAGGGAAGAGGGATTTTTCATTTTTATCATCATCTTATATATAATATTGAAAAAAAAAAATTGATATAGCAAATATTTTTAATTTTGAATTTTGTAGTATGTGGAGGGCATTTTGGTCAATAAAGAAAGTGTATTTTGTTTTTTTCTGATAAGAATAAAGAAAGCGTAGTTAAGTACGAAAAAACTGTATCTACAGGGATAGCCTAATGATTTTTCAATTATTCCCGGAAGCCCACTTCAATTCTCAATCATATCTGCATAGAAGAAATCCAATGGGTCATGATGGAACCCTACTGTTTATTGAATGTGTTTTGTCCAAAATGCCCTTGTGAAATGTATAGTTACGTGGCATAAACCATGAAAGAAAGGAGATTATATATGTTTTGATGGGTATGTGTATCTTTACGAGGGATTCAATTTGATGGTAATCTTGGACCGTTGCTGATTGGGACTAGGTGTGTTTTTATTTTATTTTATTATATTAATGATCCAAAATGAACCTATACAACGTGCCCGACAGGAAGTACGGTCAGTGGGTTGCAGTTTAGTGTAATGTCTCAAATCCGCAGATGTGGAACAAGGATCCCTTGGAAAGGGGAGCGAAGGTCGTTTATTACTGTTATTTAAACGATATTTTTTTTTTTTTTTTGTTAAGATTTAAACGATAATTTTTAATGTTTAAATAATATTATACATAAAATAAATATTATACATATTTTTAGGATAGATTATTCTTGCAATTAAATAAAATTAGTTTTTTTTTTAATAAAAAAAGTATACACAAATCTTTTAATTTTTTTTATGTGTAAACAATTAAATATATGTGGAAATAAGTGTTGTCAATGTGCTAAACACGTGTCAATCTTTAAAATTGTATTTCATATAAAAACATATATACATCAAGAGTTTTTAGGTATACTCAAAATTATAAGGGATTCTAGTTAAACCATTTCTTATCCTTATCCGGTTGTGTGCGTGTTTGTGTTTGTTTCTCCAAAAATTAATAAAAAATAAATTGTAAGGGATTCAAGATTCAAGATAATAATGTGTTTTATCAAAAAGATAAAAAAATAAATAAAGGATAATAATTTGTGAATGTGTAAATATTTTTAGGTGGAATTAAGGATGAGGTTTGTAGGTTTTGTTCTTAACTAATTAACAATGATCTTTAAAAACACAAATTCGTACTTGTTTGTGATACGAGATTAAATATATGAGACTTAAAAATTTTATATCTCTTGATATGTAAGACTTATAAAATTATGGAATTTTGAAGAAGGGAAAAAAGAAGAAAGAAAATTTAACACGTCCAACAGCATTGTTTTAGGAAAAAATTTTGAAAGATATTTATGGGATAAGTAATGCTAGAGATATAAAAATTTTTACAAATTTTTTTTACGAATCGTCGTTGTGGTGAGTGGTTATTAGTAAATAAAAAAAATGATATTAATTGTGAATTTAAATAAAATTAAGTAAGAAGTTGATCACATCAACAGTTTGTAAAATAGTTTGTGACAATCATATTAACAGACACTACGTTATATATTTTTTTATGGAAGTGATATCAAAATTTTTTATAAAAAAATTAATTAACAAATGCTGTAAAAACAATCGTTAATTGATCCAAAAAAATAATTCCGCAAACATAACAATTTTCACACGATTGTTAATTTTTGAGATTACAAGTAGGGCTGTCAATTTGAGTTAGCGTGTCAAGTTCGTGTTGTGTCGAGGTAGGGGTATTCGACTAAATAGCTCAACCCTAACCTGATCCATTTAATAATCGTGTCATGATCCTTTAACCTTAACCCAACCTGTTAATAAGGTGGGTTGATCTGACCCAACTCATTTGATACGCTTAATAAACGAGTTGTGTTGGGTTGACACGAATGTAACGCAACCCATTTCAACTTACATAACATTAAATATAATATCCATTTAGAAATAAATTTTTTTACATTCCAAAAAGCAATGCATACACTTCAAGTTTTCAACCCACATTCAAAATATATAGTTCAACAAAAATATAGCATTCATCTAGAAAATAAGTTCTTTACACTCCAAAAGAAATGCATACACTCAACCCAAATTCAAAATAACAAAGTTTAACAAAAATAAAATAACAAAGTTTAACAAAAATAAAATAACATAGTTCAACAAAAATATAATATCCTTTGAACTTGCCAAATGTTAAGTATCAATATTGAAAAAATTTGAGCAAAAAATAGACTAATCCTGACTATGAATATGATTATCATCCATAGATTCTTTATTGATGTCCAAATTCATAACATCTTCCACAAGCTCATCCAATTTCATTTGTGCAAGTTCTATGCAAAAAAAAAAAAAAAATATATATATATATATATATTTATAGTCTTAGGGTTTGTAAAGTTTCAATTTCCAATTATATCCCTTGTAAATTTTTGTAATTACTCTCTTTTCTTTTTAAATTTAAAATATATATTGGATATAAAAAGTATTTGACAAATTTAAAATAAAATAAATATTTATTTGTTATACAAGTTAAACGGGTTGTGTTAAGTGGGTCATTTCGGGTTGACACAAATAAATTGGTGTGTTAAACGTGTCTATTGCAGGTTACGCGAATTGACCCGCTTATAATACATTTCTTATCGTATTGTTTTCGGATTGATCCATTTATGACTCAAATCCATTAAGACTCAACCCTAATTCAAAAAAACCCATATCAAATTCGTATCGTGTTCACAAATTAGATCAAACATTGACATCTCTAATTACAAGTTCTCTGTATAAGTTGGTGTGAAGATTAATATTTCTTTTACATTAATTCATAAAAAAAAAAAAGAAAAAAAAAAGTAATTGGTGGTGAGGGTCGTACATGTCCATAAGACACATGTGTATTCAGGGTGACAAGTGTGTAAGATATGACGTGGGCAATGACGGGTCGAAGCCACGTAATAGTGAAAAGGCCGAAAGAGAGAGAGAGGAATTGGAGGGAAAGGATCTGAGTGGAGGGGTTGATGGGAGACAGAGAGGTAAATTCAATCAGGACCGTCCAGCTGTAAAGAAGATCCCAGCAGTAGTACTATTTCCACTGAGGCAAAGATTTGATTTGATGGAGGGTGGAGCCACTACTTGTCACATCACCTTGGAGCTCGAATGGCAATTTTATGTTATGTTAAATATATAATATAATTCGGGTTCGGGAAAAGACGTGTTTCGTCTCCTTGCTTGTTAGTTTATCAGTCTTTTTCATTTTTTTTTTAATTCTTTTTTTTTTATTTTATTTTGTGAAAGTCTGTAAACATAATTTAACAATAAAAATTTACATGATAAATTATTAATATTAAATAAAAAAAATTTCAGTCATAGATAAATATTAGTAAAAATTTTCCAAACCCTGTGAAAAATATAATGAAAATTTTTTATGTAAGTAGATTTATTTATTTATGGACTTAGTTAATGGTTGTTTTTAGGATATTTGTTAATGAATATTTTAGAAAAAAATTAATATTAATTTCATGAAAAATATAAAAAATTATCAACAAAATGAATTGTTTTTTTTAACATAAAATTTTTTTTAAAATATTTTTTTAAAAACTAATATCCTTAAGGGTAAGACTTAGATATAGTACTTAGGTGTTGTTCCTTAGATTTCATTTTTAAGATTCTGTCATGTGGATTTTCTTATGAGATGGAAGTGTATTTTTTTAGTAAAGTAGTTATATGACTGGATCTTAAAAGATGAATTTAAGGAATAGCACCTAAGATACTGTACTTAAGTTTTGTCATATCCTTAAATTATTAGTTAAAATTTTCTTTTATTTATTTATTGTTTATTTTTAATATTTAAAAAGTCGTTGGTTTATCGATCTATCCACAGCCATGGGATGACATTTTTTTTTTGAAGAAACAGTAATACTTATTAGAACATACAAACACGAAAGTACTATATATAGTTTTTAAACAGACTTATAATATTGTGTGTTCTAATAAGTATTATTGTTTCTTCAAAAAAAAAAAAATAGGGATGTTTATCTCACATTGGTTATGTGTGCTAGAGTTTCAGTCTTTCTAACATCAGGCTACTACTACAAAGGTTAGACTTTTTTGTAGTGATACCTTGATTATGTAATATATTATAAGACTGTTTAAAAAACTCTATATTATCGGCCGTGGGATGACATTAATGTTACATAGTACACATACAGAAAAAACAATTCCCATACCCTTGAGCTTACTATTCCTATTATGTGTCAAAAAATTTGGCTGAGCTACAGTGCACCTCCTTCTTGCAGCTAATAAGATACCAAAAAAAAAAAAAAAAAAAAAATTAAAATTTATATATTTTTATTGTGTTGGTGGTAGTGGTTGTTGTTTATTGTAGTAGATATATTATTTTATAAACAAAGTGTAGTTACAAAATTAGTTGTAGTTTAAGGTTAAATTTTGTGTCAATCGAATATTATTTACTATATAATTTATAAGCTTATATTTTATGCATAATTTTAAACTATAAAAATTTGCAATTTAAATTGTGGGGGCAAGGGCCCAAATTTGCATATTGGGCCTTAGGTCCTGTTCGTGGATACGTCTGAGGAGTAGTGAATAATTAGAAGAGACACCGGAATAGAGGATTACGCAAGGAAAGGAGGGAGGAATATAGTCCGAGGAGGTTGGCCTTCTCGGATAGGATGGATGTTGCTCAAACAAGTGCTTGGATGATTTAGGTAACCGTTCAGGAAGTTATGACGATAAGGATGATCTTCAGGCACGTATAAAGGAGATAATAATATGAAAATATCTCAAAGAAAAGCTGCTACCACTGCATTAAATGCACTGCAGCAACTTTTCTGGCCGCATTTATGAGGAGAAGACCTTTGAACAGTACAATCTTTAACTACTGCCACTTACAAATAACAAAAGAAAATACTTGATGGGACATGTACTCAAGTGAGAATCTAGATGGGTAACAAGTGTAAGATCGGGATGGCCTGAAAGAACCAATATAAATGTAAAAGATCTCCCATGAAAGAGGATCGAGAGAAAGAGGAAGAAAAAGGGAGGAGAGAATTACTGTAGCACTAAGAGCTGTATGAAAGTCCATAACTAATGCATTGATTTACATTCAATCTCCTCGGAAAACCCTTTTGTTAATCTTTATGTGTAATTTATTCTTCTTTATCATTCAAACATTTTCCTAGCCGTTAATACGAATCATTAAAACCTAACTCTTTGGCCCATTCTCTACAAATTCATTGTCTTGGGCTCACCAAACCATCGTCCAAACAAAATTTTGGGCCTGGGCTTATAATCCGTGACCCTACATAAACAATTTATTGATAATATTAGCTATTGATTTTTAATTTTTTTGAAATTTTATAAGGATGCAGGATATAAGAATTAGATGTAATCCAATAATAGATTTATCAAAATTCATTTCTAATAAAAAGATATTTAGTAAAGTTGTAGCCTAAGATTATAACTAATTTTGTAGTTAAATTTTGTCATTATTTTATTGTGTTGTTTATATTATTTTATTGTATTAAATGCAAAAATAAAACTGCTTATATTGGGTGTTTTGTAAAATAAGATGATAAAATAGATAAATTAACTTTTTATGGTACAAAATTGCTAAATTTTTGACACCACCAATACTGATGGTCTTATGGTAGTTTAAGGCTTTGAGTCTGAAACTTTGAATGGCTCCTAAGAAAACACAATTCTGTTAAATGTTGTGAAAATGATGGAACAGTGTTACACTTCCAATTTAATCTATCCAGCTGAGGTTGGAATTGTCAAATTTTACAAGCATTAGATTCCAATTCTAGAAATGCAAGGAGACACATTTCCACAAATGGGACTCCTTCTCATTCATTACATTTAGTGTCCGTTTGGCACAAGCTGAAAATTTCAGCTTATTTGGAATTTTAGCTTATTTTTACTGCTATTTATGGGTCTTGCTGCACTTTTTGATACTATTCATAGATTCTACTATACTATTCAGCTAACTTTTACTTTTATCTGCAGTACTTTCAGTAAAAAGTTTACTATATATGTCACCTTATCTACATTACTTTTTTTATTTGCAATTTCAGCTTATTTTTAGTACTATTTATGGGTTCTGCTGCATTTTTTGGTATATTTATGGGTCCTATTGTATTATTCAACTAATTTTTATATTTATTTACAATACTTTCAGTAAAAAATTTTCAATTTCAACTAAATAAGCCGTTCCAAAAGAAATTTGGCATTGCCAATCTTCAATTGAAAAGCTTTTTGGAAAACACTATTTAATAGTGCCTTTTGTTTTGCATACCCAATTAATTAGGATTGGAAATACATGATTTTCATATATCCAAAGGGAGCTTTCAAAAATAGACACATTTGTTTGAAAACTGACCCAACATGAAAATGCCATTAACTTTGTTTTGGCTTTGGGTATTCTGTATCCACAAGCACCTCATCAAGATGTTGATTTAATGAGTGTTGCACCTTTATTTACCACTTTTATTTTTTTATTTTAATAATGAGCCATTCATCATTCATCAGGTGCTCTCTCTTAACTTGAAAATTCCCAATAGCACTTTTTGTTCTGTATTGTTACATCAAGATTTTATCTTTTTCACCTTTGATAATATACATATAATAAATTATTTTCTTGCTTGTCTTTCCCAGCTTAAACATGATATTTCAGTTTCTCTCCCAGCCTAGAGCTTTATATTATTTGTCTTTATGGCTTCATCTTCATATGCCTTCAAGAGAGCTAAAATGGGGCCACCAATTTATGGCTTTGATCTACAAGGTCGGTCAAGGTTGGGCCCCATTTCCAGGCTGTATGAAAAAAAAGTGGGGGTTGAGGAACCAGATTTATTCATATCAACGGGAGGAACAGGATATAAATGAAGCTTTTTTTTTTTTTTTTTTTGGGGGGGGGGGGGGGGTGTACGTTTTAATGTCCCCAATGCAGTCCCACGATGTTTTTTAATATCCCACCCCCCACACTGTGTATACAATGAAGCAAAATAGTAGGGAAACAATTATTTTGTACTTAATTTTTCAACTTGTTAACTCGTGTAATTATGATCGATCAATAATTATAATGAGTTGTGCAAAATTGTATATATGATTGAGTATGTCTCTAGAATTATTCTAGAACAAAAAAAGTATTAATTGTTGCATGAATTTTTTATTTTTATTTTTGTGGTTTTAACAATTACTAACATGGAATTCTAATTTATTGGGTGAGGTAGTTCTGTTGTGTTGTGGTTTGGAGTTTAGGAAAGTGTAGAGTGTACATGTGAAACCTGGGCTGAGACAGGGAATGGACCCCTCAAGGCCCACAAGAAGACAAGAGGGCTCACAAACAGCCTTTTAGTAATGGTACTAAAAAGTCCCTTACTTGCTGGCTTTAGGGAGGGGTGCCCTGACCATTTAGGACATGCTCCATAGAATGGAGCCAATGCATGAGACAAACCAGCATTAACAGCCCTTCACAAGCACCACCAACTATGTCCCTCCATATCATAATACCATTTTCCTTCACTTGCATGCTCAATTGACATGTCTCTCTCATCAATATCCCTGTTTTAGCTTGTGGGTTTTTTTGTCCTTGAGTCCCTTGCTTTGGTCTTTTAAGGAAGAGAAAAAACCAAAAAAAAAAAAAAAAAAAACAACATACAACATTTTTAACATAGTGTTTTTTTACATCACCTACGCCTAAAGCTTCTCTCTTGGAATGGCATTATGAAGCTTAAAAGGAGAGTGAAACAAAGTTAGAAAAAATTATAGCTAGGGTTGTAATTACAAACTTGAGTTTTAATTTTCTTATTGCTCCACTACTAAATGAAATATGGAGTTAAATTGAACTCTTGCCGTTGCTGATAATACTTAACAGTGAAGTGTGCGTTTTGGTAATTGTTAAAAAAGTTTTAGTTTTTTACCTTTTATCTTAGCTTTTAGTTAAAAAAAAACATATTTAACATAAAAGTTACTAAAAATTATATATTTTGATAAATACTATACAAATATGCTATAGAAAATAAGCAATTCTTAAATGGCAGCAATATTGGTGATCATTTGATTCTTTCAAATAGATTGTAATTGCAAGACAATAGACATGGCTTCGGTCATTTAGAATATTAGCTCACTAGTATCACGAATCTCAATTAGTAGATGTAACATTATAGGGTACATAAAAGATAATGTTGTATTTTAGTGATGTGTGAGGACTCGATCAAAGTGACTTCAGGGGTACTTCAAGTGCCATTGGAAGGAGAGGGAGGGGTTGAAGGAGTACGAATAGTATATGGAAACAACGTCTAAAAAGAAAATGACATGACAGAAGATATATGTACGCGACCAGTGGATATATCAAAACACTTGACCCCTTTGATTGACAACATATACCTAGAAAATATATTTATATACGAGTATTAAATTTAAGTTTGGAACAATTAAAGGGAACCATGTAGGAATAAATAACAAGCAACACTAAGAAAATAAAATAAAAAAACACATCCAAAGACACATAATTAAAAATGAAAAAAAGAAGAAGGAAAAGCACAACCAAATAAGAGAGAGAGAGAGAGAGAGAGAGAGAGAGAGAGAGAGAGCTTTGTGAGGAAAACACATTTCATAAGGAGAGCGAGTGCCAAGCACTTCAAAGTGTTTTATAAAATGTTTTGAAGAATAAGAAATCAATGAGAGAAAGCCTTCTTACTTACTGTAGCAATTTAGATTTAACATGATTTTTATGGTTTGAGGTGCTAAAATGATTTTTTAGTGGTTTTACAACCACTAATGTAAATGCTCTTATATGGCTTGTTACGGTGTTAACAAGATTCCTTATTTTAAAATAAAGGCTTACAATTTTATAACAATTGAATTTGCAGTGAAAATCCTTAATAGATTTTAAATACAAAAAAATAAACAAAATTCATAATTAAATCTTGAGTTCGATTGAATGGCCGTTGAAATCCTAACATAACAACTTCTTTAAGATAGATCTTTATACTTCATTCTTGAACATTGTATGACATATTATAGACTCATAAATTATTACATTGTTATAAAATTTGCAAACTTAAAACCTAACAAATTACAATACATGAGAAAAATCTTAACAAAAGCCTAATACTTTTATTTTACTAAATACTATATGAGTCCGGTTAACGGGTGCCCTTAAGGCATTTGTTAATAAATAATTTTAGAAAAATTTTAATATCACTTTCATGAAAAATATAAAAAATTGTCAAAAAAAGTTAATTACCTTTTGCTTTTACCATAAAAAAATTTCTAAAAATAATTCTTAAACCAATGCCTTAGGGAATCCATTAACTTTTCTCACACGATATGGTACTATTAGGTTTATTTATTTTACCAACTTGGACCAAAACTTTTTCCTTGAAACTAGAACAGCCAATTGTCTACATTAAAAAAAATAGAAGCAAATATTGATCATGTAACATATGGTTGAATAAGTTAAAAATTGAGGGTAAGGCTTGACTCTGGTGCACTGGAACTAACACGATTCAAACATGTGTGAAAATTGAACACTTGTTCGCATTGTATCGACAATACACTGAAAGTAAGTCATGTCCTAAAAAGGGGGGGGGGGGGGGGGGGGACCCCAATTGAAGATGTTAAAGCAAAGCAAGGCCATATTTATATAGAATGGGTGGTGAAGGTTCTGCAAGTACTAGGCTACTAGAACCTTAGCCCAATATGCTCATACAGAGTCTAATCAAGTTTGAATGGACCATTGTAATTTTTTTATTTTTAATTCCTGTAGTTAATATATTGACAGAGGATGATGACATTATGTAATCTTTTTCCTCGAAACTAGAACAACCCATTGTCTGCCTTCAAAAAAAGTAGAAGCAAATATTGACCATATAACACATGGTTTTTTTTTTTTTTTTGTTGAGAAACTGTAACACATGGTTGAAGATGTTAAAAAAGAGAGGTAAAACTTGGCTTTAGTGTATTGGAGTTGACATGATTTAAATAGGTGTGAAAATCGAGCACCTGTCCGCATTGTATTGACAATACACTAGAAGTAAGCCGTGTCATAAAATGAGGGGAACCGTAATTGAAGATGTTAAAGCAAGGCCATATTTTTCTATATAGAATGGGTG
Organism: Quercus gilva; assembly: GCA_023621385.1. Taxonomy (NCBI): domain Eukaryota; kingdom Viridiplantae; phylum Streptophyta; class Magnoliopsida; order Fagales; family Fagaceae; genus Quercus; species Quercus gilva. The sequence goes on along the minus strand of CM042483.1, from coordinate 34,349,074 downwards.
GTGAAGGTTCTGCAAGTACTAGGCTGCTAGAACCTTAGCCCAATATGCACTTTCACAGTCCAATAAAGTTTGGATGGACCATTGTCATTCTTTTTTAATTTCTGTAGTCAATACATTGACAGAGGATGATGACGTTATGTAATCTTTTTAATGTTTGAATAAAATTGCTATTTTAAATAAAAAGAAATGCATTAGTAGTTTTATATTCCCAATGGAAAAACAAAATTGAATTAACTAAGGAAAAAAAAAAAAAAAAAAAAAAACAACAACAACAACAGAAGAATTACACTACGTACACTCCACAAAAATTATTGTTATTCAAACAAACAAACAAACAAAAATTGTACATTTTTAAAAAAAAAAAAATTTAATTGTAGTAGTAATCCATTGATTATCTACTCAGGCACTCAAAAGATTTTTTTAAAGAAGAAATTTTCTCATTTAATTTGGTACGTAGCCATTACTTTGAGCCTTTTATCAATAAAAATGACTAATGAGTATCTAATTAAATAAAATATATTCTAATAAAAACGATTCATGCATTGATGGCCAATAATTATATATATATATATATATTTAAATACAAGATAGAAATTCTATTCTAATTTAATTTAAATATATATGTGTGTGAAGTTTCTTTCTAGAGAGTTGAACCTCGGCCCTTTCCCTCCACATCTTACAAGTGCTTATACTTGTGGAATAATATTTTCACCAAGGTGTGCGGTAGACCAATAATCATATTGAATACCAAACAGTGTTTTAATGCATTAAATTTATGTTTGTCTATTGTTGAGTGGTCTATTTATGCACTGTTGAGCAATGCTCATGAGATCAGTCATTGTCTTGACTTATGTGCATTTAGCTGGGTTAGAAGAGAGGCAAATAGTGTCACTCATATTACCTTACCTCAATATAACAAATTTGATTTTACAAATAGGTCTTTTGTTTTTTGTAATAAAATTTTCTTCCCTCTCTTTCGGTTTTGAAAGAGTTGGGAGAAAGGATGTTTGTGGTTTTTTTGTTTAATTAAATCATGCATTAGAAAAAAAGTCATTGCTTAATACATTGATGAAAAAACATCATCGAAAAACTGAAATTAGAGTCTATATATATGTGGGCCATTGTAAGCCATGTCAAGCTTTGGCGAACTTGATTGCTACTTTCTCAGTTGTGGGACTGATCTTATAAAAGTGCTGCAGATAATCCCCCACGACTACGTTCTTGTAACTCTCATTCTCCATGGTTGTATTCCTTACAGGCACAATCTCAGCTAGGGAGGCTGGGTTGTAGAACAAAGCAACTGAGAATCGCTCAACATCCATTTGGGTCACAACCCTATGCCATGGACTCTGTAACCTCCCATTGCTCATAATCTCTAGCATGTCTCCCACATTCACTAGCAATGTGTCCCGTGGCCACTTCACGGGGAGCCATTTTTGGTCCTTGAGTACTTGGAGTCCACCAGAGGCGTCAAATTCCATTAAGATAGTGAGAGCACTTGCATCTGTGTGTGGTGTGAGGCCCAGGGTTTGGTCAGGCCTAGGACATGGTGGGTAGTAGTTCACTCTCACATTGATTTCACTCTCATTAGTGTCAAACTGTTGGATAAAAACATGTCTTTCTAGTGATAATGATTCGGCAAGGACTTCAAGCAAGTCGTCCAACACCTTTCTTGCTTCCCTGACGTACTGTTCTATGGCTTGCCTGTCATTATATATAATGTCACTAATTGTTGTGACTTGTGAGAGGATTAGAGGATAAATGTGCATGTGAAGATTTATTTTATTTTTATTAACAATTATAAATGAATATGTGTGTGCTAATACATTTAAAAAGTGGTTTCAAATACCAATTTTACTCTATTTTCACGGTTCAAATGATGGTCTAATGATAATAATGTCCTTTGTGGTGCTTTATGTTAGGATCTTTAGATTGTTGGCAAAATTTATGACATTTTTAGATATATTTTTTAATATTATTCTTGCATTGTATTTCAATACTTTGTTGGGATTAATTTTGTATTGGGTTCAAGTGGTTTCAAGTTGGAGATTGAAGTGCATATTGAAAGATTTCGCTGGGTGAACAAGAAAAAGTGTCTGGCGAAATCAGATTTTGAAAAAAAGTTATTCCAATGGATTTGTCTGATACATTGCAAACAATTGTTGAATGAAAATGCAAACACGAGAGTAATTAGTTACGAATTTCTCTGCTATGCTAGCCTTTTGCCCATCTATTTAAGCCCCATTTACCACGAAATTTGATACTAAAAAATTCCGATCCTAATTGAAGTGTTAGAGAGCCAAATTAAATGTTAGTTTAATTACCCATTTCTCTCTACCTTCGCCTTCTCTACATAGCCACATACTAATAGACGATATAAAGACCATCACATTCATCACTACCTCAGAGTTGTATGAGTTGATTGGTGTTTGGGAACCATTGGAGCAACCCAAAATCAGCCATGGAGGCTTGAAGTTGTAATTGGAGCATAATTGCGAATTTGGATGAATGCTTGAGTGTATAGATATTACCATTGTTATTAATTCCGTTTCAGACCTTGTTTCGGTTTGTCTAGTGGAACGGAATATTTTGGTATCGTCCTATTTCGGTGTACCGTTTCAAAGCGTTTCGGGATTCCTAAAAATATATATATATATATATATATATATGAACACACATATATACAACCTATTATTTACAATTTATTTTGTAAATATTATGAAAATGTTATCAATATAACATTTTTCTAATAATAATATTTTTTAAAAAATAAATTAATATTAATATAAAGTTAGAAGCCATCGTACACAGGGAAATAAAAATAATACCTCTGACATTTGCTTTTGAATTTTTTAACTTTTTTTGTCATTTCCAAAGTCACATACATGATGGGCTCAGAAAAATGAAATTTGAACTCAATAAAAGACTCTAGTAGAAGACACAGGACACTCAAGACAATAGAAAATAAAAGAACAAAAGAGTGAAAGACTAGTCGCACTAACCAGTGGATACAAAACGGAGAAGAAGAAGAAGAAGATAAAGAAGAAGAAGAAGAAGATGAAGAAGTGGGCTGGGACGCTGGGTTCATTCAGGCAGATGGCAGGTCGGCGTCGTTTGGACCTTTACTCTGTTTTTTTTTTTTTTTTTTTTTTTTAACAGGCTAAATCCTATACTGGCCGGAATTTACATCTCGGCCGGAATTGGCCGAAATTGTTCGGAATGGCCGGAATGACCCGAAATGGCCCGAAATCTGACCCGAGGTGGAATGTGGGGTATTCTGGTACCGGTTTGCAGACCGGTACAAAAAATTCCGGCTGTTTCGGCCGGAATGGAACGGTATCAATAACAATAGATATTACTAGACTTGGAGAGTTTTGTGAGTATTATGTATTGTAACTATCTATTCTAGTGGATTGCTTTCGATAGTGAGAGATGTTTTTATGCTCTGTACGTAGTTTTTTCTTTTTAATAACACATTATGTGTTGTGATTTTTTGTGGGTTGTCCATTTTATATGTTTATTAAAGTTTATGTTATCATTAATGTTTACTTTAATTTGGACCAAATTGTTAGATTAGGCTAAAATTGACTAAGTTGTAATTTAAAACTTGGGGTCTAAATCATAATTAAATTTGATTGTTCTCATATTTTAAACTCCACCTTCCTCTCCCCAGTATTTTCCTAGATGTTATATGTTATTATATATACCCCCAAACTCCCAAACCAATATTTGCATCAGGTGAGCTTCATTAATTTGCAGGCTGTTAATTTTGGGCTGAGCTTATGAATGATTTTTTTAAAGGTTTATTTGTAGTTTCTACAGCAAACAATGATATCAGCTTTTATTTTATTTTTTTACTTTCCTTAAAAGAAAAAAAACTTTTATATTTTTACTTAAAAGAAATTTTCTTAAAATTATAAATAATTTTAAATTACAGGAAAAATATTGATGAGTTATTAAATCTACTAGAGAATCTTTTTTCTTTTTATAGATATATTAGAGAATCTTTCCAATCATAAGTAAGAAGATAATGTTGAGATCTTCATATCCTTCAATCTAAATTATTCATGCCATTTTCATTAATTTAAAAAACAGAATATTTTAGTAGAAATCTTCTAGAGAAGTGATGATGGTCCATCCAATTGAATTATATGGCCAATTTATTTATTTATTTATTTATTTTTTAAACTTATTTATGCAAATTTGTTAAAGTATAATAGTACTTAAAAAAAAAAAAAAAAGAAATTTTAAGAAATCATATATAAACAAATATATATAAAAAAAAAGTAAAGGCTATTTTTATTATATGCAAGAAAAAAAAAAAAAAAAAAAAAGCCAGGCAGGCCATTATTGTGTCTAAATTATTTTGGAGGATAATAGGAACTACTTGTCGGTACAAGTTGCATACCAAGACAAAAGCATGCACGTGTTCTGTGGAAAATACCTGAAATTTGTTGGTTTTTGAGGCCAAACATGGAGTCCTTCAGATGTTCCTTCAGGTGCTGCTTTCATGGTCAGCCGATCAATCCAATCCAACGGCTGATCTTCCGACTTGACAAAATTCCGGCCATAACCCATGTTTTCAACACTGGCATAAGATCCAACACTTGCTTTTTTCTCTTCAAAGGGCAACCCAAAGAACCCTTTCACCACATCCTTAACACCATGCAAAACATTAGAGGGTACACCATGGTCCGTAATTAGAAACATGCCCCACTCTTTGGCTACACTGGCTAGCTTGGCTAGCTCTTGGGCTCGAACCTTGGGCTGAGGCTCAGCTACCAACCTTAACTTCGCCATATTTATGGTTGGAATTGGAAGGGCAAAAGAGGGTGTGACTGGTTGGTGATCAGGATGGACCCTTTTGAACTTATCTGGCAAGTGGTTGAGCCCTTGGAGTTGGCGTGCTAGTTCCTGCACCACTGGAACCTTTGCGGTTCTTAACTGGCCTTCTTTGTCTATGAAGCTAGCTTCATGGAAGTAACCTTTATCTTCCCCCTCCATGTGTTTCTTTAGGAATTTGGAATCGGAAGCCTAAGCCTGTGTGTGTGTGTGTGTGTGTGTAAATAGGAATATTTGGTTAGTGGTGAGATTAGAGGTCAAATTTAGTTGTCGCGGAGAGCTACTATTGGCACGGCTGACAATTCATCCATATATGGGCTGTGGTCCGCGCGCGTGGGTTAAAATAAAAATTGGGTCATAAAAGTCGCGTTTTGGTTGAGAAGTTATATTCTGTGTGGGACTAGTGTCTGCATTCTCTTTACCTCAAAAAAAAAAAAAAAAAAAGAAAAGAGAAAAGAAAAGGGTGCTTACATTCTTTCTTCTTCTTTTTATTATTATTATTATTATTATTATTTATTTATTTATTTTTTTATGAGAAGACTGCGACTTTATTAATTAGCAATAAAAGAAGATACATCATAGAAAATAGTTTGTTCCAAAAAATAAGGGTTCTTTTTCATCTAAGTAAAATAATCAACAATGTCCTTGACATGTTTAATTAAAAGCTGAGCTGGCCTATTCCCTTGATGGCATACATGTGAGGATGAAACTTGACGAAACTCTCCACAAAAGGACTACATGCCTTTCACCACAAAATCCACAGTAGTTGGAGGTAGCGGTAAGCCAGCCACTGCACGATAGATAGTAAGCGAGTCGCCCTCTAATATAAAGTCTTGAATGCCTATATCCTTCGCAAACTGTATCCCTGCTTCAAACGCCTTTGCTTCAGTCTTGACTGCTCCTAATGGTGCTGGAATCTTCTTGCTTAAAGTAGCTATAACCCATCCTTGATCATCCTGTATTATTACCCCAACCCCTGCTGCCTTTTGCTTCACAAAGGTTGCACAATCTGCATTGACCTTGAAGTTAGGTGTTGTTGGAGGAACCCAGGATAGGATTTGTGCCTCTGGAGTCGGAGTGCTTAATGATAAATCCATTGTTGCATTATACTCCTCTAAATACTACACAACCCACTTCATCAGAACAACCCTTTCTTTCCTTGCACCGCCAACTCGAACCTCATTTCGATTGTTCCATAGACTTCATGCACCAATGACCTCCTTTACTGCAGTTTTTGTTCGAGTTACATTCCCCATTAGCAAACTCCATATCAGGTCTTTGAAGGATTGACATTGGTCACGTTCAAAAGGGATGACCAACTTTGAGCAAGTCCAAAGTTCCTGAGCTCGCGAACAAGTCCAAAATAAATAACCTGTAGTTTCTGCTGTCAACCCACACTCATCGCATGTACCAGGGACGGACCCAGGATTTCAAGTTAGGGGAGGTTGGAGATAAGCACAAAAAAGAAAAGAAAAATCAAATGTGCATCCATATATTATTAACAAACTATCAACCAATACGAATACATAAAATCATTGTTTCTTAATATATTAAGATGCAAACATCTATCAATAAACTCCTCCAAATACTACACAACCCACTTCATCAGAACAACCCCTTCTTTCGTTGCATCGCCAACCTGAACCTCATTTTGATTGTATATATTCCATGCACCAGTGACCTCCTTTACTGCAGTTTCTGTCCGAGTTACATCCCCCATTAACAAACTCCATATCAGGTCTTTGAAGGATTGACTTTGGTCACGTTCAAAAGGGATGACCAGCTTTGAGCAAGTCCAAAGTTCCTGAGCCCGCGGACAAGTCCAAAACAAATGACCTGTAGTTTTTGCTGTCAACCCACACTCATCGCATGTACCAGGGATGGACCCAGGATTTCAAGTTAGGGGAGGCCGGAGATAAGAGCAAAAAAGAAAAAAAAAAGAAAAAAATCAAATGCGCATCCATATATTATTAACAAACTATTAACCAAAACAAATACATAAAATCATTGTTTCTTTTTTTTTTTTTGAGAAAAAAAATCATTGTTTCTTAATATATTAAGATGCAAACATCTATTAATAAACTCCTCCAAATACTGCACAACCCATTTCATCAGAACAACCCCTTCTTTCCTTGCACTGCCAACTCGAACCTCATTTCGATTGTTCCATAGACTCCATGCACTAGTGACCTCCTTTATTGTAGTTTCTGTCCGAGTTACATCCCCCATTAGCAAACTCCATATCAGGTCTTTGAAGGATTGACATTGGTCACGTTCAAAAGGGATGACCAGCTTTGAGCAAGTCCAAAGTTCCTGAGCCCGCAGACAAGTCTAAAACAAATGACCTGTAGTTTCTGCTGTCAACCCACACACATCGCATGTACCAAGGACGGACCCAAGATTTCAAGTTAGGGGAGGCCGGAGATAAGTGCAAAAAAGAAAAAAAAAAAAAATCAAATGCGCATCCATATATTATTAACAAACTATCAACCAATACAAATACATAAAATCACTGTTTCTTAATATATTAAGATGCAAACATCTATCAATAAAAACAAAAGACACAAAACACTATTGTTTCTTAATACATTTTCTATGAAAATGGAACTCGACACTATGAACTTATTATGCACTACCAACAAGCACTTTTCCTAACTTTACCATTTTTATTCCTTGAAAGTTGAATCAATGTTCCTCTTTCTATTACTTGTCTCTATTATTGCCCGTTTTAGGTTGTTTTTTAAATCCCATTCTTTTTTTTTTTTTTTTTTTTTTTTTGTTGAAAATTTTACCTACTAGTTTTTTTTTTTTGGGCCCAGGGGGTCCTGGGCTCCCTTAGGCCCCCACATGGGTCCGTCCCTGGCATGTACTATCCTGTAAAATCTTCCGAACCAACAAATCAGACTTTGTAGGGAGATTTTCTCGACACTCTCTCCATGCAAAATGTCTAATTTTATAAGGAATTGGGAGACTCCACAGAAGCTTCCAAAACCTTCTTTGATGGCTGACATCGGAACAGCTACCAATACTTGCAGATCAAGACAACTCTAATGCCCCCCAATACGCACTCTTCCCACTAAATAAGCCTTTAGGATCAAAAGCCCAAATCTGCTTGTCACCGGGTGAGCGTGTACTGATTGGTATACCTTTGATTACCTCAGTTTCATGGGGCAAGAACAGATTGTCAACTACCTCGGAATTCCAACAAGCTTCCTCCTTATTGATCAGCTCTCCCACTCGCATATCTGGATGCAAGAATAATGATACAATGCTGAATATGGAGGCACGTGACTGAAGTGTGGTCTTGAAGTGCACTGAGGGTGCGTGATTTGCTGCTGTGATTGGCAAGAGTTGCTGATGAGAAGGGCTGTCTTGGGAGCAGAATAGTTATTCAGTTAGACAGTTACTCATATACTGTTAGTTACTCATTTACGGTTAATCAATGATTAGTGCATTGTAATCAAACATTAGGACATTAGTTAGTACAAGTGATTCAGTATATAAAGAGACTGAACTGTATTGTTTGGCATATATGAAATAAGTCATTTTCTTATTGCTTTCCTATGCTCTGTTTCCCCTTTCTCATTATCCCTCTTTTCTCTCTAATTCTTGGAGGTTGACTGTCCTCGAATTCAGTTAATTCCTATCAGGATCCTATCAAATAACCTTGGCGAAGAGACTTTATACGTGGATGGAGTTGGCAGCCATTTATCACCCCATACTTGTACACTATCTCCATTGTCAATCCTCCACTTCAACCCGAATTTTACTAAATCTTGTGCTGCCCAGATGCTCTGCCAAGTGAATGATGGATTGTTTCCCAAAGGGGCATGTATATAGTCACACATAGGGAAGTTCTTCGCTTTAAGGACCCTATATGCCCATGAATCTTGCTGCATTTGGAGTCGCCATCCTTGCTTCGCCAATAAAGCCAAATTGAATTGTTTCAGCAGTTTTATTTAAATAGTTTTTATTTTATATTAAACTTTATTATCACTTTTTCTTCAACCAAATTATAAAAGTTGAATTCCAGAAGTGAGTGAATCTAGTAGGACATGTGTCTACACTCTTATTATACAAAACTAATTAAGACAGTTTATCCTAGATTGAACTCCCTTATCAATAGTTTACTTTACGTAAAATTCTATAATCTAAGTTTTAAGAGATTTGAAATTTAAAATCAAGTGAGTTCTATTACCAAGAGTTCAACTAATTTAAAATAAAACTTAATATTTATTTTAAATATCTTGATTATCATAGTTTTATGTTATAATATAGTAAATTTTACACACTACGCATTGGGCTTGTCTTAATATATCATATATGTATGTATTACAAATTTTAGAATTAACATGCATACAAATTTTATAATTAACGTGGTTTTGTCATGCCAAAGGCTTTATAGTTGAATTGGCACCTCCTCATGCACAAAGTGCTTGGGGGTCTAGAGGGGAAAGGGTTCAAGCTACGGGGTTAGCAGCATGTTGTAATTATCTTAAAAAAAAAAAGTGGTTTTGTCATGTGTCTCATTAATTTTTAAAATAATTAGTTAATTTTAGGTAAAACTCTATTAAAGTGTCAAGTGGCTCATTAATTACTTACAGAGAAATGTTATTTTCATAACAAATTCTAAGTGTCAAGTTGTTATTAGCTGTTATTAGTGGGTAAAAAAGTGATTTAAGTAGTGGATTCAAATTAGAAATAGTAACAACTTACCATCTATGATTTGTAGTGAAAATATTGTGGACATAACACTTCTCTTATTTATGGGCATGTTTAGTAGATTGTAATAAATATGGTAATGTAATAGTTATTTTAATGATTTAACTATTCTTTAGTTTTGTTATATTTTTATTACAAAGAATAGAAATTTCTTATGAATAGCTATTCTTTAAAATGAGGAATAAATATTCTTCTCTGAAATGGTTGTAATAGTTATTCTTTAATAGGTGTAATAAATTCTAAAATTAATATATTTTCAAATAAACAAACTTTCCATATAAACATAACAATTATAAAAATAAAAAATCATAAAAAATAACTCATCTCATAGGTGTAATAATGTTAGAGATACAAACTTTTTTACAAAAAAATTTACAAACTGGTGATGTGGTGGGTAGTTATTGGTAAATGAACAAATGATGTTAATGATGGGACTGGATGAAAACCAATAAGAAGCTGGCCACATCAACAATTTGTAAAAATATTGTAAAATAGTTTGTGGTTGCAGCATTACTCATTTCCCAAACTTCAAAATTATTACTTTTATGGAAATATAATTGTATGATTAAGATATTTTCTAAAATAAATCTTAAATTTTATTTTAATATTACAACTCACAATCAAATTTATGAATATGTTTAGTTATTCTATTACAACACATTTTATTCTTACTAATAAAGATTACATTCCTGTCATAATTTTCATTCAGTGTACCAAACGTGCCCATAATGTTAGTTATTAGTTACATATAATAATATATAATATAAACTATCTTAAAAACAAACAAAATAAGCAATTTTTATCAACTTTAGATTAATAGTGGATTCCAGTTAGCTCAACTGGTAAAGTCTCTGATGGTTGTATAAGAGATTTGGAGTTCAATCACTGTCTACACCAAAACTGATTGGTGTCTTGGTCTGATAATAATGAGTTATTATCAGGAGCAGACGCTATAGGTTGAAACTCTCTAAAAAAAAAAAGATCACTACTAATAGCTTTTGATTTTTCCTTTAATGAGCAACTCATTCTAATTTTTTTTTTTTTTTTAATTATAGAAATAGGATAAGATATTAGCTATATGTTGGCAGTTTTTTGTTGATATGAAGGAGATCAATTCCACGATATACATATATTTTTTTTGAGTGTGTGCTGAATGTGAAATAAAATAAAATAATCATATGAAAACTCGGCCTTAAGTCTGATAAAAAAAAAAAGTGAAAAGTTCTTGAAACATCAAGTAGAGTCTAGACTCTAAACGTGTTGAACTTTGTCGAGTAGTGTATGTTTAAGCCTGGCTCGTTGGGAAAAGTCAAAAGCTCAAGCTTTGCTCGAGCTCGTGACAAGCCTAAAAATAATGTTTGAGCTTGAGCTCGTGAAAAAACCAAAAAGCTTGAGTTACTTGGCTTGGTTGGATTAATTAGTCAAGCTAAGCTCAAGCTTAATATTAAGGGTACGTTTAGTACACTGAATGTAGATTACAACATGAATGGTAATTTTTATTACCAGGAATAAAATGTGTTGTAATGGAATAACTAAACTTATTCATAAGTTTGGTTGTGAGTTGTAACATTAAAATAAAACTTATGATCTATTTTAGGAAATATCTCATTTTTACAATTATATTTCTTAGGAAATAATATATTTGAAATTTTAGAAAGATGAGTTATTTTTTTGATGATTTTTTATTTCCATAATTGTTAGGTGGATATGGAAAATTTATTTATTTGGAAATATATTAATTTTGGAAATTATTACATCTACTAAGGAATAACTAATTTTTTTTTTTTTTTTGGTAAACACTAAGGAATAACTATTACAACCCTTTTAGAGAAGAATAGTTATTCCCCATTTTAAAGAATAGCTATTCATAAGGAATAATTATTCTCTGTAATAAAAACATAACCAAACTATTGAATAGCTAAACCATAGGAATAACTGTTACATTACAGTGTTTATTACAGTCTACCAAACGTGCCCTAAGTTTAAACTCGAGCTCATGTTAAGCTTTTGAGCTTAAGATCTAAGAAAATTACATTATCAATCAAATGCTTAAATATCTAAAATTAAGGAAAAAAAAATAGTATACTTATTTTATCATGCATCGAATCTTACTTATGATTAGCGATTATTCAAATTAAAAATTTACATAATTAAATTCATTTATTCATCCTTCTTTGTCAACAGCTTCAACAATTGTTCAAAATGCAATTTTTTACATTCACATTAGATGGTGAAGAACTAAAAAAATACTTGTTTGTAACTATTATGGATGAGAAAATACTAACATGTTTCATAACTTTACATAAGATGATTGATGGGGAAGGATCATATGTGGCCCACTTAATTAATTAATTTATTTTTAAATGTAACTAAAATCTAAAGTGGTTTTTGGTCAGTTTAAAGGAAAGGAAAAAAAAAAAAAAAATTAAGATAATGGGTAGTGGTTCTATATTGGCCATGTCATTAGATATGTGTAATAAGTATATTTAGCTAACACATATAAACTTATAAATGAGATTGTGTTTGAATTGTTTTGTATTAAGCCTTATAACTCATGAGCTTGCTCGTGAATTTTTTTTTTTTTTTTTTTTTGCTTGGGCTCAGCTTTTTTATCAAACAAACCTAAAATTAGGGTTCAAGCTTGACTTATTTATAAACAAACAAACATGAACAAGATTTTATCAAGTTGGTCAAAATTGGTTATAGTACTAAAGTTGGTCATAGTACTAAACATGAACATGAACAATTAGGGTTCATTTACAGCCTATCATTTAGTCAAAATTGGTCATAGTACTAAAGTTATAAGTTCGTGGATCTTTCTCGTCTTGAAACATTGAGTCAAAATTGGTTATAGTAATAAGGTTAAAAGTTCTTTAATTAGTGTGTTGTGGTGGGCTTTTTTTGCGTCTTGGGCTGGATTGCTCCTACCGTACTATGGTCTTATAATTTTGGGTAGGAGTGTCGGGACCAGCCTAATTGAAACACTACTTAGGCTAGCTTGTGTGCAATTTAGAGCCTTGTTAGGAATCTTAGGTGTGTCATGTGCCTATAGCAGGAAATACTGTTACAAAACGTTATAGCAGGAAAAACATAATACAACAGGATAACTAAAGTACTTTAACTAAAATATTTTCTATTGACAAAGATAATATTTGAACCATTCCACAAAGTAGAAGTATGATAATGTGATTACAGCATGAATAAATTAATAACAAGAAAGTTATGTTAGTCCTTAATGAACCATGACAAAAGAAAGGAAGATTATTCTGCTAAAGGAACAGAATTGACCCCTTGGCAGATTCAAGTCTAAGAAGGGAACCAATCTCCAATGTGAGTAATCTCAGAGGAGAATCCTGCCGTAGAAGTTACTCACTTTGGGAAATGGACCTAAATGGCTTGATCTTATATTTTTTACTTGCTAGAGAGTGGGCTATCGAGAGGGAGAGAAGTGGGTAGTCTACTGGTACATGCTTTTACCCCTATCACTCATATTTTCTTCCTCACTCTTGGTTTTCTTGTTTTCTCTATTTCCTTGTTTTCCTTATTTTTTTTTTTTCCGTGTTCCTCCGTTGTTGTTTACTGTTCACCTCTATGGCCTTTTATACTGCCTGTTGTGACAAGATTTACCATTTTTACCCTTTAACTTCTTTTGGCTTGTTGTGGGTGTCCTTCCAAGACTGCCCACTGCCCACTGGTCTGCTGGCTGCCCAACCACCACCACTACACTGTGTTGGCCATGCCATGCCTCATTCCCAGACAAAAGTAGTTTTTGTTTTGTTTTCTACTTCCTTTCGCACTCCCATCCGGATAAAGGCTGGGTTTCTCTCTTAGCAACCCCTATAGCATGCACTAGTGATTCCAGCTCATGTATTGGTTGGGTACAAGTAGGTGGTGCCTGAGCCTTGTGTGCGTGCTCTACTTCCATATGAGTCCATTGCTTTTCTGGCGTTCATGCATTTGCCATTGCCTATAGGTTTGTCTGACTCTGCTGCATGCTTTGGTGCTTGTTTAACTCTTGTGGCGTGGATGAGTTCTTGAGTTTGAGTTCTTTGTAGCTCATTTCTTCTTTGGGCAGAGCATTGCCTAGGCGTAGGCTTTTTTTGCTTTAATTCGGCCCATGTCTCTTTTCACCTCTTGTTTATGGGCTGGTTGGTGCTTTAGCCACGCTACTGCATTGTTTCTACTATGATATCATTTACCCTTGTTTACTTTACTACTTATGCACTTGCGGGTTGAAGTGCCTGTCGTGCCAGTTTCACATGTTATTCCTTCCTAGCATTCTTGCTGGGTCAGTTCATATAACATCTCGGGCTTCCTCGGCCCATTTTATCCCTTGGGCATCCTCGGCTCATTTTATTCTTTGGGCATCCTTGGCCCATTTCATTCTCTCCTACTTCTTACATTCCTATGGGCTCTTGCTAAATCTTTTGGGCTTTCCTGGCCCAATTACCACATCCTTTACCTTTGGGTTTATTATCCTTCGAACTAATCCCATTTACCAATTCATTTCTTTAGGCTACTCTGGCCCCCTTTTTGCTTTCTTTCTATTTCACATGATTCCCATGGGTTTACTACTTCATTCTTTGGGGCTTCCTTAGGCCCGTTTGCTTTCTTTGGGGCCACTTTACTACTTTGTAGGCTTGTGGACCATTATTTCTACCATTCGGGCCTAATGGTTTCTACTTTGTTGTTTTTGTTTGTTTTTAGACCCCTTAACACAAGTTGTTTAACCTAGTTATTTAGCTAAGTGATTACTTAGATAAATTATTCAGTTTTAGGTTAACACAATAATATCATATTGTGCAAATAAAGCGAAAATATAAAGTACACCATGATATGATGACACAGGAAAACCTAACCGGTAAAAAACCTGAGGAGGATTTAACCTAGCTATCCTTAAGGTAAAAACAACTTCACTATGAAAGAATTGAAGTTTTTACAATAGAACTTAGACCAGTAACATCCTTTTACCACATCGAGTAGAAAACTTACTACCACAACCATGTGACAACTTTGAGTCCATAGACTACTTCTTTCTTTAATCTGTAGCAACCACAAATTCTACTTGTGACTTTGAGACTCCACTTAAAGGTTTCAGATCTTCTTTAAAGTTCTTTATGTAGCAACTGAAGAGATCATCAAGTTCTTGACGCAAATCTTGATCTTAACAACTCAATGTGTGTGTATGAAGGTAAACACCTCTGGATCTCATAGAAGATTCAACACACAACTCTCCAAAGACCTCTAAAATGTAGCTAGGGCTTTTTCCTTTTATACTTGGAGTGAAACACAAAACCCTACACGTCATATGAGCTGGGGTTGAATTGGAATTTCTATAGAAAATTAAATTTGCACGAGTTTCGATCGATCGAGCTTTGCAGATTTTGTCCAATAAATCCTGCAATCACTCAATTCCAATTTTGCATTAAATCACACTTTGAACAAGCCTAAACCTAGATTCTATGTTTTGATCATGGTTTGCCAACATAATACATATTGAAGTTCTAATACATTAGTTTCTAAAGTCTTAGAACCTAACAGTTTTCTTTCTCTACCTTTTTTCATATTATTGGGCTTCTTCTGCCATTGGGCATTTTTGCCAAAAATGGGCATCAACATATGTATATGTAATTATGGAGTCTCCTCCTCTAAACAATTGGAATCAAATTTATAGGAGATAGTAACAAAAGCCTTACCATTTACTCCAAGTGAAAAGAAAGATTTCTTTTCTAATTAAATAAGTTAATTCAACAATGATTTCTTTTCTACCTTAATTATGAAAGTAGTTAAATTACGTTGAATAAAACTCTATTAGGTTTGAATGATATCCTAATTATTATTATGATAGTTTTGATAATATTACTAAAATATTTTCTTGCTTTTATATTTAATCGATATATATATATATATATAAAACCAAAACCTCTGACTTTTTTGCTAAGCTCCACAAATTTCTTGGTGCATTTTTTTCTTCTATTTTTGAAATTTGATTTCTTTTCCAGACCTATTACCTGACTCCTTTTAATTTTTTTTCCAAACCTATTGCCCGACTCCTTTTAATTTTTTAATATGTGTTACATGCTATCGTACGTTTACAAGGAGAGCCATTTAAGAAACTAGAGCCAATTCTAGAAAATTCTTTAGATGAGAGATGGAAATGGTTTAAGGTATCCAACAATTTGAATTTTCTTTTCAAGTTATGAAGTAGAAATATTGAATAATTTGTTGATTTCATTTTTTTTTGGTTGTATCTACAGAATTGTTTAGGTCCATTAGATGGAACATATATTAGGGTGAGAGTGCATTTTAGAAGACAAACCTAGGTACCTAAATCGTAAAGGGGAGATTGCCACAAATGTACTAGGAGTTTGCTCATAAGACATGCAATTTATTTATGTTTTGCCTGGTTGGGAAGGCTCTGCTGTTGATGGTAGAGTGCTTCGAAATGCAGTAAGTAGGAGCAATGGCTTAAAAGTTCCCCATGGTCAGAGAAATAGGTTGCCTACTAATTATATTATTATTTTTTAAAATTTTTTTACACCCATTATACTAAAGACATTACAATTATTACTATCTTGTTGATGTTGGCTATACAAATGGTGAGGGATCTCTTGCCCCATATAGAGGAAAATGATATCACGTAAATGATTGGAGAGATGGACAACAACCAAGAACCCCAAAAGAGTTCTTTAATATGAAATATTCTTTAGCTAGGAATGTTATAGAGAGATGTTTTGGATTGCTTAAAATACGATGGGATATTCTTAGGAGTCCTTCATTCTTCCCAATTAAGACACAAAATCATATTATTATGGCATGTTGCCTTCTCCATAACTTCATAAGGAGAGTGATGCCTGTGGACCCAGTAGAAGAGGAATTAGATAATGATGAGTAGTTGACAGAAGGAATTAATGGTGACCCAATAACACATATTGAGACTTCAAATGAATGGAGTGAATGGAGAACCAATTTGGCAAATGAAATGTTTAATACATGGAGAAATAAGAGAGAAATATAGTTTGATAATATAATACTTTGATTTGTGTCTTTTTCATGTATTGTTTCCTTGAGTTAATAATTTTTTTTATTGCATTGGTGTTAAACTGTTTATTATGTGTGTCTAAACTTTTGCATATTATTTTATCATCTTGCCATTTTATTGTTAGTATTTGGAGAGATATGGAAACAACTGTACTTGATTCTCACGATCCTTCTAAACGAATGTGGACTCCTGCTGAAGATATAAAACTAGTGAAGGCTTTGGTAGAATATCACCATGAAAAAGAAGGTAACCTTGAAAATAAGTTTAAACCTGGATATTTGAAAATCTTGGAAAGAAATATTTCTACCAAATTACTAAGTGCTGGGTTAAGAGCGAAACCACATATTGAGTCAAGATTGAGGACTTTGAAAAGAGAATTTCAAGTTATCCATGAAATGTTGACTGGGCCTAACACAAGTGGGTTTGGATGGGACATTCTGAGGAAGTGTGTTGCTGAAAATGATGTATGGGATGCATATGTGCATGTAAAAGTTCACCATCTTATAGATCCATGTATTTTATCTATTTTGGTTTAACATAATTTATTTAATTTTATGTTGCCATTTTCATATTTTTGTTAATCGTGTTGTAGAGTCATAAGGGGGCAGTTGTGATGAGAATCAACAAGCATTCAAGGATCCATTGCATGTTCCAGTTGGGCCTATTACTAAAGCAAGATCCAAGAAGATCAAAGAAGCACTTAATGGGCTTGTTCAAGAGATTTAGGCTGATTCTAACAGAGGACATTCCAAGCTTGGCCCAAAGGAAGATGAAGGCGTAATAAATTTAATTCAAGCTATTAAGGGCTGATCTGGCTTAATTGGGCATGATTTATGGTGTGGATTAATTGTTGATTGATTTTCCAGCTCCATATCAGTTAATAGATATTTTTCCTAGTCTGGAGCATCTAGTTTTGGACCAGATCTACCTTAATTTTAGGCTTTTATTATTTAGAACGTTTTTAGCTATTTTTCCTATTTTGGATCTGCTAATTTCAGACCAAATCAACTTTTATTTAGGGTTTTATTATTTAGTACGTTTTTTATATTTTCTAAAAAAAAAAAAAAAATCAGAAAAGGTGAGGCTTTGCTCTTCTTTTGGTTCTTCAAGAACTGTGAACTTATCAGGGATTCTTCCTTGTGGCGTTCAAACTTTATACCTTTGGTTCGTGATTCATTATAATTATTGGGTCAAGGTCTATTACTTATACCTTTGGTTCACATTTCGATTATAAACGTTGGGTCAAGGTTTCTATCAAAAAAACTGAATTTTTAGCTTTCTTGGGCAAGTATTCCAATATTTTTGTTGGGTCTCAAAGCGTGTTGATTGAGGTTCGCATCAAGTTGCTTGTAGAAACAAATCATTTCCACACTATGAAGACCTTTGCATTGTGTATGCAAAAGACCATGCTACTGGTAAAGATTCTTAAGCACTTGCAAATGTTGCAGAACTAGAAGTAGAGAAAAATGATGACAAATTAGATGATATTCATGAAGATGTGGACTGCAAACAAATTCCCACCCCTGGCAATAACGGGGAAGAACAGAATGCTCAAAAAAAGAAAAGAAGAATTCAAAGTGGTGAAGATAATATGATAGAAGTGATGAAAGAAGTTATAATCATTCTTGCTGCTCAGTTAAAGGATACATCAGATAACCTTAGCAAGGCAGTCATTGCAGCAGTAGCAGTTGAAAGCAGGTCCAAAATCAATGAGGTTTTTACTGAAACTACCTGGCCTTACAACTGAGCGTCACAAGGCAACTAAATTGATTGCTTGTCAACATGAACTAATAGATGTTTTCTTGAGCATGCTGGATGTTGAGAAGGAATAATGGGTGAAAGGCCTTATTAATGGTGACTTTTGAGTGGCTGAAAAAGGTTGGAAAATTCAATTTGCATTTATGCTTCTTTTTTATCCCACTTGAACACGGGGCTCCTAAGAATTTTGGATGATTGTGGTGTTTTTTTTAGGTAAATGGGATGTTATGTTATTGAAATTTGATATAATTTGGGCATTTTAAGACTTTTCAGTGGTTATTCAACCTTTAGTTTTATCTTTCCTGTTCTTTGATTTCATTCATATGCACCGTACTTATAATTTTGTTGCTGATGCTTTAGCTAAAAAAGCTAGGAACATGGTGGGGTGTTAGGTCTGGTTTGAGGTCATGCTTGAAGGCATTGCACTATAGTTGGCTTTGATGTTCATTAGGTGTTATTCAATATATTCCCAGGCTCATAGTTTGGTTCCTAAATGTTTAAATGCTTTTGTTCCAGGATACTTCTAGTTATGTGTACCTAAGGCACTGTCATAGCAGTGCCAACTCTCCTTTTTAGTCTTGTTAATACTAGTTCCTATTAACCAAATATATATATATATATATATATTAGGGAAAAAAGATACCTATAATACTGGGGCAGGGTCTAAGATTTAGTCTTTTTCTCCTAAGCTCGTAATAGAAACAAAGAACGTACATCAATAAAAATGAATGAATGGGATTTCAAACTGAGATATTTAGTTGTTGGTAGTATTTAAAGTTTAAAGAATAATGAAAAAGTGATAGTGTTTGTTGGGCAAATTTTATAGGTGTGAGACATGAGCATGACCATTGAAGATTTTACCATTTTCCCACCCTTGGACAAGTAGAGAAGCAAAACTTGTTTAAGAGAGAAGAAGGCAAGTTAATTTTAATGCAATGAAATGAAAATAACACTTTATTATTAAATCAACAAAAATATTTTCATTAGAGGTCTCCATTCAAGATTGGGTTCATTAAAGTAATCCTTATAAAAATGTATTTATTATAATAAGGGCATTTTAGGCAATTTGATTTAAAAAGCTTTCATTACATCGTTTTAAGATGTTGTACCAAACATGTGGAATGCAAATTCAGGGTTCTATTATTATAGGGTTACCAAACAATTGAATATGAATAATTATTACATTACAACATCTTTCATTCCTTGTAATATCTATTCCTATTCCTATGTAATCATCATTACAATCTGCCAAACGTGCCCTAAGTTTTATGCGAACCTTACACATTCAAATTTCAGATGCTCTCTCTTCCTTTCCAATTCTGCTTCTCCTTTTCCTTCTCCTTCAACTAGTTCAGTCGTTCTCTCTGTCTTTCTTAAAACCAAACCATAACCATTTAGTTCTCTTTCCATCAATGCCAGATAGAGAAAGAGAGATTTGAGGGCTGCCACCATGTCAAACCATCACCCCACCTTCAATCTAGCCTCCACCCATATACAGCCGAAACCGCTATAGTGCAAGTATTTTTAGACAAGAAAAATTGGTGTTAAATATGATTTAAGTTTTGTTATTTTGGGTTGAGTGTCTTTGATTTTTGTATATAGGTTATTGGGTTGATGGTCTTTAATTTAGGCATTTAGGTTATTGGTTTTGATTAAGGTTGAATGATGAGAAAAACAAAAAGAAGGGCACAAATGAAAAGAAGGGCACAAACGAAAAGAAGTTGAGAATGGGTTTTTTCAGTATTGGTTTCTTTTGAATTGTATGTACCAATTGATTTATCTAATCGATATTATTGAATTTTGGTTTGTATATGTAATTCAAATTTGAGAAAATTTTTAGTTGAAATTTCAGATACAGTAGGTTTGGATAGATTAATGGTTGACTAGAGTTTAAATGTCATGTTTTTTAAGACCAAGTTTATGGATACCCAGATTTATTTTTATTTTTTATGGATGACCAAGTTTGTGATTTTTTAGGGACATTTCTGGGTTTTGCATGTTGGATTATATTCTCAAAATTTTAATTAAGCATCTACGTGGGTGTTGCGGAGAAAAAAAAACAATGAAGCACAAGTAAATGGAAGCTTAATCAGTTGTGAAGGCTCTTTTTAGATACATTGGTGAATTATCAGTTTTGCTTTGTTAATTAATTTGTCAGTTGTGGATTACTTTATAGGTTTTGGTAGATAATTTGTCAATTGTGGAATGAACTATAGCTTTGCTGTTAATTTTTTTTCTAATGAATGTTTCCTTTATGTTCTTTCTACTACAAGTACCTGCTATGAATGAAGTAGGTACTTGCAGTGCTTTGCTTGGCTTGATTTGTGTTGAGTTTAACCCCTTTTTACTGTCTAACTAAATGTTTGGAATTGTTTTAGTTCCACTATTATTGTTTTGGGATATTATATGAACTTTGATTTTTCTTTTGACACATGAATATTGATATAGTGAAAATAAATAAAAGAAGAGATTATTGGCCCAATGAATGAGGAAGAATGGCAAAATTTGGTGAACAGCATCATTTTAGGAAAAAATTCGATGAATAGCATGCGTGTGAAAGTATTTAGTAAGTTGGATTGTTTTTGGAACTTGAGTATGACAAACTCGAGTTCCAACCCAAAATCGAGTTTATTGTACTTAATTTATTCTTCGATAGTTCATTTGACGAGGATTAAAAAAGCAAAAAAAAAAAAAAAAAAGAAGGTGGAACTCGAGTTTAGTAAACTTGAGTTCATGGTGGATAATTTTTTTACTCACTTGGAACTCGAGTCTAGCAAACTTGAGTTCCTGGCAGGTAAATTTTTTTTTTTTTTTTTTTTAAATGGTACTCAAGTTTAGCAAACTTGATAAAATATTGGGTTGCCTTAAGGAAACTGAACTCAAGTTCAATAAGGATCCTACTACAGAGAAAAAGAAGCCGTACTCATATAGAGAAAAAGAAGAGCAGTACCAAAAGCTCCTTTACCAATTTGCCCCATAATCTTGTATTGCTCCATGTGATTGATAGCCTCTATATTCCTCTTCTTCTAGGCATATACCAAAACCACTTCAAAATTCCATAACATATTCACAAAAACCATGGATCATGCTTCAAAAGATGATTCTTGGAATGTACTGAAGTTTGAAAGTGAAATGAATGCAGCAAAGTAAAAACAAAGGAAAGCCACTAATTTGCCAAGTTACTCAATAATCCCATACGCTTATAAAGTAAAATTCTTTCTTTTTCCCCCCCTTTTTTCTTGTGAAACAAATAACTGCATTGTAACAAATAAGATGCTTTTCACTTTAAAGAGATAATGCAAGAAATTAAAGAGACCATTCAAATCAAGGAAAATTCAAAAACCACACCTTTTCAAAAAATATCTTCTTTAGGCTGCACCCTCCCCACGTTTACTTCTTTTTTGGTCGCGCCTAGTGTACTATTTGGTTGTAGGGTGAGTGTTTCTGTCAGTTGGAGTTGCAACCTGCTCTAATGACTCATTTGGAGCTCTAACCTGCTTATAAAATCATTTGTAAGCTTATACAAACAAACAAATTCATGCACATAGAACCACAAAAAATAGATGAAATTAAAATAACAATAAAGCACCTGGAATACCAAGTGCGAACCTGTGCCACATCTCTTTGGTTGGATGGTGCGAGTCGATTTTTGTTTAGGTGGAGCGTGATCATTTGCATCATGTGGTTGCTCAGCTTGATCACGTTGCCCCTGCTCAATGTGTCCATCATGTGGTTGCGTCGCTTATGCAACATGTATCAAGGGAGAGGAGGAGGTAGTAGGCAATTGTGTATGACTTGGGCTGGTAGACATTAGCTCAACTTGGGGTGTTTAAAGGCTAGGGGTGGGTATAACTGCCTAGGGAGAGCTATAGGATAGGGCCATGGGTGAGTTGTGGTCAACGGTGGTGGTGTGTGGGGAGGACTCGAATCCAGCATGGGTAAACCACAAGGGAGATTCGGTGTCAATGGGAGGGATGGGTGGCATGGGGGGCTCGGTTGTGTCACGTGGGGTGGGCAAGGGTGGACTAGGGGTTTCAGTGGCAAGATGAGGAGTGGGGGCACGTCTATGACGTGTATGCACTGAAGCAGCTGAGCTTGTACTGGGCCTTACATCTGGTGTTTCAAGTATGGTTTGCTGCTTCATCACTGGCTGGCACATCTATGTGATCAACCTTATCCACATCCTTAAGGGCTTTCTTGATGAACTTGTATTCTTCAGAGTCTTCATTAAACTAGTTAAGGATAGCCAATTGGTTGGCAAACTGTTATTAAATCACAGGCATTATTACATAGGACATAGATATGACATTAAACACAACTTGCAAAACAAAATAAATTTGTACACATTACCAATATTTCCATTTTAGCGCTATCACGGTCGATATATAGTCAAGTGATCTTATGATACCACACCATGTATGGATGATGACATGACATCACCTCCTTTATCCTTTTTGCATGACAGACGTACTTGAAACAATCATTCCATTTATGAATATGGATTGCATGTTCCACCCTCCAATTTTTTTCTACCTTGCCCCTTGCATCTATTTTATGCAATTTGCGATTAGTATCAATATCTTCGGGTTGTTCCTGCTTTAGCCCAAATTGTCAGAGGACATGATCAGGTAGGTGGAACTCTACAAGCCAAAAAAAAGAAGTGGAACTTTCGACCTCCACACGTTACTTCCTTCGATGCGAAAATTAGGAGGAAGACGGCTTAATTCATTCACATATGGCTCCCACTTAACCTACAGTAGCCACCAACAAAAGCAACCACGTTAAGCAATTTTCTCATAATTTGCATAACTAGTACAATAGTGGGTCATGAAATACTTTTTTATGATTTTGATTATAATGGGTGTAATTTCAAAGACATAAATTGATATAAGTGTTATATAAAAACAAGTATTATACAGTGGCGGCTCCAAGAATTTTGTTTAGGGGGGTCATTAAAAATTTTTAATAAAAAAAAGAACTTGAATATATCGAATTATTGCCAAAAAAAAAAAAAAAAAAATTAATACATGAAGTTTTACAATTTTCTTTTACAAGTTTTCAAATTTTAAATTGTTATATGATAGTTCATTATGAGTATCTATTGCCAATGTGGGCAGCTATGAGGCATGTAACAAACCATCTTTATTTCCTAATTATTAAATTATATAAATTTATATTATATTTATATTGTACACACAAATGTCCACACATATCATAATTCACACAAATAGTATTATAACAAAAAGTAATGCACACAATCAATATTAAACACACTCACATACATAATATAAATTTATAAAAAAGAGTGATATTTACAATTCACAAACATTGACTCTTTACTCTTAGAGTTGGAAATACTTGCAATAAAGGTGTACAAAATTTAAGTCAGGGTGTACAAAAATATTTTAAAAAATAAATTAATGTATTAAACTAAAATATATATATATATATATATATTTTTTTTTTTGAGGTGAGGGGGTTCATTTGAACCCCTTGAATATAGAATAGCGCCGCCCCTGGTATTATACCTGGTCGGGTTGTGTCAAGGCAAGTTGTTTGCGATATGTGGAGAGCATGTGCGTGGGAGTGTTCTTTGTAGACTTAGCCCTTGCCCACCTACAAGCATGTAACATAGCATGGTCATTAGTCGTTTATGTAAAACTCGAATGATAAAACAATTGTGGCATGATACATCTAATGATAGCACAATAATTATGCAATATATACTTACTTCATGACAAGAGGAATTGGTGGTGGTGGTAGACCATAACCACCCTCTGGTGGGGGCACCTTTTGTGGGGACATATGTGGGAATCTAGCATATATCCATAATTGGACCAAAATCAATTCTCCACCAATTTGCTTTGCCGTGTTTTTGGTTGCCTTACACAATTGTTTGTACAACCATGATAGGGTTGCACTACCCGAACTATACTTAGGTGGATTATGAAGGTTCTCCATGAACTCCAACCACATGAGGTGGACCCTATCTTTGGACTTGTCAACAAATACCATATCCCCTAGTAGGGCTAGTACATAGCAGCAAGTATACTGATGAACCTACAACTCATTGGCTTCCGGAGGCAGCGGTTGTGCAATTCGGTCAACGAGCACTTTTATTTGAATCCTTTGACCATCTAGCATGGTTTTATTTTCATCTGGAATTTGAATTCCAAACATATCATTACACACAATTTTCCAAGTTCTTTAGTGAACCCAACCATTGCCTTAGCCTCGATGGGCATCCCCATTATAACTTCCATATCTTGTAGTGTGATCGTCATCTCACCATGTGGAAGGTGAAAAGAATGGGTCTCTAGGTGCCATCGCTCTACAAATGCAGTGATCAATGCATGATCAAGCTTTATGGATGGGACCATGTGCAGACGCTCTAAAATAAGCATCCTCACTATGGCAATCACACGCTCATCTACCATAGGATCTCGACATGCTAACTCTTCATGGCGACATTGACAATTTAGTGTGCTAGGAGGATCTTGCAAATTATAACAATAGATAAATATTTTATACGTAATATGCCATTAAAGAACAACTCAACATCCAAAAGCAATAGTATAATCTAGAAGTTTATTTTTGAATCAATTTTAGGTTTCTTCTATCACTTCACAAAAAAGTTAATAAATCACCAAATACCATTATGTGAAAATTTTTACTTGGCCTCTAGGATTCCAAAGTAACTTAGATCGATGATTCACTTGTTCCGTCAAAACACTATGATCAATGGGCCCAGGATCTATCACCATGCTGCAAAAAGTTTTTATGTCATATCAATTAGAAATAAAAGAGAGGAAAAAGAAAAGACACAAGATATATGCATAAATGAGCCAAGTATAAGAGGAAAAAGAAAAGACACAAGATTTATTTTAAACCATACAATATAAAATACCGACTAAAATCCTTTAAATTTACAACATTCAATAATCAAAGTAATAATCGAAAATAATGCATATGGCTGACATTGCATAATCTTTTAAGGATCCATAGCTGACCAAAAAAAGAAAAAAAAGAAAAAAAAAAAAAAAGGAAGATGAAATACAAGAACCCCACAAGCCTATATGCTAAAATCCTAGACTTATTCTCTAGTGTTGTATGATTTTTTGTCACATTATCAAATTTGGGTTATTCTAATGATACTTATGCAGTAGGTCCTCCATAACTACTATAAGTGATGCTGGATAATGACACTTTTAATTAGAATTGTAAGCATAGTTTTTTTTTTTTTTTTTTTTTTTTTTCTATAAATAAATATAATTCATGTTTTGGTTGGTCACCACAAAAAAATTGAAGACAGCAAACAGGCCAATAAAACTAAAAAGTAAAGAAAAAAAAAATCACAAAATTAAACCAACCTTAGAAGGAAATTAGCAAACCAAAAGGCCCTAATGAAGAAATTCAAGCATAAATTACAAATTAAACTAAAATTAAACATTACCAAAATCTGAATCACAGAATCTAAACCCTATTATTTATGTGACCAAGCATAAACCCAACATTAAAATATGTTTAGTAAACAAACCCAGTTATTAATTACAAGTAGAACAATTAAAATGAGCTTAAAAATTAGACTTACCTTGCAGGCATGGCCAAGGTCAGGAACGTGAGGAACGCTGGTGTATTTAGACGATGTGTGACTGAGAGAGACTGGAGCGAGAGAGAGGACGCGTGACTGAGAGAGACTGGAGAGAGAGAGGGACGCCGTGATTGCTGGGAAAATCAAAATTTCTGAGGTATAGTGCCCTAGAAATCGAGTTTATTAAACTCGGTTTCCATTTAAAAAAAAAAACAGAACTCGTGTTTACTATACTCGATTTCCATTTAGTAAACTCAAGTTCCACGTGGTTTTTTTTTTTATTTTTTTTTATTTTTTTATTTATAAATTTTTTAAAATTTTAATTTCACGTCAGACTTATATTGTTTGGACCTCGAGTGTACTAAAGTCGATTTTGAGATGGAACTTGAGTTCCAAAAACAATCCAACTAACTAAATAAGTTCAAACGCGTGCTAGTCACCAATTTTTTTTCCTCTGAAAATGTACTATTTACCAAATTTTGCCAGGAAGAACAGTGCAAAGGAGAGTAAAGGCATTGCAAAGCTAATTTGTGGATAAGCATCTTACTTTGATTGGTAATTATCCTTCATTGGTGAATAAATTATGAAAAATTTGATAGTTCATAATTTTGTAAATTTATTGCTTATAATATTATTAAATTTACAATAACTGTAAACATCTTATCAATTTTAATATATTATATTATGAACTATAACATCACGGTATAATATTATTCTAAACCATTCTCAATCAATTTAAATTTATTTGATAATTTACAAAATTGCTGAATGATAAGATATACTTTTATATATTGCTAAAAGTATAATTAAACTTATCTAATCAGAGTTGTTAGTGTTAGGATTAGTGTCCTTAAATCCTATTGTATGATACTATGTATGATATTAAGTCTGACATTGTGTATCACATTATGTATGACTTAATATTGTGTTTAATAAAGTTGTTTTATTATTATCTGAAATAATGGTAACATGAATATTCAGATTATCATATAGTCCATGAGATGCATAGTATGTGATTTATGTGAAAAGTCACAGAAGATATAAATCACAAGTTCTTTGTAAACTTAGAATTATAGTTCGTAGTCGGTGATGAAATTGGACCATTTCATCTGCGAAAACTATAACATATCAACTACGATGATTTGTCTTGATCATGGAAGTGGAGACTTCTAGTTGATATGTTGATATGTTGATATGTTTTAAGAGTTGAAACATATTGAACTAGATCGTTGTGAGATTTATTATTCTCCTAAAGTCTGTCAAATGAATAATAAATCTCACGACTTATATTTGCATGAACTTTAAATCCCGAGAGAATAATGGACCTGATCATGAAGTGTAGGTTGCTTTGATATATCAAGAGTGAGATCTAAAGTTACGGTCAAAACCTCAGTATATTGGGCAGCCACATTTAGTGTTGATGAAACATATATTCTCAAGATGGAATTCATAGTCTCTTAACGGAGATATAAAATATTCCCTTGAGATAAGTTTAATGGGTACGATTATTCAGAGTGTTAGGCCTAACCACTTTAGTAAGTAGTTACTAAAGTATATATTTATGAAATTGGATTTCATAAATATATGATGAATAACTTAAAATGATTAAATCATGTACTCAAGGATTAAGATGTAGTAAGTTATAAAATGGCAGTCTACATTTATGACTTTGTATTACTACGAATATTTTATGAAGGGGTTGCATGTAAAATAAAGTCTTGAGATATAATTTATAGATAAGGCCTAGAGTGCAACTATATTTATATAGTGGTATTAAATATAGTTAATGGTAACTTTGGACTTGTCAAGAGTTGACAGAAAAGCCCAAGGCCCATTGAAGCTAGTGTCTTATTGGTCCCTTTTGGTCCCACTCCAAGCCACACACTTAAGCCCAATTGGAAAGGCCTAAAAGGCCAGCCTGATTAGATAATCAGTTGTAAGGGGAGAAACACATAGATTTTGTAAGAACATAAAATGGTGTATGTGAGTGTAGGACACTCTCTTATTCTCCCTTAAACAAACTCATAGAAACTGATTGAGAGACCACACATCTTGGGCGTTAGTGGAATTGGAGTGAAGATTAAAAGTATTCCCAAGTGCTTACAATTTTTCTTTTGAAATTCACCACACCAAGGTACACTTTCTTGTTCTCAAATTCTGAAATAGTGCATGTTATCAATTACAAATGAAGTAGATTCGTTTTTTTTTTTCCGCTGCGCACACTCATATTTCCATCAGTTAGATTGCTGAATAAATTAATATTACTTGAAATTCATACAAATTGTCAGATTGCTTGCTGCTCATTTTCTCTTTGTTGCATGCCGTTGTCTGCTCCCTCAATCTTTGATGTTTATCAACGCCACTACCAAGGTTTGATACTTTCCTCTACCTTTTTATTTTTATTTTGTTAATCTCTGCCCATTCACTAGGGTTTCTTGTTTTTGTACTGCTGTTTGTCTCTAAGTTATGGACTTCTTTCATTGTAATTTTGGATGGTTCTTGCTTCATTTTGAATGAAGTTTCTTGAATTTGCTACAAACCTTGATAGGTGTTGCTTAATGAAAAGTTATATGTCTCATATATGCCTTTATGGCCATTGCTCTTGCACAGGGGTAAGTCCATATGACTTCTACTTTTTTTTTTTCTTTTTTTCTTTTCTATCTATGATATTTATTTATTTATTTTGTTCTTTTGAGTTATTGTGCTTTCAGGTTTCTTAGAAATCATTCACATGGCGACAAAAATCATCCTTCGGCTCTAAGGATTCCATTTCCTACACACACTTAGATGCCACGGTCAGCATTCTTAAATGCAATTGGAAAGTAGGATTTAAATTAGTAGATAAGCTCTTAGTGGCTTACAAACCTCGAAAGAGGAAGTTTGCATCGTTTAGCGGCAACGCATTGGGAGATGAATGAGAAAAAAAAAGGTTTGTTTTATGGTTTTTCATCACTAAAACTTATTGCTTGGTGTGTTCATGTATTTTGATTTTATATATGAAAGGAAGGTAATGTCCTTATATAAAGCCAATGATTTATAAAGTCCAAATGTCTTATGTATATATGCCATTCATAGATTTTCAAATCTGGATGGTTTTATGTTCTATTTTTGTCTCGCTACAGGACTCTGACTTGGTGGTTCAATTTTGCAAAGACGTAGAGAGTAGATCACAAAAGGTAGTCTTCTAAAATTCTCTATTCTTATGTTTCCATTTTGTAAATTTTATTTTTTATGTTATAATATAATTTTTATTCACTTAATGCCGATACTTATGATCTATTTTTGTTAAATATTTTCGTTAATAGATCTAAATCTTTCAATTTCTTTGTAGAGATGAAGTGAAATTGTGGGATTTTGAGTATTTGCTCAAGGATTTTCTGTTTTTGTTTTGTTTGCCCAACGCTAAACTTTATGACTCAATGAAAGACATTGTTTTACTATATATAAATAAATAAAAAAACCGAATCATTTAGTCACTAAATATACAAATGAGTGTAGGTAACTATAAAGAGATAGACAAAAAGAGATTGAGAGAGGAATTGTAGTAGTGTCAGACCATTATCCACTAGCAAGCTAGTCGCTTACCAACATCAGATCGCCTAAACCGCTATTGGTAAATTTTTTTTTTTTCAAAAAAGTCTGGTAATAAAAACTGAATATGGGTTAGATTTTGTTTGAGCTAAGGTCTTTGGGTTAGAATTGATTATGTTTTGGGTATTTGGGTTAGATTTTATTCTGTTTAGGATTATTGTTTTTTGGTAGAAGAGATTGAAACGGTGTGGGCTCGCCGCAAATTGTTCATCTTGTACTACGTGGAAATCTCCCTCTGAAGATGCTCGCAGCCAATCACAGGTTCTTTATAAATACAAATTTTTTTTTTTCAGTCAACTAAAATATTTGAATGGCTAAAATAGATAGGAATGAAGAAAAAGCTCAGTAAACAGAAAACTGAGTTTCAGTAATGATCACAGAAAGAATTGAGTATACATAAACAATCACAGAGAAAAGAAAGTTTGAGAAAGTAAGAGAAAATGCAAGAAAGTAAGGAGAGAGAGAGAGAGAGAGAGAGAAGAATGAATGAGACTTCTATTCAATTACTAAGAATTCTTGCATACATTACAATGATGCTCACAGAGCTGTTTATATACAACAAGATTATGCTAACCACTTAAGTTAATTGCCCACATTATGTGGATCAAGCTCCTGGAGATTAGGAAGTTTGTTAAGCTGAACTAACTAATCTTTGCGCCAAGACTAACTAACCATTGAACAGAGTGATGTGCACCGTTTCATTAAAGCATTTGAGGAAGCCAATCCATAAGTAAAATGGTGCGTTTGATTGCCCAAAATCTATTAAATAAAACGGTGCGTTTTTAATCTTCTTCACAAATCATTCTAGTCTTCTTCTTCACAGGTCTGGAACTGTGTTCAACAAGGAAGAGGTCCAATGGCTAAGGGTGGAGTAGTATCCGTTGATTAACTCTAGTCTTTGGGAGGGAATTCATGAGAGGTAGGCATTAAAAAGGGATTCAATCAGAGGTTATTCTGAAAGGAATTTTCTATCCAGTTTGGGCTGGGTATTAATTCAAGGTTTAAGTATTTTTTTAATAAATATTGTGTAAATGGCAAGTGTAGCAATTTGAAATTGAATATTTGATGTGAGATCCAATTTTGATGTATATTTGTGTTGTTAGTTAATTTCTCTCTTATTGTATTTAGTATTATCATCTTTTTATGATTTCACTTCTACTTTAGGCGATTGTCAAAATTCATTAGTTGCAATCACATACGTTTGTAGTAGCTTATAGTTGTGTGACATATGAAGCTTTATTTTTTAATGATCATCTCTGATTACTTAGTACCTAACTTTAGGGCGAGAATTTCCTAAACTTTTTAAATTGTAATTGTGAAATGTAAATTGCACTTTGAAAGGGGTCATTATGCGCGTTAAATTGTGGTTTTTTGGTTATGTAATGGAATGTGTGTTGAGATTTACTTTTGTTATTGTTTGCTTTGTTACGGTTTGCACTGACATTTAATTTTACTGATTTTGGTTATATAAATTAAACTTAAAAGACTTTGGTTTTGTGCCTCTTGATTTGCAAGCATTGTTAGAGTTTTGATCTCATGCTGGGTTAAAGTTATATGAAAGTCTTATTGGATTAGCCGGTGTTTTTAAAAAGTTCTAGGATATTAAAAAAAACACTACAATTGGGTTAAACAAAGTAAAGCTGCTTGTGGGTGGAATCGAAGTTACTCTTTTAGCATATGGTTAAATCGTCTTGGGCTGTTATATTTTTGACCAATTACAATCAGTAATAGTTTAATCATAATGATTGATGTGTAGGTATAGAGAAAAGTTTTAAACACCCAAAGATGGATATAGAAGGCAAGATTAGCATCACACAATTGCTATTAAAAAGTTGCCAGACTTGAATTACACAAGTGTAGACTTAGCAATGACTTACCCTTTACTTACCTTTTAGCGACACGGCACTTATGGCATCAACGCATGAACATGTGAGTGAATGGCATAGCATTAAAGCTAAGAAAACCCTAACCTAAGCCCTAATCCAAGCATCTGATAACAACCAACATGTAAAAAAGTTATACAAACACTTTTATGGGTGTTAAAAACAAGTGAAAAAGAGGTTATGCAGACAAACATGTGAAGGCAAAACAAAACACACAAAGAATTAGGGTTTTCTGGGTAACAACATCATGCATGCTAGAATAGGACTGCATACGCATGAGTTCAGCCTACGTGCACACGCTAGATCATGCGTTCGCAGATCCTTACCCAGAAACCCTAATCAACACGAAAACAGAGCAGAAACCAAAAACGTAAAATCTAGCAACCTATCATGGTTGAAGACAGAAAGAGAACCTAAAACTAACCTAAACAAACAAATGTAAACATAAACTAAGCAAAAGAAATAGATTAAAACAAAGATTAAGGCAGAAAAGAAAAAGAAAAGTTTTTAGAACATACCTTAAAGCAAAAGCTCCTAGGCTTGATTTTTGATTGTTCTCCTCAGTTAAATCTATCATAATTCAATAAAATAGTGATTAGTAATCTTAAACACAAAGGATTTAGACCAAAAAAGGTGACAATCAAATAAAAAGATACTTGAGGGTGTTTTGTGAAAAACTCTTTTTTGATTCACTATTTCCTAGTAAATCTTAGGTTTTTCTCGTGGGATTTCTGTGTGTTTTGAAAATGTACCATGTAAGGCTCTTTATAATGGAAAAAATGGGGTTTGGAACGGCTCCCAAATGATGTGGGATTCATTCCAAACCTCAGCCTTTATTGCAGAAAACTTGTTTTTTTTTTTTTATGCTTCTAAAACCCTAGCTGTGTATGCAAGAATGTGCCTATGTATGCATGCTTTAGCTTATGTACATAGGCCGATGGCCACTTTGGTCATTTAATTTTCCAAAAATAGATTTTTGCTCATTTAAAAGGTTATATTTTCCATTTTAACACTCCTCAAGTCAACTTAATATTTGATTGGCCTCTAAACTAGCCTTGGGCCTTAGAGTTTGAGCATCATTGGGGAATGGGGGCTCGAGTCGTAAGGGGTATAAAATGCGGTGTCTACAATGGGGCTTTCATAAACTTGGAGGGTGAGTCGGGCATTCGGTTGGGCATTAACTTGCTCGGGAGGAGGTACACTACCAAGACGATCCGCTATTTTGACATCAAGGCAGATTATAGGCCTCTACCATATGTGATGGCTAAAGACTGTGCCAAGATGGCTAGGGCTTTCTTGCTGTACCTTCTAGGGGAATATCTCTTGGCCAACGGAGGGTAGATGTTGTCTCTAAGGTGGTTATCCTTCTTCTGCGGCTTTGGGGAGGCTCGAGAGGCCAATTGGGGGCAGGAGTGTCTTGCCTACTTGTATTCTTCCTTAGACACGGTTTGTCGGGGGACTTTGCACTAGCTTGTGGGGCCTTGGAAGCTTTTTGAGGTTAGTTCTCTTTTCTTTTCTTTTGTAGCTCATGTACTTCCCATTCTTGCAATTATTTTCATCCATATGTTATTTAGGTTTAAAAAAAACTATAACTCATGTTCTTGCAAACTATATTCATGCCTTTGTCTTGCAAACTGTCATCTTGCAAATTGTACCCATTCATCTTGCAAACTATCATCTTACAAATTGTCATCTTATTAATTTCTTTCCAGCATTGGGCCGTTTAATACGGTCTCATTGCTCGTGGTGCGGAGGTAGATTTGAAGAGCTTCTCTTCTGTTAAGGCTCATTTCGAGGGGCTATCTTCTGATGAGGTGAGTTAGGAATTCAATGCCTCTTGTTATTTCTCCTGCATGTTTCTTAGGGTTTTTCTTCTCTAACCCTATGTGTTGTCATAGGTCATTTGGAGCCTATAGGCCAGCTTCGCTCCTGTTGCGACCTTAAACTTAGAGGCGGATGATCTTGTCACGTCCGGGATCACTCAGCCCTTCGAGGGTGCTGGCTTGAGGGTACTCTACCTATCGGAGAGGTTACGCTGTTAGTTGGTGGGCGAGGATGCCGCATAGGTTTTGATAGACCCTCTAGAGTTTATGCTTGCTTCGCTTTCCAAGACGGATGCTGAGTATCAATTGTGGAGGAGTGGCATTCCCTATACCCAGTGGCTTTCAGATGAATTGGACCATAAGGAGTTCAACGACACTCACCTCATGCCTTCCCTCACTCTTACGGTATGTGCTCTCTCCCCCTTCTCATTCATTTATATTTTTTTCTTTGCATTGCTTTACATGATGATGTTTAAATGGGATACCTATATTAGGTTGGCCTTGCTGCTGGTGCTCTCATTGACCTTTCTCACTTACCTTGGTTGGTCTATGTCTATGGTCCTGATGGTTTTGCTTATGAGTGTGCGGTTGGCCACAACATAAATGTCATGGGCTACCCTTTTCTTGAAGGTACACGAGTGGTGAGTTTTCCTTCATTCTTGTCTCTTTCCTTTTCTATTCTTGCATCCCCTGACACTTGTTCTAACACTTCTTTTCTTTCAAAATTCATCCCATTGTTTAGGAGCATGAGGAGTTGGTTTGGCTTGTGGGGAACCTTAAGCTAGAGATGACTGAGTATTCCAGGCAGATCTATGGTCCTAGAGAGTTTGCCTACCCAGATGATGGTGATAGTGATGGTGGTGTTGATTCAGAGGCGACTCCTAGTTACAGCCAAGGAAGAGGCGCTTTCGGTGATCCTGCAGACAGACAAACACAGACACAACACTTTCTTTTTACTTCTCTTTCTTTTTTTTTTTTTTTTAGCATGTATTTCTGCACTTTATCTTTATTTGATATATTGGGTTGTATTTAAAAACATCTTTTACATTTCTATATTTAGGGCATGTATTTAATTTACAACTTATAGGGATAATTGCACAATTTTATGCAATTTTGCTTTTCTTGATCTTTGATGCTTGAAAATTTGAGCTTGAGTGTGCCCTGAGTAGTCCCTTAGGTTGTAGGAATCATAGGAGAGGTTTTGGTGGAGGAATCACACTCCAAATAGGAGAAGGAATTTGTTTCTACCTACCTTCCTGCATATGCATACGTGCGCTTACGTATGCAGGTCATGACCATGTGTACACAGCCTTGACCCTGCGTACGCATACCACGGGTTAGAAAAACCCTAGCCGTCTTTTTTAAGTATAAAATAGTTGTTGGGGGCTCCAAACCCTCACCGACATATTTTAAGCTCAGAAAACACTCCTTAGGGCTTTCTAATGACATAATTCTCCCTTTTAGAAGTCTCAGCATGGATCAAGAAGCTTGGCCCTAGTTTCAAAGAGGCCCTCATTCCTTTCGGTCTCTCTTGCATCTTCCCATATCACTAAATCAAAGTGGATGAACTTCTTCTTTGTGCTGCTGCCAACTTTTGGATTCCTACTCGACATGTTTTCCAATTCAATGGTGTGAAAATATGCCCACTCTTGAAGAATTTAGTGCAATCATAGGCGAGCCGAAAGTTAGTACTCTCATCCTCCCCACCATTGGCGAGGATTTCTCTGACTTGGCTCATGACCTTTTAGAGATTTCTCTAGCTGTGGTGCACCAATGGTGTATGCTCGACCATTTGAACATTCGCATGGTTTTTGCATACTTATCTTGGTTGGCTGTTCCCGTAATTGGTAGGGGATGTTCTCACTATCTCAGCGCCTTCTGTTTATGTTTCCTTGTGAGGTATTTCTTGGTGCATGAAACATATCAAGTAGATTAAAAGATGTGCTTGATTGTGTAGACATCGCATTATGTACCCGTTAATAAATTTTGGTCCCCGGCCCTAATGATGAGCTTGACATATGTCAACCAAGGGTAATTAAAGAGTTCACAATAGTTTGGAAGTAATCACAACTCAAAAGTGCTTAAATTGCTTTGAAATTGATACTGAAAAATGACCTTTACTCATTTTTTTGACCATAACTTTTGATCCAAAAATAATTTTTGTGTGAGATTTGTTTCATTGGAAAGTATACATCTTGGGTTTCAATTTGAACACAAATTTGGCCAAATTTGGACTTATATTGAGTGAGTTATGACTGTTTGAAACTGGGCCAACTGGGTAGTCCGATTTTCTGGGTTTTAAAACTTCATTTTAAGGGCCCAAAACATCATTTTTTGATGTGGGTCGGCCCATAGAC
The DNA here is from genome assembly GCA_023621385.1 of Quercus gilva. NCBI lineage: Eukaryota > Viridiplantae > Streptophyta > Magnoliopsida > Fagales > Fagaceae > Quercus > Quercus gilva. The sequence continues at coordinate 34,313,465 of CM042483.1, read as the reverse complement.
CCTTGAGAACGTCCAAAGATCATTAAAAATTTTGAAAAACCTAATTTTAACTTATAAATACTCATCTTATGCCTCAAATCAAAATCCAAGCTAGAGAGAGTTATTTTTTGGCCTCCATCTTCTCTAAAACCTTGATCCTCTTTTCTAAAACACCCACACAGCACCTTTGCACGATTTTAAAAAATTAAAGAACTCCCTTTAGTTAGTTCTAAGACATAAAATATTTTCTTAATTTGATTTATCAAAACCTTTTTCAAAACTAATCTTGTTCTCGAATTGTGATTAAAAAAAACTATTGTATTATTTAATTCTCTTATTCTCTCAACTTAATCCTTGTGTTGTAGGCACTGAGGGGCCAGTTAAAAATCAACCAAGTTATGTTTATAAGCAAGGTGAGTCTCTCTTAATGGCTTTTCCTTGATTAGGGTTTTTATAATTTGTGTTCTTGTTGTTCTTAATTGATTTATATGTTATATATTCTTAGAGATATGTTTTACTTTGTTTAATTTTGTTTTGTGGTGTCTCATCAATGATTGGATATTTTGATGAACATGTTTTGATGTGTTGAGTGTTGTTCTTGTTTGTTGTTAGATCCAATACATGTTTAGAAATAGATTTTGTTTTGTTTATTTTGGATATCTTTGTTGTTAGTTTAGGTTGTTTAATATTATATTAGAAGCATGTTAGGTTGTTAGTTTTATTATTTTAGGTTTTGCTCTATTTTCCGTATTTCTGGTTTATGGACTAGGGTTTTTTGGGCGGTATGCGTATGCATGCTTCTTGCATGCATATGTAGACTTGAAGTATGTGTATGCATACAACTAGGCTGCGTACACAGGCCTATGTATGCGCACATATACATTTGCCCAGAAACCCTAATTTGAGTTTTTTGCTTTTGTTTCTTTATTTCTTTCATGTAATATGCCTTTGTTTTGACCCTTTCTTATGTTTTTGAGTCTCTGTCTCTCTGTTTACTTGTTGTTTGTTCTCCATATGTAGATTAGGGTTTCCCTTTAATGTTTTCTTTGATGCCTCTACATTCACATGTCCATCCATTGATGCATAGGTGCTGTGATGTAGTAAGGTAAGTGAGGTAAGCCATGAATTCACGTGAACATGCATTTTAGATGATGAACACAATGAATATGTTTTTTTGATGCTTGGATACTATGTTTAAATGTTTGAGTTATATTTGATTTTAACACCTTGCTGCCATGTCTATGTTTCTGCCCTTGTGAATATCTTGTTTGTTTGCTGCCTTGGATGAGATGATATGATAAGCATGATAGATGTATGCTAAGGTTGATGCGAGTTGCCATGATAGATGTATGTTAGGGTTTTGGAATGATTGATGCTATGTTGATTGCTGGTTGTATGCTAGTGTGTGTGTGAGCATATATAACAATATTGAATGAGCCTTTACTGAGATTAAGTCGTAAGACACAATGACTGGAAGCCGACCCATGGGTCATGTAGGGTTGGGTGCTTAACACCTTTCCATTCCCATACCTAAACTCCGAACTCATACTCTAGTAGTAAGATCAGTTATTCCACGTAAGGGCGCTATGTTTATGGTTCCTAGATTTAATCTAAGTGGTGACTCCAAATTTTCTCCGCCTCAGTCCACTCGGCCGAGCCGTACTCCCCTTTCCTAAGGAGAAAGCCGCTGTGCCCATAGGTGGTCAACAATTTGAATAGAGGAAGTCCTATAGGCATAATCTTGGTTGAAACTCTCAATGGCTTGGATGTTGTTCATTGGGAGGAAGCAATCTTCTTCATGGGGAGTCCTTTCTTCCTTCATGCATGATCCCTAATTTTTGTCCAAGTTCTCAACCTAGTAGAATTCCTCTAATTTTTGCATGGATTTCCTTTCGGTTTTTAACCCATCGAGACTCCTTATATCGTCTTTGTCATATCATTTTTTTTTCTTCTTATCTCTCATTTTTCCACTCATGCTTTCTTTCTCTTCTTTTCCCTTTATTTTTTAGATATGGCTATATGCGAGGAATTGATTGCTTCATCCCCCTACTGTTCCTCCTAGTCAATATCTCCCTAAGCACTATCGTGACCATAGGCCTAAACGCGCTGAGATGAGTTTTGATAGTTCACTGAATTCATGAAGCGTATTGATGTCTCAGATATTCAATGGGTAGTGGAATGGTGGCACATTATAGCCATGGTCAATAGCATCTTCAAAGACAATTGTGTTCTTTTGGTTGGGTTTTGTCGTTGCTCTTATTATTCCCCAGACTGCATTGCAAGGAAATTTGGGGATCGTCATGGGATTCCTAGTGATGATGGTGTCTTTCATATCTCTGCCTTCACCAAGAGGGTCTTGGGCAGGATCCGTGAGACTTGGTTGAAGAGGATGGTGGCTAAAAATATTCGTTTCCCTTGGTTCCTTCATCCTACTTTGGGCTACAAAACTTGGCTAGAAGCTAACATGAAGTGGGTTCACATAGATGAAAAAGCTTACAAGAGGTCTAACAAAAGAAAGAAGGCTCACTAACTACCTTAATATGCCCAAAATTTTACTTTTCTACACTTTATGATTCTCATGTCTTTTCTTTTGAATTTAATAAAGGATTGGAATGTTCCAAATCTCCTATGGAAACAATTTATTATCTTTTAATTTGAGCAATAAGAGAATCATCCATCTATTATCTTTGCTTATTATTTTTCCCTTTTTTTCCTTTTCTTTTCTTTTTTTTTTTCATGCCATGTAATTTTCGCCACACCTATGGTCTTTTCCCCTATCTTTTGCCTAGACCGCCATTCGGGTTTTCAATCTAACGGGGTTCTTTTGACTTAATTTTTGCCTAGGCCGCCCTTTCGGGTTTTCAACTTAGCAGGCTCATTCTTTAAAAAAAAAAAAAAAAAAAAAAAAAAAAAAAAACTAATGTTATATCTTTAGAGTCTATCCATGTTGATTGGGTGAAGCATCTCTTCTCCATCCAAGTCTGTAATTCTTGTAGCATCTCCTGACACGATTTTCTTGATAATAGAGGGCCCTGACCATCTTGGCTTCATCTTCCCTCTTGGATCAAAAGTTTCATCTCTAAGAACTTTTAGGATCAAGTCCACTTCTTTAAGGTTTCTAGGTTTCACTTTTTTGTTGAATGCTCTAGCAATCCTCTTTTGGTACCCTTGTGCATGGTATTGTGCCCTAACTCTCTTCACGTCTATCAAAGGCAATTGCACATATCTTTCTTTCATCCAATCTTCCTCCAGGACCTTGGTTTCCACTAGCACCCTTAAAGATTGTATCTCTACCTTGATAGGAAGGATCGCCTCGCTTCCATAGGCCAAAGAGTAAGGGGCTGCCCCAGTCGATGCCCAAATAGAAGTTCTGTATCCTCATAGGGCGAATGGGAGTTTTTTGGCCCAATCCTTGTATGTTACCACAATCTTGGCTAGGATGTTCTTGATGTTCTTATTGGTTGCTTCTACAACCCCATTAGTTTGTGGTCGATATGGTGAAGACTTGTGATGCCTAATGTGGTATAATTCCATGATCCTTTGAACCTCCCCTTAAAAGTGGGAGCCGTTGTCCGAGATGATCTTTTGTGGTACCCCATACCAGCGAATGATGTTACTCTCTATGAATCAAGCTACATGTTTGGCTTTTAATACGGAGTAGGAGGCCACCTCTACTTGCTTGGTAAAGTAGTCAATCACCACTAGGATGTACTCATGTCCATTCGAAGCCTTTAGGGCTATCCTTCCAATCTCATCTATGCCCCAGACTAAGAAAGGCCAATGAGAGGTTGTAGACACCGCATTTTGCACCTGTTAATAAATTTTGGTCCCCAGCCCCAATGATGAGCTTGACATATGTCAACCAAGTGTAATTAAAGAGTTCACAATAGTTTGGAAGTAATCACAACTCAAAAGTGTTCAAATCTTTTTGAAATCAATACTGAAAAATGACCTTTGCTCATTATTTTGACCCACAAATAATTTTTGAGTGAGATTTGTTTCATTGGAAAGTGGACATCCTGGGCTTTAACTTGAACACAAATTTGTCTAATTTGGACTTGTATTGAGTAAATTATGACCATTTAAAATTGGGCCAATTGGGCAAGTTGATTTTATGGGTTTTAAAACTTCATTTTAAGGGCTAAAACATCACGATTTGATGTGGGATGGCCCATAGACCCTTGGAACGTCCAAAGACAATTAAAAAGCCCTAAAACCTTTAATTTTAATTTATAAATACTCATCTTATGTCTCCAAACCAAACCTTAGCTAGAGAGAGTGATTTTTTTTGCCTTCATCTTCTCTAAAATCCTAATTCTCTTCTCCAAAACTGACACACAGCCCCTTAGCACATTTTTTACAAATTAAAAACCTCTCTTTAGTTAGCTCGAAGGCAGAAATTGTTTTCCCAATTTGATTTCTCAAAACCTTTTTCAAAACTAATCTTGTTTTTGAGTTGTGATTATCAAAAACTATTGTATTCTTTAATTCTCATGTTCTTTTAACTTAATCTTTGTGTTGTAGGCACTGAGTGGCCGGTTAAATATCAACCAAGTTGTGTTCCATAAGCAAGGTGAGTCTATCTTCATAGCTTTTCCCTGATTAGGGTATTTGTAACATGTGCTCTTGTTGTTCTTAATTTATTTATTTGTTATATATGTTTTAATATGCTTGTTTAGTATAGGTGTATGTAGTTTTCATGTTTTAAAGCATGTTAGATTGTTAGTTTCCTTAGTTTTCATTTCTGATTTGTTTCCGTGTTTCTGAGTTTCTGGGGGCATGTCTGCGCACGCATAACTCTATATGCACACATAGGCTTGAAGTATGTGTACGCATACAACTAGCCCGCGTACGTAGGCTTATGTATGCGCATGCATACTTCAGTAGGGAAACCCGAATTTGAATTTTTTTGCTTCTTTTTCTTTATTTCCTTATGTCATATGTCTTTGTTTGGGCCTTTTTTTTTTTTTTTTTTGTTTTTTGTTTTTTGAGTCTCTGTTCCTCTGTTTAATTGTTTGTTTGCCTTTAACATGCTAGATTAGGGTTTGCCTTTTCTTTTCTTACTTAAATACCATGAACATGCATTCACATGTTCATTCATTGATATATAGGTGCTGAGATGCAGTAAGATAAGTAAGGTAAGTCATGCATCCACATGAACATGCATTGGATATATATTTAATGATGAGTTGAACATGCTTGGTTGGATGATGTGTTCTTGATGTCTAAAATGTAATCACATGTTTCTTTGATGTTGCCATGTCTATTTGTCTGCCCTTGTGATATCTTGTTGTTTGCTGTCTTGATGAGATGATATGATATGCATGATAGATGTATGCTAGGGTTAATGTGAGTTGCCATGATAGATGTATGTTAGGGTTTTTGGGATGACTGATGCCATGTCAATTGCTAGATGTATGCTAGTATGTGTGTGAGTATAGATAACAATATTGAATGAGCCTTTAATGAGTTTAAGACGTAAGACACAATGACTGGAAACCGACCTACAGGTCGAGTGAGGTTGGGTGCTTAATACCTTCCCATCCCTATACCTAAACTCCGAACCCATACTTTGGTAGTAAGATCAGTCTTTCCATGTAAAGGCACTATTTTATGGTTCCTAGACCTAATCTAGGTGGTGAATTCATCTTTTCTCCGCCCCGATCCACTTGGTCGAGACGTACTCCCCTTTCCTAAGGAGAAAACTATTGTGCCCACAAAGGTCATGTTATATAGCTCACTAGGTGGAATGTGATTCAAGTTTGTATGTGTTTAGCAGTCATGGAAACTCTTCATAAAGTCTACACAATTAGTCTCCATATTATTCCAATAGTATCCCATCCTTAGGATCTTTTTGGCTAACATTCTCCCATTCATGTAAGGGCCACAAATCCCTTGATGAACTTCATACATGACTTTTTCGGCTTCTTCTTTCTTCAAACAACAGAGGTGTATGACATCATTATAAAGCTGTCCTCCATATAGGATATATTGCATAGCCATCATCCTAATCAAACAATGTTCTCTCTTATCAGCACCATCAGGATACACTCCTAATTCCAAAAATTTCATGATGTCATAACACCAAGGAACCCCTTCTTCTTTTATAGCCAAGACTGAAGATTCGGTTTTCCCCTTGTGCATTAGTTCATAACTTTGTTCAATCTCAGGGTTGTATCCATACCCTTTTAGGTATCTCAACCATGGAGACTAAGGTAGCCAAGGCATCTGCAAACTAATTCTGAGTCCTAAGGATGATAGTGTATTCAATCCTATCAAAAGTTTTGGTCAAGTCCTCTAGATATTGTTGACAGGGCTTTAAATGTTCTTCCATTACTTTCCACAATTTTTGTGCTTGGGCTATGACTAAAGTCAAATCCCCAAAGACTTTTGCTTCTTTTACCCCTAACTCCAGAAAGGCTTCCATATCGGTGATACAAGCCTCATATTCTACCATGTTATTAGTCGCCTCAAACTTCAATTTAACCGCCAAAGGCACATGAGATCCATCGGTGGTGATCAAAAGTAGTCCTATCCCATTCCCATATTGGTTCACAGCTTCATCAAAACACATTTTCCATGCCCTTAGTTCGATGCCCAAAATTTCCTCATTTGGGAAATCCTCTTTTCCATTGTCCCCTTCTTTAGGGTTCTCAGCACAAAAATCTAACATGGCACTCCCTTTGATCATTGTTCTGGCCACATACTTCAAATCGAATTCTGCTAATAGGATCAATCGTCTCGACAATCTTCCACTTAAAGCGGGTTTCTAAATCAGGTACTTCAATGGGTCTATTCTGGCTACTATCCATATCTAGAATGGTAGAATGATGTGTCTCAACTTCTGCACGGCCCACACGAGTGCAAAACATGACTTTTCTATGGGTGTGTATCTAGTCTCATAATCATGGAACCTTTTGCTTAAATAGTACACTACTCTCTCGTTCTTATTATCGTCTTCTTGTGCAAGCATGCTTCTGACTGCATCTCCTGTGATAGAGAGGTATAAGAGTAGTGGATTTTCCTGCCTTGGGGGTACTAGGATGGGTAGATGGAGAAGGTACTCGTTGATAAGTTCAAAGGCTTTCTAACATTCAACGTTCCATGCATAGGGTTCATTCTTTCTCAAGAGCTTGAAGATTGGCTCACAAGTGGAAGTGAGTTTAGTGATGAATCGGCTAATATACTGTAGTTGACCTAGGAATCCCCTAATTTCTTTCTCACTCTTGGGTGGAGGCATCACCAATATGGCGTTGATCTTTGACAGGTCAACTTTTACCCTCTATCACTTACCAAGAAGCTTAGCAATTTCCTAATTGTTACTCCAAAGGTTCACTTTCAAGGGTTCAACCTCAATCTATACTCCTTAATCCTTTCAAAGAACTTTCTTAAATTAATGATGTGATGTTTTCTATCCTTGGATTTCACGATCATGTCATCAACGTACACCTCAACCTCAATGTGCATCTTGTCATGTAACAAGGCTGTGACCAGCATTTGATAGGTTGCTCCCACTTTCTTGAGCCTAAATGGTATTACTGTGTAATAATAGATTCCTCATTTTGTGGTTAAGGTGGTCTTAGTCATATCCCTAGGAGCCATCTTGATTTGGTTATATCTCGAGAAACCATACATAAAAGACATCAAGGCACTATCGGCTGTGTTATCTACCAAGACATCTACATGCGAAAGAAGGAAATCATCCTTAGGGCAAGCTTTGTTTAAATCCTTGAAATCCACACACATCCTTATCTTTCCATCCTTTCCTGGTACGGGCATAACATTGTCTATCCATTTGGCTTTGTGTATAGGTTTGATAAACCCTAGTTTCAATTGCTTTGTGACCTCTTCTTTGATCTTTAGGAGTCATTCAGTTCTCATACGCCTTAACTCTTGCTTAACGGGCACCATGTGAGCATGGGTATCAATGTAGTGTTGAGCTATCTCGAGATTAATGCTAGGCATATCTTCATAGGACCATGCAAACACTTCTTGAAATTTTGTAAGAAGCTCTTTGAGATCTTTTCTTTCTTTTTCATTTAGGGTTGAGCCAATTCTAATTAAGCGTGGATTCTTATCATTGCCCAAATTAATAGTTTCAAAAGTCGGTTCCATAGGTTCAAATTTCTTTTCCAATTGTTTATTAATTTCATATTCAAATTCATTAGAATCATTTAAGTGCAGAATTTTAATATTATGTGACACATCAAAATAAGCCAAATCTGAATTCATCTTATTGAAAATGTTGAAAAGTACATTGGAACTTGCATTAGAAAATTTCTTTTCCCCATTATTAGAAAACCTAACCCAAGTCCAATTATTGAGGTGTCCCACAGCAGGCACGATGAAGGTAGAAGGATCACTTGGCTCTTTATTGGCGACGCTGAACACGTCCCCCTCCATCTTCAGCATAGTCTCCATTGCTTCAGCATCCATGTAGTCCACCTAGTCAACTTCTTCTTGAACTTCCATGATCACCACAGTGAGATTCTCCTTAAAAGTAAGCTTCTCATTGAAAAACATCTCCCAACTTGGATACAGATTTCCATCCTTACCTACCCAAAGTTCGGGAAAGCCGCAAAAAGGAAAGTCTCCTTCTTCCTTCACAAAGTTTCCATTAAAAGAACCTTCAAAAAATCCTAAACCTTCCTTGGTCAGTTGAGTCTTGAAATTGGGGAATTCAACTACCCCTTTTCCTTCTTTCCCAAGACCCATTCCAGGCATATACCCCATTTTTTTTATCATTGCAATCATCTCATGGCTACAATATGGAAGTAAGTCCATTGTGTACCTTTCATCTTTCAATCCATAGTTAGCCATGTTCAGTAAATCAAAGCCACTTATTTGAATCTCACTTACTCCCTCTTTAACTCCACAGATGGGAACTAGGATTTCACTATCACCAATTACCACAGCAATACCTCCCTTCTATGGGATTTTCATCTTTTGGTGTAGAGAAGAAGGAATAGCTCCAACGGGATGAAGCTATGCCCTTCCCATGAGAAGGTTGTAGTTAGGGGTGATGTCCATCACATGGAATTCCACGATTGTCCCCAATGGACCAATCTTGCAAGGAGCTTTGAAAGTTCTTATAACCTTCCTTGAAGTATTGTTATAAGCCTTAACGGTTAAAGGAAAGGGGATGATCATCTACACATCTAGGCCAATGGTGGGAGCGGTCCTAAAAGGGCATACATTCAATGCAGACCCATTATCAATAAGCACCGTTGGAACCTTGGCACCCATGCACTCAATGGTGATTTACAATGGCCTAGTGTGAGTGGCTCATTCAGGAGGAAGTTTTTTGTTGGAAAAGGCAAGGAGAGGATGTGATAGGGCTTTAACTCCCAAGAGAGATATCACTTCTGGCGGCATGGTTTCTATGGGTACTTCCTTTCTATTCAAGGCATTTAGGAGAGTGCTACGATGCTTGTGAGAAGCCACTAGCAAGCCCCATACAGATACATGAACTTGAGTCTTTTTCAATTGAGTCAAAACCCTATCTTCTTCCTCTTTCTCTTCCTTCCCTGTAGGTTCCATGGACTTTGACCTTTCTCTAATGTCCTTATCAGGATAATCCTTTTCCGAAAAGGATGGCTTGTAGTGCTTCCCACTCCTAGTGATGTTTGCCACATTGTCTTCCACGACTCTTTTCCTTAATTCGGTCATTCCTATAGCTATCCCCCACATAGCTACCGCATTCTTCAAAATCTCATCCTCGTCATCCTATATCTCTTGGACCTCCACTGCATTAACCTCTATGGTTTCTATCAACTTTGAAAATTCCACTCAATATCATCTATTTGCACCCAATTCTGATATGGAGGGGGAGCTTGGTGATAATTAGGCTAGGGGTTCTTACTAATGTTAGGCTTGGTGATGATGTTGGGATTTAAGAGAGTTCCATGAGGTCTTGTATTTCGTGCTTGAGGCAAAAATAGTTGTTGGTATTATGATAAGATTTTTGGTGGAAGTGGCAATACTCATTGAGGTTCCAAGTAAAAGGTACAGGATTGGGCATAGGTGTGGGATCTAGAGGTTTGATGAATCCTTTGGAGGGTAAATTTTCATATGTTTGGGTAAGGATCATTCCTAGGTTGTAAAATTTTCGGCGGGCTTTCTTTGTGAAGCTTGGGTAGACTAAGGTTTGTTGGGGTATGATGGTACTTACATTCACGGGATTGACTGCTTTAGAAGTAGCTACTCGTCCTCCATATGTCTTCTTGATTAGAGGTTTGCTCTCCTTTTTCCAATTGTCCATTGTTGATAGCCTCTTCAATCCTAGTTCCACAATCACACAATTCCTCAAAAGAATTAATAGGCGATGACAAGAGCCTACTATTATAAGTTGGAATCAAATTCTTGATAATCATGTTGATTTGGTCTTTCTCATTTAGCCTATTAACCATCCTTGATGCCTTTCCCTTCTACCTTGTCATATATTCAGAGAATGTCTCCCCTACTCCCTGCTTAGTGGTCTTCAAATCCTTTAGAGTCACATCGATCATGGTGTTGAAGATGAATTGATCCACAAACAACTCCACTATCTCATTCCACACCTTGGTCTTGCTTAGATCTAAGTTATAGTACTACCTTGATGCACCTTCTATGAGTGAGAGGGGAAATGGATGCAAATTTTGTTTCTCATCCAATCCCTTCATTGCATCAATGCTTAGATACCTCCTAACATGTTGTTTTGGGTCTGCAGTTCCATTAAAATTTTCCGCATCAGAAATCTTGAATTTTGGAGGTAATGCAATTGGAGTTTTTGAACTTATGTCTCCCATGTTATAGAGGCAATCATCCATCCCTTAGGCCTTGCCAAAGGCTAGTTGCATCTTCTCCATCTTTTCTTTCATGGCCATGTTGTTCGTGGTGAGCTTCTGAAATTGCTTATTTCTTTCATAATTGGCCTTATCTCTTTCATCCTAACCTTCCCCTTCTTCATCATCATGAATTTCCACATGTGTGGCATTTTTGAGCTTGACTTTTTCTAGTTTGGTGAGGTGACTCCCCATCTTTTTAAGAACTTCTCTTTGTTCTTCCATTGCCTTAATATCCTTTGTGTGGTCTCATGATCAATTGGAGCGGCCATTGTTACTTGTTATTAGGGCTATCCATCAACCCATTTGACCCGATCCAATCGCCCGACCTAATCTGAATCGAAGACCCATGGGTAGATGCGAATCTCCAGACAAGTTGAGTGCGGGTCTGATAAATTTAAAAATCGGTTTTACGGGTTGGTTTCGAGTCTCTTGAATTCTAACCCATTTAAACCAACCCGACTGCCCATAATTTTAAAAAGAATCTTTGACCTAGGTTACCTTCCGTTGAACACGCCTCAACAGTCAACCCTCAACCCCTTTCCTAAAAACAAAAAACAAACCTCAAACTTGTTAATTTCAGAAAGCTCTCTCTCTCTCTTTCTCTCTATCTCTCTGAAATCTCTCTCAAATCCTTAACCCTAGCCTTCTTCTTGCCGTTGTCTCCTGTTGTTGAGTTGGGTTCTATTGCCGCCTCTAACCCTAGCCTTCATACTATTGTCGTTGCTGAGTTGGGCCTATTGTCACTGTTGCTGACTTAAAGGTCAACTTGAAACTCCACATCTTGATGAATCCTTCCTCTAATCTACTTGAAATCTCTTCTAATCTTTGCAGTCTATGGGTTAGTAAATAAAAGTATTGTTTTTTTTTTTCTTAAAAAAAAAAAATTGTATTGATTTTGTGGATGTGGTGATAGTGGAAGAAGGATTGGTGGTGGTGGTGTGGGTTTAGTCTTATCTCCCTCCTTTTTTGTTTTAATCTCGTGGATCTGTTGTTTTTTACTTGGTTTGTGTTATTTGGATTTTAATTTCTTTGTTGTTGTTTGGGTTTTGATTTTTTTTTTTTTTTGGGTTTTGGGTTTTTATTTTATTTATTTATTTATTTATTTATTTTTGCGTGCTATTTGTTTTGGGTTTTGATTTGTATCTTATTGTGATTCAAACCTGAAATCACCCGATGGTTCTGACCTGTTGAACCAATGACCCATGCCACCGGGTCCGACCCGAACTTTCGGTTGGCCGCAGGTCTATATTCCGTTCACCTGATTCAATCGGGTTAGGTGCGAGTTAACCCCAAACCCAATCTGATGATTCTCCTTCTTGAAATACTTCTTCTTGATGTGTGTCCTCAATCTTAACCAAGCGTCTTCCATGTTCCTGTTGGACCCAAATAGGAGTGGGGACGTGTTTTCTTGATCTTGGTGGTGTAATGGTGCTTGAAAAGAAGTCCCATCTCTATTAAGTCCATGTCCCATTTAAAAGATCATTTTTTAATTTTAGATGTTCTTAGAAAGTCTTTAAGTCCATTTTAATGAAGGCCCAATTATAAAATCACTCTCTTTCCTTCATGAACCTTGCCCCTTGTTTCATTTGGGCTTTAGTCCATTTACAATAATGCTTTCATTTTACTCTCATGGGCTTTCATTAGAATGCACTTAGAGATTTTCAACCCTTTGCCTCAAATATGGGCCTACAATGTATTCATCACATTTGGGATCTTCTTTTTCATTTCATTATCATCATTTTTTTTTTTTTTTGAAGTAGCCCTCTAGCTAGAATATATTGTAGCCTTTCCTTCAAAGTCCATGAATTTCTCATCATTTTGGGCCTAGACATACAACAAGGAGGCTCAATATTAAGGAATTTCATGTTGACTTATAGGATGTTGGATGCTAAGTCCATAGCATACTCGTTACCTTAAGCCCTCTGTTCTCTTTTTCAAAAGACCTTTTTGATTTGGGCTTATGATAGTAATTAGTCTATGGTCTTATGAACCTTTCAAGGTAAGATATGCCTTTGGACTTTGGGATAAACCTTTTATATGTGAGAACTTCTTTTCTTTTATCCCAAACATCTTAGGGTATGCTGTAACTTTTGGGTCATCCTTCAATTTTACATCTTTTATCTTTATTTGTCCTTTAGAATTAGGTGAGCACAAGATATATGGTTGAACAAACAGGAGATATAAAAGGTAACCTCTTTTTGATAGGATTTAGGATCTCTCTAAGTGTGGGTAGGTTTCTTAAAACTAAAGAGAAAGATGAATAGGTCACTCACAACTAGGTGGAAGGACCAATCTTACTACCAGAGTATGGGTTCGGAGTTTAGGTATGGGGATGGGAAGGTGTTAGGCACCCAACCTCACCCGATCCGTGGGTTGGCTTCCAGTCATTGTGTCTTACGTCTTAATCTCATTAAAGGAATGTTCAACATTGTATCCTATACACATACACACACAGTAACATGCATCTAACAATTAACATGGCATTAAACATTCCATAACCCTAACATACATCAATCATGCTTCTTATCACATTACATCCAAGGCAAGAACATGTATATATCAAGGTAGAAACATGGGCAACAAACAAATCATGTTATCGTTCAAAGCATGGCATATAGAATTATATATACATGTTCATCAAAGGAAGTTAAAGCTCTTATAACAAATAAATGCATGTTCATGTGAATGCATGACTTACCTTACTTACCTTACTGCATCTTAGCACCTATGCATCAATGAAAGGACATGTGAATGCATGTTCATGGTATTAAAGCAAGAAATACAAGGAAAACCCTAATCTAGCATGTTAAAGGCAAAAAAACAATTAAACAGAGGAACATAAACTTAAAAAGCATAAAAGGAACAAAACAGAGGCATATGATGTACAAGAAAAGAAGAAGTAGGAGCAAAAAACTATTATTAGGATTTCTGGGCACGAGTATGTATGCGCATGCATAGGCCTGTGTACGCAGGCTAGTTGTATGTGTATGCATACTTTGAGCTTGTGCACGCAGACACAGCCTAAAGAACCCTAATCTAGAAAACAAGAACACAAACAGAGTAGAACTTTAAAACGAGAAATCTAGCAACCTAACATGCTTTTAAACATAAAAACTACTAAACCCTAGGCTAAACAAACATATCTAAACACAAACAAAGCAAAGAAACAAGATTGAAAAAAAGATTAAAGCAGAAATGAAAGGAAAAAGGGTTAGAACATATACCTCAAAACAAAAAGTTCTTTAGTTTGATTTTGAGCGTTCCCGTCAGTCAAATCTATTCACAACCAAACAAAAATGATTAGTAAACTTCAAAACTCAAGGATTAAGACCAGAAAAGGTCTCAATCAAAATAAAATTGACTTGAGGATGTTTTGTGAAAAACTCCCCATTTGATTTACTATTTCTAGTGAATCTTAGGTTTTTCTTTAGGATTTTCGATATGTTTTTGAAAAATACCATGTAAGGCTTTTATATAGTTGAAAAATGGGGGTTTGGAATGGCTCCCAAACGATGTGAGATTCATTCCAATCTCAGTCTTTAATGTAGAAAACTTGCCTTTCATAAGTTTCTGAAACCCTAGTTGCATGCGCAGGTCCATGCCTGCGACCTGCGATGCAAGCCGAGAGTTTCCTTGGTCTTTATTTTTCAAAAATAGACTTATTTGCTCATAAAAAGTTATATTTTCTATTTTAACATCTCTCAAGTCAATTTGTAATCTGATTGGGCCCTAAACCAACCTTGGGCTTTAGAATTTTAGCATCATTGGAGAATAGGGCTCCGAGTTGTAAGGGGTACAAATTGCAGTGTCTACAGTAAGGAGAAAAGATTGGAATAATCAGTTGCAAGCAGGCGCCGGGAGCACGAATACATCGTATTTTACATAGCTTGGAGGGTTTATAAGTGAGTAGTACAACAACTATTATTTTTAGTTGAATTCGTTTGGTTATAAAGGTCTCAAACAATATATTTTTTTTTTGGGCCTGATTTTGGGTTTTCTTCTCGTAAACACTTTACGGTGTTTGGGTGTTGTGTTGTTTATTGGGACTTTGGTATCATAATTATATACCATGAACATGTTAATTGGCTAATTATATTGACAATTTGGCTTAATTTTGTAATTAGCTTAAAATTGACACAAGCCGTAAAATTGGAGTCTAAAGTGTATTCTCTCAAGTACACTGTTGATAACCTTGGTGTAGGCGAAAAAATGAAATATATTTAGCGTAGTTTTATAAATATTGTATCAATTACTATTTCAATTTGGTTAAGGGAACAACAAGTATATTGAGAATAGTACTAATGTGCCATTTTTGAATTTCCGCTATATATAATATATATTTGTATATTTATGAATTAGAAATACATAACCAAGAGTCTTGTAATGCAACTAATTCTCCATGATGTTTCCAACAAAAACATCCTCGCTTTAGAGTGTTAATACCCCTACTCAAATTGTGACTATCAAATTATCAAAAAAATTAAAATTAAAATACATACGTTCATATTTCGTTGAGGGAGCGGCTCACCTCCTGTTTTTATTTCTCCTGTTTCCTCCCGTTTTTAGACAGATGAATGACATCTGGCACACCAACCATCCAAAGGCAAAAAAAAGCCCACGTTTCTCTCTCAATTTGTGCGTTGCTTTCCCTTCTCTTTTTCTATCTCTTTCTACAGATACCTATCCTTCTATGGAGCTTTCTAGGCTATCACCCACCTCAATCTCCCTTCTCTCATTTTCACTTTCTCTTTCTCTTGTTTCGCGCCTCCCTTTCTCTATCTCTCAAAAATCTTTACCGGCACATACCGGTTCGAAACACTCCGAATCATCCTTGGAGATTGCTTGCTGCTCTGCCCCGAAACATCAGAATTCCTCGCTGGAGAGTTTAGAGTATCCCCCGAACCTCTCTTCGAAGACGAAGCTGACAAAGAAATCGGCGACAGCGATGTCAGAATCGGCCGAAATGGAGCTGAACCCGGAAATTGTCCCATGCCCGGAACCGGAAAACTGATCACAGAGTCCGGAGACTTGGATTTCAAGCTTGCAGGACTGAAATTCAAAGCAGGGGATACGAAATTCGACACAGAACTAGTTGGAGAAGCTGAATTCGAACATGGGTACGAAGGAGTTCTCGAATTGAAGCTTCTACTCCCGAAACTCTCGACATTGAACACTCTTTGTGAGCTCGACCCGTTGAGAACCGGACTCTGATCTTTTAGGCCTGAAGATCCTCTTGGCGAAAGAACTCTTCTTCTTCTTCCTCCTCTTCTTCATTTCCCGAAGAACCCATTTCGGCATTCCGATATATCGGCCTGAAATTGTGTTTTGGAAGCAGTGGAAGTGATTTGAGCTTAGGGGACCCGAGTTTGTGATACTGAGTAGAAGGTGGGAGATGGGTAACGGTTGAATTTTGTAAAGTCGATGAATTTAGTACAGTTTCGTCGTTTGGTGCTCCGTTGATTTTTTATTTATGCTCCGTTGAAGATTTAAAGATTGAAGGGGTTTTCAAAATTCACAAATCTCTCAATTCCTCAAGTTGAACATTATTTTAAAACTAGAGAAATGAACACAAGAAGAGTGAAAATCATTCGATTTTCACCATCTGCAAAGCAAAAAAAGAAAAGAAAAAACACATGCAGCTCTGAAAAATTTCAACGATGATAGATTTCGACAGAGAGGGGGATGCAAAATCTGAAAAATTTTGTGGGTAAGCTTTTAATGAAAAGCATCTGAGATTTGAAACCTCAATGACGAAAAAGCTCACTGATTTAGAACTTGATTTGAAAATCGAAAATGGAAAACAATTGATTTTCTTGCAAGCACACGATAGGGTTGTCAATGGTGAGATTTAGCTTTTCACAGATGGTTTGGGATTTTAGTTTGACTAATATGGTCGGTTTTGGGCTTTCCATTTATGATCTACATTTTCAGTTTGGCGTTGTGATGCTGCATAGTTGCAGAGTGGTGTGGTGATGCTGCACAATTGCTTAGTGAGAGGAGAGCCAGAGAGAAAAGGAAGAGGCAGGTAGGTCATTGTTGTATTTTTCCAAGTTGGCTTCTTTTTTTTTTAATCGTTGGATCAGTTTGCTTCCAGGTGTCATTCATCTGTCTTAAAACGGGAGGAAACAAGGGAAATAAAAACTGGAGGTGAGCCGCTCCCTTTGGTTGAAGCACATATTCATCCACTTTTATATGTTGTCCCATTACAAGGTTTACGTTTTTTTTTTCTTTTTTTTTTTTTTGAAAACAGGTTTACATTTTTTTGCACCTTATAGCCAGGGAGTGAATTTCGTACCGTACCGGCCAGTATATACCGTATCGGCCAGTAAACCGGTACAGATACGCCCTTTATTTCGTACTGAAAAAAATATCGGACGTACTGGTCGCATACTGGCCGTACTGGTGAAATCCGGCTATTCCGGCTGGTAAATACATACCGGACTGAAACAAGAAAAAGAAGAAGAAGAAGGAAAAAAAAAAATGTTTTCACTCTCTCATCTCTCCACTCACCGGCGTCGCTCGCAGTTAAGACTTTTTCCCCTTAAAATAATACCGGCTGAATTAGAAAAATATTTTTTTCTCTTTCATCTGTTCCTCTTTCTTCTTCACTCCCTCTCTCTTCTTTATCTCAACGGCTACAAAACGCAGAATACAATCCAAACAATCCAAAAACGAAAAACAATTTTTCTCATAAACCAAATGAAATCAGAAACATCTCTAAACTCAGTCTCAATCAAAATACAAACTCAAATCACAAATTTAAAACTAATCAAATTAGAACAAAAAAAAGAAAAAAAAAAAAGAAAAAGAAAAAGCAAAGCTAACCCATCTGACCCTCGGTGGGGAGGAGGAAATGCGGTGGTGGGAGAAGGACGACGATCTTCATGTGTGAGAGAGAGCTCCAGTTGAAGTGCTGCTATGTGCTCCAGCTGAAGAGAAGAAAAGAAAAAAAAAAAGAAAAGTGCTCCCAGAGCTCCAGCCGAAGAAGAAAAGAAAAGGAGAAGAAAAGAAAAGGAGAAGAAAAGAAAAAGAAGAAGAGAGGGCTCCAGAAAGTGCTAGAGAAGATAGAGATAAAGGAAAAGGTGTGGAGGAGAAAGAAAGAGGAAAAAAGAAAAGAAAATAAACATGTGGATGAAAAATACCCCCTTATAGAGCATCTGCATCCGGATCTCATATCTTATCCTATTTTACAATCCCAAAAAGCTATTTTATCACTTATACCATACCATTTTTCAATACATCCAACATCCCAACTTCTATTTTCCTATTCTACTTATTAAAATAATACTTTTACACAATAAAATAATATATCCTAAAACCCCAATAAAATAATATATCCTAAAATCCAAATAAAAACAAAAACCCATTACCCAAATAATCTCTGCAACCACCTGCTACTACCACTACCACGAAGAACATACCAAACTGTTGTTTTCTTGAAACCCCAGAAACACCAGCCAAAACTCATGGCCTTTGAAACCATGAAACCTATAGATTAACAAAATTAAAATCCAAATCAAACCCATAGATTAACCCAGAACTCCAAACCCGCCAATCCACCACGATCCTCAGCCCCAAAGCCACCACAACCCACCACAACCCGCCACGATCCACACCGGTTCAAAAAAATCAGACTCCATTTCCAAATCAATCGAGCCAACACACACACACACACACACACACACACACACAAACGATTCACAAAAATTGGGTTCATTCCCTCAAATCTAAATCAATCAACTCACATTAATTCACACAAATTTTCGATTATATCAAGAATTTCCCCCAACACCCAAACCAAAACAGAAACAAAAAAACCCACAATATTTTTGTCTCACACACCAAACAGTCAAAAGCAAACCTTGCAACCCATGGTCAAAAAACAGTCAACAACACCACCACCACCCTCTCCACCCATTAACACCACCAAAAAAAAAAAAAAAAAAAAAAAAAAAAAACAGAGCAACCCACGGTAAAAAGCCAGACCCACCATCGCCGAAGCTCAAAGAAAGCGAATTCAAGCCAAAATAGAAACAAAAAACCTTGCAACCCATGATAAAAAAAAAATCAACACCACCACCACCACCACCACCCCTCCGCCCATCAACAACACAAAAAAAAAAAAAAAAAAAACCATAGCAACCCACGGTCACCAATCTAGAAACCCACGATCATCGAGAGAGAGTTGCCGGAGAAGGAAAAAAGTGGAGACCCACCCACCACCAATCTAGAAACCCACGGTCACCGATCTAGAAACCCATAGTCACCGAGAGAGAGTTGTCGAAGAAGGAAAAAAGCGAAGACCCACCCACCACCGATCTAGAAACCCAACACTGATCTAGAGAGTTGTTGGAGAGAGTGAAGATATTACCGGCAAATGATCTAGAGAGTGAAGAATCAGAGAGCAAGAAGAAGAGAGAGCAGAAAGAAAGAGAGAGAAAAGAAAGAGAAAAAATGAGTGAGGAGAGAGAAATTACCGGGTTAAAATGAGAGAGGAGAGAGAAATGAGAGTATTAAAAAATTATTTTTTTATGCAATTCAGCTACAGTACCATCTTACATTTGAGATGGTACTGTAGCTATATCTCAATTTTTTTTTAGCATTTTAGCATATGGCCTTTCCGTTGCTGGCGTTTTTTGGGCTTGTATGCCAAAATTTGGCATAAAGCAAGCCCAATGCGGATGCTCTTAGCATTTATTATTCTCTGTAAAGCACCAATTTTAAATACTCTACATATATGCATTCTTGTCCTAATTGTTGACATATTTTGTTTGATAAAATATGCCAACAATTAGTTCACGTGTGAAAGCACCAATCATTAAAGCACCAATTAGTTCACGTGTTGACATACTTTATTATTCTCTGTAAAGCACCAATTTTTAAGCCCTCAGTTAGTTCACGTGTGAAAGCACTAAAAGGTAAGCTTAGTATTTTAAATTTAACTTGATTTTTAATTCTTTTTTTTTTTTTTTTTATGGGAGATTTTTAATTCTTTTTATAGATATAGATGTATAGACTTGGGCTTGGGCTTGGGCTTGTGTGGGATTTAAGATTACAAATTAGTCTAATCTATGAATTTATATATATATATATATATAGCGGTAAACTCGAAACGGTATACCGGTATTGACCGGTATCGAAAATATATCGTACCGCTGGTCAAACGGGTACAGTCTCCAGTATGGTATTGACTTCCTTGCATTATAGTGACCAACATTCGAATCAAATTAACTATCTTTTTCATAAGTAGTGACGTTATAAAAATTATTTAAATAACATTACTTTTTAAATAAACTTAGCACTTCCAATATGCCATTTCAACTGCTGTGAAGAATAATTTAAATGCTCAAAAGAGTAGCAAACAAACTGTTTTACGCTAAGGCTGTGTTTGTTTTGTGTAAAACGTTTTCCAGAAAATACATATTTTCCGGAAATGCTATTTTCCGAAAAAGGAAAATATTTTTAAGTGTTTGGTTGAATTATGAAAATTGTTGTGAAAAATATTTTTATGTGTTTGGTTCTATTAGGAAAATGCTATTTTCCTACAATTTTTTCACATTGATTCCGGCAACAACAACACAACAACAAAAACAACAACAACAACAATCAAACTTTAAACAAACAAAACTAAGATGGGTCTAGGTCTGGGTCTCGGTGATGGGTCGACGATGACATCTGGGTCGAAGGTCTGGGTCGTCAAAGGTCTGGGTCGTCGGTCGAAGGTCGAAGGCGATGGATCGAACGTCTGGGTCGAACGCCTGGGTCTGGGTCGAACACTTTGGGCTTTGGGTTCGTGGGTCGCCGGCAGAGGCAAGCTCGAGCGGAGGTGATTGAAGGCGAGATCGGCGCGGTGCTTGGTGTGGATTGGAGCTTGGAGCTCGTCGGAGAGTAGATCGGAGCTTGGAGCTTGGAGCTCGTCGGTGTGTGGATCGTCGGTGTGAGCTTGGAGCTTGGAGAGCAGTTGGTCGAAAAGTGTGTGTGAGAGCTGAGAGAGCTCTTTTCCGGAATTTGTTTGAAGTGAAAATGAGAACTGAATTCATTTTCCACCTTTATGCCTCTATTTTACGGTTAAAGGGGAAATGCATTACAGTTGACCGAATTTTACAAACCAACCAAACACACTAATTTTCCGGAAATGCTTTTTCGGAAGTGGTTTGAAGCTAAACCAAATGCAGCCTAAGTTGTTTTGAAGTCAAACATTAGTAATTTATCAACCCAAAAAAAGAAAAAAAAAAGTCAAACATGAGTAGATCAAATTGTCCAACACCATATTAACATTTAATTTTTAATACATTATTTGAAATACATAGTGAAATATTGCCATAGACATTAGAAAGCCAAAAATTCACAGAAAGCTTGTAGCTAAACTAGTACATTTTGATGTTTTTAAATTTCAATTGAGATATTTAAAATTTAAATTATCCCGTTCTCATATATTAAATTATCAAAATATTAAGAAAAAAACTTCAGAGTGGGAGTGGCCAAGTGGGAAGTCAGTTTTATTGCCAAATCCCAAGTGAACAATCCACGTTTTTACTTGATGCAAAAAATTGCATCTTCTCTTTAGAGTCAATTTGGATTATATATTGAAAACTTACTCTTTGGAAAATGATTTGTAAATGTTCGAGCTTTCTGATGTTAATGAGCGTGATGGTTTTTTTGATGCAAAGATTTGCCATGTGGCAAATCAGCCTTTGTTTCTTTGAAAGTGGTTTATAGGTGTACAACCTATTGAAAGTATCTTATTGGATAAGAATTATGCATCTTCTTGTTGAGTCACATTGTAAGTGGGGTTCCAATTTGTTTTATGTAGATGAAAATCATATGGGAGTCGGGTTTGCAAGGGCAAGGGTGCTTGTGCAAGTGGACGTCGTTGAGTCTGGGTTTTACCAAACTATCAATAGATATATAATATATTGTAACTAGGAAATATATAGCCTTCAAATTTTGTCTCTCTCCTTAAATTGTGTATCTAAGATCAAGGTCATGTATATTATTTTTATTTAGACAATTGAAGTTTTCTTATTCATTACTTTTCCATAAAAATGTATCTTTTTAGAGACTTTCTTAGTTTTTTTGTAATTAATTAAGTGGTGATTCTATTATAAACCCCTTAGATAAAAAGTGTCAATTATCAACAATTGAATCTCGAATCTCGAATTTGAGATTCACAACCAAGGCATATCTTCCTTTATCCCTTCCCTCCTGTCATGGTTCTCGCTCACACCTGGACATGGAACTATGGAAGTAGTTACTACAAAAATGCATAGAAAGATGTGCCAATTTCAAGGTTACAACTTAAACAACAATTGCTTTGCTGATGATTTTGATGGCTTTCTTGAAAATTGATATTTAATATGAAGAAATGGTGCAAATGGTATATGAAAATTTTAGTAGATTGTATGGTCTACGAGACAATGCTACCGAGGGCAAGTTTCTGGTTAGATATTTGAGAATGCCACTCATATTTAGAAAGCTCCCCTAAAAAAAGATGGTAACTAGATTTGGCACCTTGTTAGATCAAAGCAAGTTGAGCATGGTAGAGATTCGGAAGCAAGTTGAGCATGGTAGAGATTGGGAGAAAAGCCAAGTTGATATGGACTCTAGGAAGTTTTGGGCAGTACTCTCATGTGTTGGAGCTTAGAATAGCATTAAAACTAAACTTCTCATAGTAAGGTGTAGATGTAACTACCCGAGGAAAATGCTAACCACATTTGTGCTTATACTCCAAAATGATTAGTCAAGTTATAATTGGACTTTATGTAATCACTTAAAAATCCAAGATCTATCTAATAAACACCTAATATGATATTCAATATACACCGTAGAACGCATACTCAAACAATCCAAACCATACAGGTCTCACATTAGAATTATTATAGTCCTCTAAAACAATTTCCAAACATGATGGGACATTGCTAAGGAAACTCAATGTCTTCTTTGTATGTTGAGGACAGAGAGCATAAATTACTAGTATTTTGAGTGTTTTTTTTTTTTTTTTGGGAAAAGTATTTGGAAGACATTGATATCCTAGTGTCTAATAAAATAAAATAAAAATCCTAAAATATCATTGGGAAGATATTGTGTCCTGGGATGAATCTTAGTTGAAGGGCATAGTTTGAAATTCCTTTTATGTAGGCTTTAATTGTGATCTACAATTTACCATGTATGGAAGCAAAGGAATGCAGTTCTTTTATTAATGGAGGATTAATTCTGATGAGGACATAATGACGATAATTAGATGGGAGACAAAAATTAGAATAGAATGCAGTGGACAATTTTATACCTCTAAAGGAATGGGCTCTTTATTGCCTTTGGGCTCTTTCCCTGTAAATTATAATGCAGATGCTTATTTATAGGGAAAGAACAAAATTGTGATGTATCAAATATGTTTCATTTTGACATAAACTTCATGCACCAACCTAGATAAATGAGTTTTGCTATTACCATAATTAGAGTCATAAGTTTTGTCACAACTTTCTTACATAACAGACTATGATTGATGTATTTTCACCGTTAGCAAAAATTGTGCAATTATTTAAAAAAAAAAAAAAACAAATTGGGTAATTGGTTTGAAAAGAATCAGTGAAGCGAAGCGGTGAAATCTAATTGGTTTGAAAAGAATCTTTGTCCACATCCGAAAAGCAGGGATAAATTGCCGGGCAGTAAAAAACAAGGGGAAAGCCCCGTTGATACGCGGCAAGGTCAATAGCGGTGTGCCCTCGTACGTGCATCCGTACCATGTACTTTGGTTACGCGACAAAACCTTGATGGATTGATTGGATTTATCACCGAATGGAAAAAACTATATGGATGGGCCTCAGCCCTCACATCATGCCACCTTGTCTCTCCCATGTCTTTTTTTGCTGTCCATTTTCAATAATTTTTTAACCTTTTTTTTTTTTTTTTTTTGGTAAACATAATTTTTTAACCTTACACTTACACTTCCACACATTCGTTGCCACATTTGTCTTTTGGTGATTTATTGTTTTATTATTTTGACTCATAATCTTTTGCGTACCTAACATTTACGCTTTGTCACATAAAATAATTATGTATGGCAAGTTGTATGGATAAGTGTGTGATATTATTATTAGTTCGTTTCTTATTTCTTAGTTTAGTACCAGTTAGCTTAGTAGAAGTATGGGCTGCACCATTATATTTTCTACTAATTCAACAAAATTTATAATTCATAAAACTCTTTCTAATTTTTAAACTATTTATGATTAAGGTGATGGACCAGTGCACTTACTTTCCCTTTGAACTCATAGGCACTAGAGAGTCTATACAAATTTTTGCATCCCCTTCCACAATAATTTGATCCCATTTTTTCTCAAGAGCAATTTGAAGAGTCCATAGAACAGTTGCAACCTCAGCTTGTAAGGGAGAGCACAACTCATGAAGCTTAGCCCATACCTGAATGACTTCTCCATTATCATCTCCAGCTACTATAGCCAAAGTGGAAAACTCATGGGAGATTGTAGCATCTACATTCAACTTAATCCAACCTCCCTGCTGTTATTGTTGATATTTGCAGGGCCAATTGTTTTTCTTTTTTTTCTTAGTTTTTTCTGTTAATTAGGAACTAAATATTTGTGGTTTGCATAAATCGGGTTGGATTAGCTTCTAGCTAATTTCAATTTTCAACAAAATATTTTAAGGTTAAGAGTTTTTCAAAAATTCAATCCTTATAGATGAGATTGGGCGGTCAAATTAGGGTCATTTTGTTGAACTTAATAAGATGCCTTTTTTAGTGTTGAGTAAAATATAAAAATGACCATTAGTAATTAATATTTCAATTAAAGGAGAAATTTTAATATACACATAATTATGTTTATTTTTTAATGTATTTATGCATATCTATAATGTTACAAACTAGTTTTATAATAAATTATGGACTTTAATTATATTTGAAATTTAAAATTTTAATACCTTAATATCACATAAGTAATATTAAATCTTTGTATTTTAATCATTACACAACTTCCTAGCCAAAAGAAAAGAGAGAGAGGAATTGTTACATACTTTTGTTACTAAGTATAAAATAAATAATTATATAATTTGTATTTATAATTTATTTAATGCAAAATCCTCTTTTTGCGTATCAACATTTTAAAGGGGGGATTCCACTTATATCAACATTTTTCATTTTTGTAGGATTTCAAAATAAATAAAAAAGAGTCACTTTCGCCATTATAATGTTAATTTATATATGCCTCTTAAATTGAAGAGAGAGAGAGAGAGAGAGAGTAATTGTCAATTTTATGGGGTCTTATTATTTTCCCTTATTCCCATTTTCTTCTCATCTCCCCTTCTTCTCCCACTCCCCTCCTTACACTCTCCTCTCCCTTCAAATTTCAAAACACATAAATGCAACAAATTTATGTTTCTATTGCCAATCATGATTGATTGCTTTTAGTTTTACTCTCACCATGAATGGACCTCACCCGACATCTTGAGGTGCCAGGAAGCTAAGGAAGCCTAGGATATCTCTCCCAAATAGGTCTCATCCAAAAACTCACATTTGGGCAAAATAACAAACTCACTTGCTATATTTGACCCAACATAAAAGATCTTAGAAAATATTGGTGTTTGAAATTTGATGACCCATGAGTTGACACTTGCCCTTTAGTTGAGTCATATGTCATGCATGAATCATGATTAAAGTTTTCAATATCAATTTGAATTGGCTAGTGGGAGGAGATATTTTAAGATTGATATGCATTGATATGTCAATTCAAGATTACCGCTTTATATATAAAAAGAGAAGAATTTGAAAAAAAAATCTTGTCTAACCTTCTAACTCCAATATTTTTTATTCTCTCAATACTCAATTTGAGTGAATTTGAAATGAAAATTATTCTAATTTAATTAAGTTTTAAAACTTTTTATTTTATCCTTTTATTTTTATTAAAAAAACAATGTTAATAGAGGAATTGTGTATTTGTTCATTTTCTTTCTTTTCCACCTTACACTTAAACAAAGTAAAAGACATCTTAATTGAAAATAAATAAATAAATTGAAGGTTATTTGCTCCTCTCTCCTCTCTCCTCACTTTTAATTTTATAATTTTAAACAAACGAACGGATATCAACTTTACTCTCAATCCTCTCCTCTCTTTTCCTTTCAAACTTCCAAATATATAGTTAGACAGAAAATGCATGATACATTTTAGAGTAATTTATTTTTATTTCACAATTTAAAATTTAAATTTTTAGTTTTAACAATATTATTTCTTTGACAAAAATACATTTTACAACATTCAAGTTTAGTTGGTCGTTATTTTGGTCCTTGAAGTTTCATTGTTGTCAATTTTATCTTGTAAGTTAGCAATTATCGTCAATGTGGCTCTTCCTTCCACAACTATTTATGGCATTGCCGGTTAAGTTTCTATAAACGATCATGTTTAAATTCACTCCAATTTAAATTCTCAAACTTTAAAAAAAGAAAAGAAAAGAAAAGAAAGACTAATAAAAATTCTTTAAAAAATAAATTTAAATCTAAAAATAAAATTTTTTTTTTTTTTTTTTTAACTCAAAGCAAGTCAGTAGTCATCACTGTCCTTTAATCGAGGCCCCTACAAAAATACCAAAAAATCCATCATAGTTAGCATCTTCATTTGGTATCTTGAATTGTATGGATCAGGTTGGATGTGATAATTGTCATTGTATGAGTGTTTTGTGAAGGCATGTACTAAGTCCCACGTCAAGTTTTTACTAGTGCAAATGTGGTTAAGTATATTTTACAAGTAACTTTGAATGGTCATTAGCCCCATTTAAAAAATGTTTTTGCTACGGTTGAGAGGAAAAAATTGCCAAATGCCCTTTTTGGAAAAACTAAGCAGTGTTTTGTCATATTTTTCAAATTAATTAGGGAAATGCCATTTTTTTGAAAATCAATTTTCTCAAAATCGAGTTAGGCCTTATAGCGGCGTTTTTAAGGAGCCTATAGTGACGTTTTTAGGACCTATAGTGGCATTTTATAACTCGATTTATATGAAATCGAGTTATAGGTAAAAAAAAATTAAAAAAATTGCCTATAACTTGATTTAATGGAAGTCGAGTTACAAAACGTCACTATAGGTTCTGAAAACATCACTATGGGCTCTTTAAAAACGCTGCTATAGGGTCTAACTCAATTTTGAGAAAATCAATTTTCAAAGGAGGGGCATTTCTCTAATTAGTTTGAAAAATAGGGCAAAATGTTGCTTAGTTTTCCCAAAAAGAGCATTTAGCAATTTTGTCCATGGTTGAGAGGAATTGAAATTACAAGATTTATATATAACATTTCAAGCTTTTGCTTTCTTGCTTAAAACTTTGTGGACATTATACTGAGCCTAGGAATAGCAATTTCTTTTACTCTTTTTCATCTTCCATTCATGGTGTTCGTTGGTCACATACAAAAGAACACAGCTTAAGCTTATTATCTGTTTCTTCTTCTTTACTCTCTTTCTTTCATTTTATTTTTTTATTTTTGTTTTTTGTTTTTAAAATTTTGCTGTTTCAACTAATCTCTGAAGGTTCTACAAGTAGTTTACGCCCGCCCCCACCCCCCCCCCCCCCCCCCCCCAACAAAAAAAAAAAGAAGGTTCTACAAGTACAGATTGATATGTAGCGAAGACAAGATGTTGAACAGTGACATCATCTTATCATATTCCAATCTTACAAAGATAGGCAAAACATTATTATTGCTAAATCTAGCTAAGATGTGGGGCGAGAGAGGAATACTATTGAGTGAGGGGAAACCTCTGGATCGATCCATCCCTTTCCAGCAATGATGTGATATCTTGTTCAACGCTTTCACATAACAAATCTCATCACGTACATTATGGTGTTTCATATAATATATATATATATATATATATCTCATCACGTATGGGATAATGATCACCTCGCGAAACATCCCTTACATGCAAGCAACAGATAGAATAAGATAATTCTCCTCTTTGAAAATTTGTTGTGTGAATTATTTTGAGAGGATTGTAATCTGTTGGTGCATCTACATTTTGTTTTTTTTCATACAAAGTTTATCTTTAAACCTGTTTGGAATAATCTCCTTTAACCTATTACATATGTGGCATTTTATAAAATCGTCCATGTATCCTTAAATTCCTTCTCTCTTGAACTTTCACACACCTTGTACATGGTAAGGTAATATTCCGCCACATAGTGGGTTCTAGGAGTTTTTATTTAAACCGGTTTGAAGGAAAACATTTTCTTGTTTTTTCTTCTTACACCATTTCATAACAACATATCAATGTGATACTTGTCTCAACCCTAATTACCACCGGTTACTATTTGAGACAAATTTCAAGACATGCATTCATACACCTTAATTCCATTAATATTCTATTTATCTTGAACAAGAAATTAAAGACACGTCACGGACTTAAAAAGTTTTTTAAAAATAGGGACTTTGTCATCTTTTTTTTTTTTTTGGGATGAGATCTAAATTGTTTCATTTTAAGAAAAAAAAAATGAAATAGTTAAAAGTTTGAACATTAAAATAATATAAGCTATAGTTGTCAAAACCATTAAAAACATTAATATTACTATTTTTGTGTATGTTATAAAAAGTATTATTGTTTACTTAAATATATATATATATATATATATAATACATAAAGAAAACAAAGATATACTATTAAAAATGAGCTTGTATTCAATTTAAACATAAATGATAAATGTACAATTATCCCAAAGATTAAATGAGTAGAACATTATGATTAAGAAAATTTATTCAAACATAGATTTTTTTTTAATATAAAAATGTCTGAAAAAGAGATATTTAAATTGACATTTTGACTATTAACTTCCAATTAGCTCCACTAGTAAAGTTTCTAATGGTTGAATAAGATATTTGAAATTTAGTTCTCGACTACACTAAAAACTGATTGGTGTTTTGGTATGGTGATAAAAAATTATTACTGAGAGCGGATATCATATGTTAAAACTCTCTAAAAGAGTTAAAAAAAATAAAAAAAATAAAATTAGAGTCTCATAAATAAGTGTCGACTTAAAAGAAAGTATGATTGTTTGATAAAAATAACTTAGCATTAAAAAATGTAGACAGTTTAAATAAGACCGTGGGTTTTGGTATTTTTCTAAGAAAATCAGTCCATTTTGTATAGTTCAATCGGTTTTTTATTTGTTTATTTATTTTTATTTACAATTTCGGTATTTCTTCCTTGCACGATTCATTGAATAAACGGTTCAACCGTGGATTCGGAAACTTTGAAAAAACCACTTGACAATATATTTTGTTTCTTCTGAGTAAAATTTGGTAGCTTTTATTACTATCGTTAACTTTCTTGGATCTAATCTATATATATATATATATATATATATATATTATGATATAAAGTATAAACTCATCACTTCATGTACATTGAATCCGTGAGTTATCAATTAAAAGAAAGAAAATAAAAAACTCATAAAAGTTTTGTTTTGTAATTTATTTTGCATTTTTTTTTGGGAGCAAAACTCTCATTTAGACTTGTTCACTCCGGTGAGGAGACGGTGGAAACATCATAATCGGCTCGGCCCAGGACTATTGAAAGCCCCAAATCGGAAATTGTCAAATTATGGCCCGTATGAGCTAGATGCGACATGGTCAACTTTTTATGCTTCAATCGAGAGAGAGAGAGAGAGAGAGAGAGAGAGAGAGAGGATATAATTTTCATGGGTTTGATAGTAGAAAGAGTTCCGATTTGGATGTGCCTCAAGTTTATTGGTTAACTCTTTATTCTATTGGATATGTTTGGATGGCTGTTAATAATGAGTGATCCCAAGGGGGAATTTCACATGACTATTAAAATTTCCTTTTAGTAGTCATGGGAAAATTATTAAGTATTCACGGAGTACCATAAATGCATAGTCCACTCTCTTACATAAATAGTGGGTCACATTATGAATTTAATTAGTAGAACCCACCATTTATGTGAGATGAGGGAGTAGCATTTATAATATTCTAAGAGTACACAATAATTTCCTTTTGTCATGTGCTCTCTCGATTTATATTACAATGGGATCTTAATTCTTAAATCAAGAATTTTGTGTCACAGTAGTATTGTTTAATTTTGAAGATTTCTAAAAATATATGAAGAAAACTATGGTTTAAATTGTCTCTTACGTGCTGTAACAATTATATATATATATATATATATATTAGTAGGTTTTAAGCTAAGCATTTTCACAATCTTTTGTTTCAATATGTATGTTTGTATAAACATATAAACATATACGTTTATATTTATTTATGTCAATATGCATGTGAAGATTCTATCAATAAATATAAGTGTGAAGATAATTACAAGGGAAAAATACAACCCACAGTTCAAGTTTGAGCTAATACTAGTCAAGTCCAAAACATTTCAAAACAGACTAACATAACCTATAAATCGTTATCCATATTTCTACTATCTGTCATGGTGATTAGAGACCAAATTAATTAGTTTTGAAATGCCTTTAACTTGATTGATATTAATCCAATGCTTATAGTTGTTGTAAGGATTTTACCCTAATTATAAACATACAAGCCTTCTAATTAATTTAGGGGTGGCAAAATCAACTCAAACCCATTTTCCCACCCAATTATTAATTACATTAAATGTATTTCAACCCAATTAAACCCAATTAACATTAATGTTTATTGTGTTTTAACTAGATATTCAATTAGTCAAAGGCCTAGTAGCTGAATTGGCATCTCCCCATGTACAAAGTGCTTGGGGGTCTAGGGGGAGAGGGTTTGAACCGCAGGATTAGCAGTATGTTGCAATTATTTTTCAAAAAAAAAAAAAAAAAAAAAACCTAGTTATTCAATTAAACCCAATAATGATCCAAGTATCATTTCTACAAATCACCCAACTTTAAAATACCACAAAACCACTAAAAATTACCAAAATACTCCCTAAACTTAAAAAATGATCAAAATACTTCTGAAACCTAAAAATAACAAAAATACCCCTAAAATCTAAAAAAATACCAAAATACCACCTAAACCTAAAAAATGACCGAAATACTTCCAAATCTAAAAAAATTATTAAAACACCCTTGAAATATCCCATATACTTGATCGAAATACCCTAAAAACTAAAAAATGACCAAAATATCCCCGAAACTTAGAAATTATCAAAATACCCCCTAAAAAAAAAGACTGAAATACCCCCTAAACTTAAAAATGACCAAAATGTCACTGAAATCTAAAAATTGACCAAAATACCTCATAAACCTAAAAATTACCAAAATACTTTGAAACCTAAAAAAAGACAAAAATACCCTATAAACCTAAAAATTGACTGAAATACCCCATAAACCTGAAAATTACCAAAATAACCCAAGAATCTAAAAAATGACCAAAATACCCCTCAAACCCAAAAATAACCAAAATGCCCCCCTAAACCTAAAAAATGATCAAAATACTCATGAAACCTAAAATTACCGAAATACCCTCTAAACCTAAAAAATGATCAAAATACCTCCAAAACCTAAAAATGACCAAAATAACATTGAAACCTAAAAAATGACCAAAATACCCTCTAAACCTAAAAAATTACCAAGATACTTTCGAAACCTAAAAATTACGAAAATACCCCTCTAAGCCTAAAAAATGACCAAAACACCCTCTAGGCCTAAAAAATTACCAAATTACTCCCTAAACCTAAAAAATGACCAAAATACTCCTTAAACCTAAATGATCGAAATACCATCGAAACCTAAAAATTAACCAAAATGTCCTCAAAACCTAAAAAATGACCAAAATACCATCAAAATCTAAAAAATGACCAAAATACTTCGAAACCTATAAAATGTCAAAAATGCCCTTTAAACCTATAAGACTATAAAAATGCACCCTATACCTAAAAATGACCAATATCCCCCCTAAAACAAAAAAATGACCAAAATACCCCCTAAACATAAAAATGACCAAAATACCCCCTAAACCTAAAAAATGACTAAAATATCCTCGAAATCTAAAAATGACCGAAATAGCCCTAAAACCTAAAAAATGACTGCAAGATCTCCAAAATCTAGAAAATTATCGAAATAGCCCCAAAATCTAAAAATTAACAAAACAACTCTAAAACCTAAAAAATTAATGACATTCCCTCAAAACCTACAAAATGACTGAAATACTCTTAGAACCTTTAGTTTGACGAAAATACCCTCGAAACATCCAAAATATTCCAAACCTCTATTTTGGTAATTTTAGAGGCTTTGGGTGTATTTTGTTCATCATATAGGATTAGTGGTATTTTGGTCATTTTAGATATTTGAGGGGAATGTTGGTGGTTTTAGAGGTTTAGAGCTATTTTGGTCATTTTAGAGGTTTTAGTGTATTTTTGGTTTCAAGTTATTTGTGGTCATTTTAGAGGTTTATGGTGTATTTGGGTCATTTTAAAGGTTTATGGGTATTTTCATCATTTTATAGGTTTGAAGGTATTTTGGTCATTTTTTAGGTTTCATGAGTATTTTGGTCATTGTTTAGGTTTAGGGGGTATTTGGGTCATTTTATAGTTTTAGGGGGTATTTTGGTCATTTTTTAGGTTTTGGGGTATTTTGGTCATTTTTTTTTTATTTTATGTTTAGGGGGCATTTTGGTAATTTTTAGGTTTCGGGGATATTTTGGTCATCTTTTAGGTTTAGGGGATATTTCGGTCATTTTATAGGTTTAGGGAGCATTTTGGCAATTTTTAGGTTTCAGAAGTATTTTGGTCATTTGTTTGGGTTTTGGGGGTATTTCAGTCATTTGATTAGATTTCAGGGGTATTTTGGTCATTTTATAGGTTTAAGGGATATTTTGGTTAATTTTAGGTTTAGGAGGTATTTTGGCCAATTTTTAGGTTTTGGGGGCATTTTAGTCATTTTTAAGGTTTAGGCAGTATTTCAGTCATCTTTTAGGTTTAGAGGGTATTTTGGTAATTTTTAGGTTTCGGAGATATTTTGGTCATTTTCTGTTTCAAGGATATTTCGGACATTTTTTTAGGTTTCAGAGATATTTTGATAACTTTTTAGGTTTTGGGTGTATTTTAGTATTTTTTTTTAGTGGTTTTTGATCATATTTGGTCTTTTTTTTTTTTAGGTTTAGAGGGTATTTTGGTAATTTTAAAGGATTTTAAGAATACTTTGGTAATTTTATAGTTTTATGGATTTGAGTTTACCCATAATAATTGGGTTGAGTTTGGTTTGGGTTAGAAGTAATTAGTTAAGTGGGGTATAAATGGGTAAATAAGTTTTATGTATCCAGCCCAATTATGCTTACCTCAAATGCACCCATTTGACACCCCTAAATTAATTGCATTGGTGATGGCTAACATCAGCAAGTGTTGTTATCCCAAGCTCAACAGTTCGGAAAATGATAGAAAATTGTTATAAACACAATCATGAATATAATTCTAATCAACATATTGAGTAATATATTTTATGTGATTCGTGGATAAGCTCAGCTTTCACACCAAAAAGAAAAGAAAAGAAAAGAAGAAGAAGAAGAAGAAGAAGGAGTAGTCCAGTGCGTGACTGCGTGTACTTGATTTCGGCCGTTAAATAGACTGTCACATGCGTTATAGACTTTTTCACCTTTTTATTTTATTGAAATGATAACCAAAAGTCTTGATTTTCCGGCGCATGTGCACCTAATATGCTTATAATTCTAAATCCAATTAGGCACCACTTGTGATATATATTAAAAATTATAGGACACAGGGGAGTCTTGTCAAATTTATACTAGGCCAGCAAACATAGGTCTGGTGAATTCTGAAGCAGATAGACTAATTATATATTCAGTTAATACCAATGAAGAAAAAGGACATAAAAAGCATATAGAAATAGCAAAGTTCATTAAAAATAATGAAAAAAAAAAAAAAAAAAAAAAAAAAAAAACAAAACAAAAGTGGGCCTCCATGATATTATATTATTATTTCTAGTTGAGCCGAAATATTTTACAAACTAATATTAAAAAATAAAACTGGCCATTTAAGTTGTTATTGATATTTCCATTATATGTTTTTATTTTTTTGGGTTTTTATTTATTTTTAAAGATTGATTATAAAGAAGGAAGAGATGAAATTTTAACTATGGATATCAAGCACTAAAAGTGATTTAATTATAAAGAAGGAAGAGAGGGAGTTTTGATTATATGATTGGTTTCATCCTTATTTGTTACTTTCACGCACCTTATTGTTAATACTTAAATTAATGATCACATAATGTGATCACATGAAATTCTTGTTGATCTGGAGGAGGTCATTTATGAAAGAGTAATCTAATTGGTGGATCCCTCGATGTGTACTGGACTCCAAACATTGTGGTCATAATTTTTTTACGATATGAGGATATTTTTATTTAGTTATTTTATAATTCATTGGCTATAAGTGGGGGATAAAAATTCAAACCCTAATTCTCTTTATAATAGAGTTCGGATCGATAATAGCAATTACAAGGCTTTTGACTACAAAATTATGATATCATGAAGAGTATATGTGAAGCAGGGGCAGAGGGAGGGGAGCACCTGCCCCCCCTGAACTTTCAAATTTTTTTACGTATTATATATTACATTGGTATGTTTTAGAATATGGAGTGGATGAAGTGGTAGTCTAGTAGAGGAGAGAAGTAAAAAGAAAAGTAAAAAGTGAAGATAGAGATAGAGAGAAGGGAAATAGTGCGTGTGTGGAGAAGAAAAAAAAGAGAAAAAAATAATAAAGAAATGTGTGGATGAAAAAAAAAAGAGATAAGAGAAAAATAAAATAAAGAATAATAAATTAAAATTAAAAAATGCTAATACAATATTTTCATAATATTTTTACAATAAATCTTAAGTGTAGGGTTGTTACTGGCTAATATTAGTGAAAAAAAAATAGTTTAAGTGGTGTGTTCAAATTAAAATTAATAACAACTTATCACATATGATTTGTTGTGAAAGTATTGTACAAATGTTGGGAATGTAACACTTCATATTAACATTAGATGATTCTACAAGTCATTATATTATTGCCACAAGTGCTCAACTAAATTTGTTAAAAAAAATACTAGTGAAAAAAAAATAATTTAAGTGGTGTATTTAAATTAAAATCAATAACAACTTACTACACATGGTTTGTTGTGAAAGTATTGTACAAATGTTGGGAACGTGGCACTTCATATTAACATTAGATGATTCTACAAGTTATTATATTATTGCCACAAGTGCTCCACTAGATTAGTTAAAAAAATATCTTCACCAGTCATTTTTTCGGTTCTTTTATCGTATCGGTTTTTAAAACCATGATTTTACGTTAGATTCTATATGGTAATTACATTAGTATATAGTTGTTTATTTATTTTGTTATTAATATTGATAAATTTTTTAGATTCATTTTTTTACTTTTAATCTTGCTCCTCCTGACCTAAATTCCTAGCTCCGTCACTGATGTGAAGTAAGGGACATTTTTTTTTCCTTCAAAATAGAGAAAAAAAAGAAAGAAAAACTATTTGTCGGAAAAAGAGGAGGAAAGAATGACAAGAAAACAAGAGAAGACCGTTTAGGCATATTAGTTCATGTTAATATTCAAGACCTAATAAAAACAAAAAGAAGAGCATTGTAATGCATAGAAATAGGGTTCAAGGGGAAAAAAAAAAAAAAAAAGTAATCACAATGAAAAACAAAGGAAGAATTTTACATAGGAATTTGTAACAAAGGATCACCACACAACTGACAATTTTATAAGCAAAATTTAGTAGAACAATTTAAGTTGAAGTGCGTGTACACGTGCATACATGTGTGTGAATATGTGGGAGGCCGCATATGCATATGCACACGTGCCCACATGCGTGTGTGAGTTCTTAGAGGCTGAGTAATTTTTGGCAAAGGAGAGAGTCTCTCTGAGGTTGTGAATGTGATGGCATGTGGATTCATAAAAACCCAGTCAACTGCACCACACTTGCACTCCTTGCCCCAAGAAATTTCTACAGTCTGCACTCCACTCATGTTCTCATGCCTAAAACTTCTTTTTAAGACTCTCTCAAATATATTTTACATGGTTTATTGGGTTAAGGGTAGAGGAAGGGAGAGAGAGCCAGAGCCTCCAATCAGAAGACATGCAGTAACAACAGTAACATGTATAAAAGCAAAAAATTATGTCACTTCTTTAGTTCTGACTAGCTAGAAAACACTTCCAATTCCCCACTCCAATTGATTAAAACTCTACACATGCAATGTTTCGGAGAAGGGAAAAGAGAGGAGAGTGAAAATATTAGAAAGTATCTGCTGTTATATATAGTCAAAACAGCATTATTCCTTCCCAAATTTGTACAAAAAATATATAATGATATAGATATGTACTAAATCCTCTCTAGGAGGAAAATGTATGTATGAAATATATCAAATGTGGATTTAATAACTATAATTAGAAAGAGCTTGTCAAGAATGACACAGTTTAGTCTCTTTTAAAAATT
The DNA here is from genome assembly GCA_023621385.1 of Quercus gilva. NCBI lineage: Eukaryota > Viridiplantae > Streptophyta > Magnoliopsida > Fagales > Fagaceae > Quercus > Quercus gilva. The sequence goes on along the minus strand of CM042483.1, from coordinate 34,277,233 downwards.
GCACCGGTTAAAGAATCAAAATTGGGTTGGTTTCCAGTTGGACAAGTTTTTTTTTTTCTTTTTTATATATATATATATATATATATTTTTTTTTTCAGTTTTTATTGGACCAAATTAGGGTCCAGTTCTCGGTCTGTGGAGTTCTTAAAATCATGAAAATAACCATATCAATTAAATTAAACATTATCACATTTGCAGTCGGTTTCAATTTATTCAGTTGGTAAAGTATCTTATTTTTCATCGATTATTCGACACACATTATAGGTCAGAGGTGTCCAATATATGATATACCATGGAAGGGGGAAAATGGACGTGTACCCGGTTTTGTTAAGAGGGTACACAGGGCCTCGCTGTCTAGCATGTGAAGAAGTTGTGGCTTTCCCTTCTCTCTCTCTTTACATGCACACACTATAACCCACCCAACTGGCAGATTTGATTCATTCACATAGGTGAGAGTCAGGACAAAACAAGTCTAGGATTTTAGTCTGATTCTCTTTGGTTTTTTTTTTTTTTTTTTTTTCAGTACCCCCACTCCCCACTCCTCTATATCTTACTACTACATTATATAACTTGGTGAATACCAAAAATAGCGAGACATATGTACATCCTCTCTCAATGTCCTGGTAGATGATCAGTGCAAGAGAGTAAGAGAAAGTGACTCTTACTATCCAACTATCATATTATCTAATTTTATTTCTCTTTCTTGATAAAGAAAGCTTATTACAAAAAGAGATTATTTCTCTCTAGGAAAGTGAGGGAAAAATGAATGTCTTGGCTTCAGAATGTAGTAGTGGGTGTGAATCTGGTTGGACTCTGTACTTAGAACAATCTTATCTTTCTCCAAATAATCCACGTAGAGATACTGGGTTTGTTAATGGGAAAGCTAGTTTTTGTGATGAATATAAAGATAAAAGAGATAAACAGACTGTAGAAGTAGAAGATGATGATGAAGAAGAAGAAGACTTGTCTATGGTTTCTGATGCATCTTCTGGGCCTCCACACTTCCCTGAACATGAAGGTTACTTTAATGGTGATAATGGGTGCTTTTATCCTACATCTAGAACCTCCACATTGGCCAAGAACGTTGGGAAAAGGCAGAAAAGCAAAGCACACCGACACCGTGAAGATCAAGAAATGAGTGCTTTTCTTGATGACACTGCTAGCTCTCCTGTCATCAACTTCTCCAGGGTAAGTAACTTCACATATATATCTCTCACAAACAATGTTGAATCAAAATATAGCATGATTGCAATTAACAGTTTATTGTTCAAGGGATTTATTTATTTATTTATTCTAATGGCTTCTTGACAATTTACCAGAACAATCTGACCAATAATCAAGCTTCAATGGTTAGTGTCTTGGATTTTTCACAAGGTTTCTCAGCAACTCATTTCGAGGTACTTTGCCTAAATCTTTCTGTGTTTTGATTAAAACTTTTATTTCTCTTCTGTAACTGTTGGAATCCAAAGCATGTGAATAATTCATGAATTCTTGCAGGGGACATCAGCATTCCAAGACCACTTCGGTTTCTTACAGTCTTCCCTATCTGCAAACCAACTTCAGAACAACCAGTTGAGTAATTGTTATTATTCCTTATTTAAAATTTGATAGTGTAGTAGTCTAAAAAAGTTTCAAAGCTTTAGCTATAAACATGTTAATACTGATTCTTTGTGATTATTTAACTGAAAATTTCCTTCTTTGTACACAGGTGGTTTGAAGGGAAGAAATTTGGAATGAGATGAGGTGATTTCACTGCTTTTGTTGCTGATGTTGTTGTTGTTGTTAACACTACAGAAGCTGCTCTGAATGAAATGATGGAATGGTCTTCAAAGTAAAAGGAACTTGATCTCAAAAGGGATCTTATTCCTTGCCTTTTCTTTTCTTTTCTTTGCTTTTAGCTGTCAATGCAGTGGTAAACAACCTGAGAGGAAAAGAAGGAAATAAATTTCTAGTTTGCAAAATTTAATTTCTTGTCAAAGAATAGTGGGTACAAATCAACTGTGTCTTTTAGGTAGTACTCTCTTTGCTACCTTGCCAGCTCTTGTTCATAATGGAGCCCCACACTCTTTTGCCTCCACAGTACCACCTGCATCTTTATAATTTATTGGCTAGATATAATTCAAATAACAATGAGAGGAAAAGTGGAAGATATTAGCTTTTGGTATATTTGCAATTCAGTAGAGCAAACCTTAATATCTGCTTCCAAAACTTATGGGAAAATTGCTTTGGAGATGGTTGTTTTTTCATAACAGTGCAGTGAACACTGGAAGCTTATTATATTTTGCAACATTTTTATTTTTTTTGGTTTCACAATTGCAGTAATTAGTGCATAATAAAAGTCAGGTTAGTAATCGTGAAAAATATTATGTCCCTAACATTACTAATTTGCTAGTATGTTTTGCCTTTTTTTTTTTTTTTTTTTTTGGTTTTCACTTTTTTTTTTCCAACCTTCTCCAAAATAAAGCCATATATCACACATGTCATGATCATTGACGCTTGTAGATTGCAACTTCTAAATCACCTTCGTATCTTTCACGCCCTGCTTTTCACACAATAAATTTTATGAAATCTTACAAAGGATATCAATCTTCCAGCAAAAGAGAGAGAGAGAGAGAGAGAGAGAGTACTGACAAAGAATTATCATGTACTTTTGAGTAATCCATTTTACTAATCCATCTGAGTATTCTAGATGCATGCATTTGTTATTTCTTTAACACATAAATTTAGTTTTTTTCAACAAAGCAAGACAAAATGAAGTACTAGCCTACCTAACTCCTACTGGCTACTCACTAAAAAATATGATCCAAAATATATGCTATAAATTGTCATACACTAAACATTGATTAGGTCGGATTCTTGAAATGTATTAATGAAAAGCTCACAATCTGTTGAAAGTAGAATCAAATCTTAGATAAGGCTTGCACACTAATAAGGACAAGACACGTCTTTGAGAGTCCAGACAAGGGAGGAAAGGTTGCATATCTATTCTCATGGTTCCTTTTCTCATATTAACACATAATTTACGCATAATATGCACATGAAAATGTGACAGAAAGATGAAAAGTTTATAATGGGTGTGATGGGCAGTGAGTACAGGGTACAGAGGTGAGAAAAAAAAATGCCAAAGTTATTGTGAGAATATTTCAAATGCATCTTCATGACCCCTTTTTAAAGACCAGGAGATCCTGCCTGAGATCTTCCTGACCTAATGGAACATGCCCCATTTTGTTTAATATGTCATCTTTATCTCATTTGGAAGAATTTTGTATTTTTAATTATGTTAGATTTATATGTATATGTATTTTTTGCTCCATCCAAGTCTGTCTGCTTTGAAGCTGTCATTGGACTTGATGTCATGCACAATTATGTGTCTTCCCCTTGATTTCTTTATTCCTCTAACTATTCCCAGTCAGTTCCTATTCACATAAAATAAATTGGGTTTCTGCTAGAAAGGTTGGAAAAGGTAAAGAAAAGATAGCAATTGGGAATTTAGGATGTCAAAATTCTAAGCCATGCCCACATGTTCTTTTATCATATTTTAATTCTCAAGCTCAGTAGTGGAAGTCTTCCATGTAGTCAATAAAATGCAAATAATAATAATAATAATTTGAAAGCTGAGCAATGCTAAAGACAAATTAGACAAATAAAATAAAAGGTGAACATAATAAGTCTTTGCATGCCTCACTGCGCGCATTCCACCATCATATTGGATAAGAATCTAAGAGGTATGGGAGAAACTTCTTCTGCCTTTTCAACCACCGCCAAAACAAAACCTTCAATTTTCTGTAACATTAAGAGGGGAAGGGAGGGTCTTTGTTGTTTCTTACATGTGTCTAACTCTAATAACTAGTTCTGTCTCCAATGTCATTTTAGCTTTGAGTGTTCCCATTTCTTAAGACAACAGTCTTCACATCCCTTATCAGATCTCTGCCATGGACGTGAATATGTTATGAATCAGCTAGCATGAACACGCTTGGTTTATTGTCACAACCAACGGTCTAGCTTGCACTTGCAGGTAAAAATACATAGTGAATCTAAATCTAAACAAAGTGTGTGCTAGTTTGGCTATATATATATATAGCCAGCTGTGATTCCATTGCTTTAATTAACAATGTGATGTTTCTTGTGACAGGACCAGAAATTTAATGTAAACTCTATTATTTTTTTTGAGGGTGAATGTAAACTCTATTATGATATAGAAAAATGCTATGTAGAACTTTCACAATAAATTCTAAATGGTAAGGTGTTACGAGTTGTTATCGGTGAAAAAAAAAATGTAATTTCAGTGGTAAGAATCAAATTAAAACTTATAACAACTTACATTTTATAATTTGTTATGAAAATACTGTAAAAATATTATGAATACAACACTTTTTTGTGATATACATGACAAATAGTAAATCTTATAGAAATAACTCAATACACACACTAGTATACGTATCCTACGTTCTATACCTATAGTAAAACTTATAGAAATAACACAATACACACACTAGTATACATATCCTATGTTCTATACCTAAGCAAAATTGATAATTTTCTGTCCTCTTTCCTTGTTTATGCATAACACTTCCAGTATTTAGGATCATGTCCAAGCCAAGGTTTGAACATGAATTAATTCTTTCCATAAAGAGTATAAGAAGCAATATTAAATTATATTCACAATAAAAATTAAGTGGCTATCAAATTGTCAAGAATTTCAATGCCGACAAGAATTTGGAGTAACAAAGTCCTGAAAATGACCTATAAATCTCTTAAGTAAAACCCCCATATAAGTCCAAAAGTTAACGTATAAATATTCGATAATTATATCTCTATGCTTGGTTTAGGAAGCGGGATTTAAAAACACTTAATAAGTTTTTTTACTTTAAATTCAATCCAGCTAAGCACAATTTGGATCTTCGAGACTTAAAAGGGTCAAGATCAAATTAAATTTAATGCAATTTTTTTTTTTGGTTACTTCTTTTAATAACTATTCATAACATATATATATATATATATATATATATATATATTTTAATAACTCTCTATAAAATTAACATTTTGAAAATCTTGTTGAATTACACGTTCCCTTTATTCTTACACATGCCAAATTTCAAGTTAATCATAAATCATTTACTATACAATCATAAACTCATATTTTATATATAATTTAAATTGCAAAAAACTTGAAATTAAAACATTTTATAAAAAAGGTAATTAATTAATGAGAGATGCTACGTCTACAAGAATTTTACAATATTTTTACAACAAATCACAAGTGGTTAGTTGTTATTGGTTCAAATTTGAAACTAACACTAAGATTACTTTTTTGCCCCAACAATAACAACCAATAACAACCTGCCACTTAGAATTTGTTGTAAAAATGTTGTAGACATATCATTCCTCTTAATTAATTATAGATTGTTCATCAACTTGATATTTTGCTGGGATTGAGTATAAGGAGGTAACGTAGTTCAAGAATAACTTTGTTAAAAATCACATGCACTAAAAACACAAGTATACGTATAATATGCATGTATAAATTAGATATTCAAGGAGCAGGACTAAACTCCCTCAGTTATTCTGATTGCCCAAAGTAAAGTAAATATGGAGTCCAACAGATCCAAAGACGTACTCTATGAGTCCTACAATGTGAATGATAGTAGTAGTAGAGCTCATAATTAAAACTAGTAAGTTATCTGTGAAATGCATAGATAATGTTGTAATGTTTTGTAATGTTTTATGTGAGACAGTTTTGAAGAATGTTGTCTATATATTATAGCATAATTGTTATAAAAATTTGTTGGCAATGAATTCATCATATGAAGCGACAATTATAAATTACATACACATAACTATTATAATTATTTAGTTCAAGGAATGAGGAAATTTTTTTTTAGAGGAATAGTTTAAAATAAAAGTTGTTACAGAATGTGTGTGTGTCTCTCTCTCTCCTTAATTCAAAAAAATTCTAAAACAAAATACATGTCTTAAACACTCGTAGTCAATCTCAACCTTTACAAAAACCATAAGTCCAAAGGAAACAAATATTATTCATTTTTTAAATTTAAAAAGTCTTTTTTTTTTTTTAGAATAAATTTAAAAAGTCTTGAAACATTAAATCAAATGAAATAAAAATTAAATATTTAATTTGTTCTTATCTTAGATGTTGCACTTGAGAATATTTCAATTCTCTTTGCAAAGAATGCTAATTCTATTATTGTTAGTCACGGGATATCCTTTGTCTATGTAGTGCTGCATCATGAGTTGTAGGAGTGCTTTACAATGTTTAAGAAATTATAGACATCAACATAAAAGAAAAAAAAGTACCACCATCCTCCAAACATTAATGTTTAATCAAATCTTGTTAAAGATCAAAATTAAGAAAATTTTCTAGTGAGCACAGTTAGTGCAAAATTCAAATTTAGCAACACTATTATTTTTTGTATGTATCCTGAACTAATATTAAAATAACCTTTTGCAATATGTAGTCACTTATTAACCAAAAACCATAATGGTTGAAGGTGATTCTTAGAACATATTTATGGATGCCCTCATAAAACTTTCAAATCTTCATCATACATAGAGTATTTTGTAAATTTACATAGTAAACTGCCAAACATAAGTATGTATATAGATACTCATACTCCTTTTCAAAAGCTGAATTAAAGAAACCATATCCTAGATTGCCCTCACAACAATAATCATAGTAGATTTTGCTGCCACTGGTGCCACCACATGTGCCAAAACTGGTACCATTGTCACTGCCACCAGTACAAATGTGGCAACTGCAGATGCCACAACCTCAACACAATGTTTTTGACAAATTTTTTTTTTTTGTTAAGATGTCACAAACTTGTGTGTATCGCTATGAAATAAAAACGCTGATATGGTCCTCTATTTATATGTTAATAAGATAGAGGAGACCTAATTAGTGATTAGCCTAGTTCTCTTGGACCAATGCACCTCCAATGGATTCATCTACTTTTCATAAATTCAAATACATGAACTTGCTTTGGAAGATTAACAATTTTATGATAATTCTTTCAATTTACCAAGAATTTCGTAACTACCATTTCTGCTATTTATTACTATTCAGTATAAGATCATGTATATAATCAATGATTCAATGCAGAATATTAACCTCAAGCCCAATGGTTGACTGTCAAGGTTAAAAAAGAACCTTTGCTTTTATATCAAAGGTTATGAGGAGTCATTAATAATTAACACCCTCCTATCTTATCTATTACTTGAAGTTTAATTAGCAAATTAATGATGTTGTATCTAAAAAGAGTAGAAAATTAATGATAACACATTCACCCAAAAAAAAGAAAGTAATTATGACAATTCGAAAGATTGTTGTGAGAGTTAAATTCTCCTTTCAAAGAGTGTGCCTCTTGGCAGAACATCAGAACTAGGTCATATGGTTTAGGCTTGGGCTTTTAGTAAATTTTATTTATTTTTTTATTTTTTTTTGGAGAATTACATTTGGTCTACTTATCAAGCTCAATTCATATTGGATATAACTGTGAAAATAAGAGGCCGTTTGGATTAGGGCTAACTCATTACTCAAAATTCATCATTCAAAACTCATATCTCAAACTCATTACTTATATCTCAAAACTCTATTTCACCAACAACCCAAAACTCAAAATTCTTTGTTTGGTTCATAACTCAAATTTTGTTCCTCTTCACTTTTTCCCCATTTTAATGGAGCCCACACCCTGCCAAATACTCAGAATGGTAACCTGCGTGTCCTCTTAGCCCATATAAAAATTGTTTAAAAACAATTTCCTTCTCTCCCACACACTCTGACTCTAGCATTTCAACAAATACCCTTCTCCCCAAATCTCCAACACTCTCCGAATCCATCTCCAATACCTCCAACACTCTCCGATTTCCATCTCTAACACACTCCATCAAATACCCATCTCCATAACCTCCAACACACTGCATATTCCATCTCTAGCACGAATTCCATCTCCCCAAATACCTATCTCTAGAAAATAGAGACCTATCTCGTCATCTAGATTGCAGACCCATTGAAAGCAAAGTTCGAAACTTCTATTCTTCTCTAGCAAAAGTCGAAGACCATCTCTAGCAAAAATCAAAGATTATCGATGATTTTTTTTCGTTTCTCAGTTGAAGTTCTTTGTTGATCTTGCTCTGTTGGTCTTCATTTTTTCTTCTTTCTCTGCCTTGAAAGGAACACCGAAATTCATGAATGGGTTCCACATCTCTTTTTTCCTGATTTATGACTACTGAAAATTATGTTTTAATTTCATTTGTGCAGGGTTGAGTTTGTTTAGCTTTTGGTGACTATGCTCTGAGGTCAGGAATGTGGGTATTTGGTTTCTTGTGTCTATGCTCTGAGGTTAGGAATGTGGGTATTTGGTTTCTTGTGACTATGCTTTGAGTTTGTCTAGATTGTTCTCGTGTGATTTTGCTTCTGTGGTTTTGTTTGTTTTTACTATAATTGTTATTTGGGAGAGTAGTACTTTGTATTGACATATGGCACTTTGGTGAATAATTTTCATAACATTTTGCATTAATGAAGTTAGTTTGGCTAAGATGCTTGCTGCAGTGAGTGACATTGGTTGTTTTGAGCAACTATTAGGAATCTACAATCCTATATTCTTGCATAATCTATTTTCTTCCATCGTTCACTCTTACTATATGAAAATTTTGAGCTACAATAAGGAGCAGATTGGTTTACTTTTACAATATTCCTTGCAAGCATATGGCAAGGGGAAATTAAAATACTGCTCATTTTGTGTTATGTGTAGAGGTTGTGGTGTTTGAACCAATGTCGGAAGGAAGTAACTACTACTTTAGTTGTAATGGCCATCTATGCGACATGGATTGCTATGTGGTTAGGACATCATTGTTGCTCCATAACTTCGGTAGGAGGTTTTATGATTGTAGGGAATGGATGCTAGTGAGTTTACATTTGCATATAGTTAGACTGTTTGTTCTATGTCATAAATTCCTTCATTTGGCCTTTATTGATATTGTCATGTACATTGCAGGATGATGACCAACATTGTAAATTTTTTAGATGGTTGGACAGCAATACTTGCAAGTGTGGCGTGGAAACAACACCTATATCGTGGTATCAAAGTTCAGGAGGCTGGAGAATGAGGCAATGCTTGCTACTAAGCGTGAGAAGGAAGCACGTGCATCACTTAAAGAAGCATGATAAAGGGAAAGAGTTGCAAAGCAAAAGGTAGAAAAATGTAAGGTTGCACAAAGGATTGCTAAAGAGAAGATGAACACGTATAAATAAGTTCTAGTTCTCTCATGGGTGTTGTTTATTGTATTCTACTTATTTAGTACTAGATTTGGGGATGTTGGAAGGACTCAATTTGTGTCTGCCATGACAGTGTGGTGTATGTAATAGACAATATGTAACCCATTCAATTTGGACACATGACTCCAACAATCTGCTATAACAATTGACATTTTAATTTAAGGACAAAACTTATGTACAGTAGTTTAGATGCTGTTCTTTAGGTTCCCCTCTTAAGATTCTATCATGTGGCTATTTAACTTAAAAAATACACTTCCATCTATGAGAAAAAAGCCACATGATAGAATCTCAAGAAAGGAACCTAAGGAACAGTACCTAAGTTCTGTACCTAAGTTTTGCTCTTAATTTAATATAATGACTCCTTTATGAATATCTTTCTCCCTGTTAATTTCAGCTTGATTAAAAAAGGTATGTTAGCTATCAAGCCCCATATATAAGAGTATCCTACTGATACAAAAATCATATTGAGTAGTTTTTCTTAGTTTACCAAGCAAGAAAAAAATAGTTCAAGGCAATAAGTATAGCCCATTTGCAGTTAAGGATGATAGGAAGATTGCATAGACTTTTTTATATATGAAAACAATACAAGAAATGGAAAATTTACAGTAGCCATTACTGTGAAGCTACTATAAATTTATAGCCCTCTTCCTTGTTTGATGCTTACAACAAGTAATAAATTGCAGATTCAAGCATCCATTATTGTGAAGCTGTGCAGAACTCTAATACCACCTAAAAACTTGTATCCATTATCTTTAATCACTAATTTACTGATAGTGTCACACCAATAAGCTGCCAACCCAATTATCAAATTGTTCTTATATCCCTTTGACAACTTTCAAGTGAACATGAACAAGAGGATCTTCAAGCTCATGAAAACAAAGGAATATTCCAAGTCATATATTATGGGAAATACATAACTTAGCTATCAGGCCCTATTCCAAAGACTCCAACAATCTGCAGGTTCCAAGATACTCTTATTTAGCAGAGTCAAGCCCCTCACAGAAGACTAAAACTGCCTAGAACCTCACAGATTTGCAGCCAAACATAACTAGAGCATCAAGGTTTGCAGCCAACTAAAAATTTGCTCAATTACTATTAGAGTATCAAGATTTGCAGCCAAATATACAAAATACCACCAGATTCATAACTTCCATTGTCAAACTACAAGATTAGTTCATAAGTTACAAAAGACATTGTCAACAAGCCTTTGACAATGAATATATAATAATATAACCTACCTAATGAGTTCTTATCTAACATAATATAACCTATATATTTAGTTCTAGTGCTAATGACATATACTGACAGCAAGATACATAGTCCTAACAGCCCACCAAAATACTCCACCATACAAAAGACATTGTCAACAAGGTTTTGACAATGAAGATGCAATAACAACTTGCCTAATGAGTTCTCATCTATCAAAATACAATCTAGCGATATATATATATATATATATATGGTGGCAAGAACATATACTGCCAGGTGGCTACATGGTCCCAACAGCCCAACAAAATACTCCACCATGCAAAATAGCTGCCCATAACATATTTCCTAATTCAATGTCAACGATGCACATAATCATCCCACATGCGATCGGTGATATCATCTCTAAATTGATTCATAGCTCGCTTGGCCTTGTTAGACATCTCCCTAACATGCCTTCGGGTTGTACTGCTTGATGCTCCTGCATATACACCATCATTATTTCGGCTAGCACCTCCACCAAGATTGGCAGTTTCCCATGTATGAAACATCTCGTCAGACCAACTGTTGATGCGGATGAAATTGTGCATAGAACAACAAGCAGAAATGATATACCACTAGCACAAAGGCTTCAAGTTTGGCATTAAGCTCAATATGGGAAAACGGGCCTTCAAGACGCCAAAACATCTCTTAATGACCATGAATAGTGAGGAATGCCTATAGTTATATAACTCCTTCTTTGTCGTCGGTTGCCTATTGCTCGATTTGAACTCTTGAGCATGGTAGCAGGTGGATTTGTGCGGGGGAAGGAATGACGTACCAATGGGGTAACCTAAATCAACCAAGTAGTATGAACCTACATGTTAAATGAAATATTAGTCTATCATTTACTATATCCACAAACATCCAAATGTGTTTTACTTAGTATTTAAATTTAAAACATGCATACCTTTTGGTGGCCATTGAAATCCATGCTTTGGGTTCTTAATGGCTTCCTCCAATACCCTTGAGTCATTCGCACTACCTTCCCAACCCGAATGGACATATGTAAACCGTATGTCATGATCATATGCACACATCACATTAGTGGTGATAGTGCTTTTTCTGCTTCTATAAGCACTAGTTTTGCCAGTTGGAGCCCGAGCACTGACATGAGTTCCATCAATTGCTCCAATGCATCTCTACAACATAATAGAAATTAAATATAGACAATATCACATTACTCCAAATCACAAAACTCAAAAATTTTATACAATCTATTTTCATAGTGATAATTGGCCTAGTAAGTACTCTAACTATATTAGTACTGCATCTAGTGTATGTAAGCCAAAAAATTATGAATTGAACCATTATGACAGCAAAATATATATATATATATATATATATAATACAACCTTACAAAAGAAGTAGCATTGGGTGGTATCTCAAACCATGGGTGATACTTGTTCACTTGGAGATGTCGTGGGAGGCCTATGACATTAGGATCAGGCTTAATCAGGTGTTGGCCTTAGGAGTGGATAGCCCGTAAAACCCTTCAAAATTTACGACTCACCATTTCTTTGGAATGCTGGAACTTGTCTGCAACGCATTGCATACGGGTGTTATGTCTAATAATGTATAGGAACGTGGCAATCGATTCTTGCACATCAACGTGACCCTTTCCTTCTTTCAAATACTCGTGCTGTTTCAACTCATCAACCAAATGATAGAACAACCGCAAAGAAATGCGGAACATCTCAAAGCATTGTTGTGGATTTCCATCTTTGACCTCATCCATGTAACCACTACCAGTCAAAATACTTGTGCGCATGGGACCTCGTTGTACATAAGATGCCATCTCCCCCACCAAACCATTTACATAGTCAAACTCTTCCTTACTATCACAATCCAAATCTGAATCTATATCTGACTAATCATAATCTGTATCATCCCTACAGTAGAGGATGTCATGGTTAGGGTTGAGGTAGCTGTACCCAAGATCGTTGCGAAACCCATGCATCTCAGCTTCGCAGTTGAAGAATGGATCATCCCAATCATAGCTCCCATTGAACTGCTCCTCATGTAGGTCCGAGTACTCCTCATCAAATTCATTGTCTCCATAATGCGTCTCATCATCATTGTTGAAGTAGGCATTGTCAAAGTCATAAGTCCAAAAAGAGTTAGCATCATTGAGGCTAGACATTATGACATGTAAGCTGCAATGAAAGAGGATTAGTATAGATGAGGCAAAGAATATATAGTTGTACGAAATAGACAAAGCGTATAAAACAACAATTATGAATGCTCAAGTATTTAAGATAACATAACACGATATAAATAGAGTTTAATAAACATGACAATAAACCAAGCCAAGTCTACAACAAACATTACAGATCAACAAAAACAAAATAAAGTTTTCAGCCATCTAGGATAACATCCAAAAACAAACCAAAAGATGGCTCAACCAACAACACGTCTTAAACATGTTTTAATATGTACAACCACCTCCATGAAACCACCATACAATCAAACCCACATTACATAAACGAAATAATAACACCAAAAATCAGTTGCGATTCCACTTAGCAACTATTTCCATCCAATTCTTCCTCCTATGCTCTGGCATCCCCATGAACACCACCCTATTCTCTTTGAGGTGTAGAGCCACGGAAACAGCGAAATACGCATCATCATCAAGGTCCTCATACTAATTTAGAACTTCAATAGTCTTTCCCAGTGAGCATGGATCACCTATAATAGCTGATTGGCTAAAATGTTCAGAGCTACCAGTTGCCCGCCCCCTTCTTTGAAAATACATTTCTCTTGCCATTACAATATACTCTTATAAAGCCACAGTCATCTCACCTGCCCTATTCGCTTTCTTGGCAACCTTCTTCCCCTTGGCATTGGAATCTTGAAGTGGACGTTTGTCAGCACATTGCATTTGGTCAGGATAAGGGCTGTCATTCCTAAGTATTCCCTCAAGGCTCGGGCTGTAGCAGTCATCATAACCAAGTTGGGTACGACAAACATCATTGGCAAGTTCCTCCTCTAAGGCACGCTCTTCATTACTATTTGGGGCTAGGGTGTTAGAAGAGATCTGAAGGGCCCAGCTGCAGTATTGGGGGCAAATAGTTTCCTCAATTTGTCATAGTGCGGGCAGCCCTTCTTTCATAGTAATGATGCCTTTGGATCTCCCTAAAAAGAAGTAAAATTTCTATCAAACAATAGGCCATACAAAATAGAACTGGGGAAAAAAAATTATAGACATGCAAACACAAATGGGTAAAGAATGTACCGCGACGACATTTGCCCACACCTCTTTAGAACTGGTCACAGTTTGTGTTATCTCATCCCACCCTAAGCCCGTGTGATTCAAAAGTTGTCCCCATTTTCGTTGTTTTTGCCTTAGCCTATTTTGCTTTAGAATCACCTTCTTAGTGAACAAATTCTTCCCAGTTTGGGTATTGAGCTATCTGGTAATAGATTCCCAAACAGGCATCTTGAACACACCATTTTCCATATTCCCTTTGACTTGTTCATCCAACATAATCTCAATAAAAATTTGCTTAATGTGGGGAGGCCACATTTTGGCATTGGCATCTTGTGATTCATGAGCCATCTAATACAAATATCCCAGCACATAAACAAGTTAATTTATAGAACATAGGTTGTAATAATGTGGCAATGTGGGTCCTTTTAGCCTTTTGAAAGACCAAACAAAATTTTTGCTTCAAAAATTATTTACAGTAAACAACCCACAACACCTCCACTGTTGCTAGTTCAAACTATCAACACAAGACCCACATCAAGCAAATTAGAGTTTTTACAATATACCATAACATGTATGAAATAAATAATTTCAGGTTTTCCACATCAGCTATTGTCAAAGTATAAAATTTTCACAAAACCCATAGATGTTTAACAAAGTACATAGGAGAGACACAATCAACCAAGTTAACGAAATTTTTCCACAAAATTTATATTAAATGAAAAAGAGCATAGTGGGTTTATAAAGGGAGAGAGGGAAAACGTTTTTACATAAGCAGTATAAGGATCGGATTCTCAAATTGATGTCGGCGCCAGTATCAGATGGATGTCTTGGGGTGTGCTTGTTTCTAGCTAGGATGGTTTCTTCTTCCTCTCGGTTTGTGCTAGGTTAAGAGTAGCCTGTGAAAATATGGAACAAGTGAGAGGTTTGTGCAATAAAAGAAAAAGGCCAAAGTTTTGAAATAATGGTATGTTGGTAGAGGTGGGTGAGAGGCGTTAATGGAGAAGTAGTAAATGGAGAAGGAGTAGGAGTAAGTGGATAAGGTGTAAATGAAGTAAATGGAGAAGTCAAAGGAGTAAAGAAAATAGAGGAAAATAGAGGCCATAACTGAAGCTGGAGCATCTGGCACAGCAAAAGCTTCCAACGGCTTTGAGGGTGATGTGACAATACATTGAAGAAGGTCTCACACATTTGCAATTATTTACTCAAAATGCCACAAAACTCATTTCTCAGAAAGTGAAAACAACCTCTGAGGAGTTCTCATTTCTCATTCTCAAAAATCAAAATTTTGAGATATGAGTTATGGAAACACAAACTGGAAACTGAACTAAACAATATTTCAGCAAGTGGGTCCCATAGATTTTGAGTTTTGAGTTATGTAACTGAAAATAGGCTAAGCCAAACGCCCTCTAAGTTACTCTAATTTATTAGGTAACAGTTAAAAAACCTTAATAAAAAAAATGTTAAAACTAAATGGAAGCTTAGAGCACCACATGACAAGACCTCATGCGTGACCACATAGCAGGACCTCATGCACTCATGCATGAGGTCTATTATATATATATATATATATATATATATAGATTTGATGGTGTGGCCAGGAGGACGATTTGCAAACAATAATTCATTAGGTATTGTGAAGAGTGAAAACCTCGAAAGCTGTATATGTGACATGACACCAATCTAGAAATATAATTTTAATAAGACTACAGAGTTCTGATCTTTTTACCTAAGCAATGCATATGGAAAACCAAGAACGATGGAGGACCACAACAACAAAGCATTTAGTAATGTAGTTTTTATATGGAATTAAAATGTGCTACTTAGCTTATAATCTTTGAATTTTCATTTATTCTAATCATTTTCTAGTGAGTTGGGAATTTGTCATGGTTTGTGATTCAACGTCATGGTATTTTATGAAGAATGAATATATTTTATTTATTTATTTATTTTTGGGTGTGTGTATTTTGTGTTTGTCTTATGTTGCTTGAATTAATTCTTATTATGTCGGTTATAGGGGTGTCCATAGGCCGAGTCGGATTTGGTTTGGGGTGTACCTATAGTCACTTGACTCGACAATTTTGTGTATTGAATTACGCCACCCATTATTGACCCGAGGGTACATAGGTCACAAATTGCCAAATCTTGTCAAAATGTCATCAATCACGGCAGAACTACCATGTTCAGCGGAGACTAGATGGATCTCTCCAAATTCGGTCGAGATCTTACTGAAATATCAATCAATTGATAAAGATTAGTAGCACAAAATAAAGAATGATGGGGATAGGTGAAGGTAGAAGGGGCTTGTCGGTAGGAGCGGGCTCACTAGATTTTGAAGGAGGAAAATGACGTCAACCACTACATTCATAAGATCAGTCAATTTTTTTGGGTATGGGTTACCGATAGACGGCCTAGTTGGTTGATGCTTACTAAGATTGTTTTTTTTTTTTTACTAACATATGTTCTTATTAGTAAACTATTTTAGAAATCTTTTTATGGAAAAATGAAAAGTTACAAACTTTTTTGATAGTTTTTTCAATTTCTTATAAAATATTTCCAAAAATAGATGATCATACATTAATGGCATCTTTTTTTTTTTTTTTTTTTTTGCTTGATGCTAACTTACATTGGTTGGCTTGGAATAGAAGTACTCTATTCATTTTAGGGTTTTGTAAAGAAGCTTAAGCGGCTAAGCCCACCTTATCATGCTTTGTTTTTGGACACACACGATAGTAGTCTTTTATATATCAGGTTTAGAGAATTAAGAACTCTTAAGGTATGCTAGCTATGGTGACTTGGTGAGATGGACTTTTTGGATGTATTTGGGCTTTGGTTTTGATTAATTATGTTCTTGGGTAATTATTTCTTCTACATATTTTTATATTTCTCTTTTGCATAAATCTATTATAATGGACTAAACAAGTTTGGTATCAAAACTTATGCTATGTCAACAAACCTGAATTAGAGCCATGGATTTTGTTGTTTTTCTTTTCCATTGAAGGGCTATTCTAGTTTTGTTTTTGGAATCTTTGTTCAAGAAATTGATTTTTCCAATACTTTGGTTGTGCAAGTATATCTGTTTACTTGGATTTCTCATAACGATGTTAAATGTCTTGTCGGCAATGAAATTTTAGATAGAAAAATTAGATAGGAATTAGGAAGAATGTGTTGGCATTTTAGTTTGTGACAAGACAACAAAAGACACCTAAGCCATGATATCACAAATTTTTGTGAAATTAGAAGGTGTAGAACGATTAGGTTTCATGCATGTGTGCATGTGTGCATGTGAACGCATGGTTGTTGGTGTGTACATATATAGGATTGGTGATACGTTAACGTTACTTACACATGGTCTTTTCATGCACACACAAATTGTGGCCAAAACCTTAAAATATGTTTTGAAAATCAAATCATGTCACCCCAAACACATTTTGAACGCAATTTAAACACTGCCTACACATGTTATATAGTAATGTTTTGGGGGTTTTTGAGCCCCAAACCCTCCTACCTAAAGAAACTCCCCAGAGCCATTGAAAATGTTATATTCTTTTTAAAAATCAAAAGCCTCACTTTTCTCTATAGACTATGAAACTCCGAAGGAGTATTTTCTCTCAGAAGCAGGTTTTTACGAATCTTCTAGTTTTCTTGGTTGGGTAGGAATGCATTTAGAGGTTCTGTTCCCAAATTTCTAAAGACTAAAGGACCGGTTAAAACCAAGCTTAAGAACCATTTGAGCAAGGTACGTGCTTCCATATGTCATGATAGTAATGAGAAACTATATACTTATCAAAAGATTTCGTTAAGTGTCAATAGATTAATTCATTTTCAATAATTAAATGGACCAAAGTGGATCGTACTTGACCAAAACAGACCAAAAGACCTGAAGTGAATGGAAATGGACTAAAGTGGACCCAAATAAACTGAAGTAAACTGAATTGGACCAAAATGAACCAAAATTGACCGAAATTGACTGAAATGGACTGAAGTGTATCAAATGAACTAAAATATTATAATGATGTGGCTCAATAAGAGCATAGGAATAATAAATGCTACGTTTCAACTTTTAGATATTATATAGATGTTTTATACTATTTTCCAACGGTATCACATTCCTGCTTTGGTATTTAGTAAGAGCTTCTACAATTTATCAACACACAATATACCATTATTTGGTACTTGAATATAAAAAACTCTTAATTTATTCCTTGCAAGAAAATTTCAATATATATAAAATAAATAATAATAAAAAATAGAGAGAAAGGAACATAAAGGGAGAAAATATTGTGAGATACCACATGGGAAGTGGCAAAAACTTGATACGCAGACTAAAAGAGAATTAAATACCTCAAAATCCCAATGAGATTTGCAAAAGAGAAAATGTATACATTTTTGATGGGCTCCTTTTTCTTTCGCTAGGTGGCTTCGTGGGCTTGTCCAAAGGGCATTTACTTTTTCCGTTAATCTAGAAAGAAGGCTGCTTGATTGTAAACCGAATAGAAATTATATTTTGGGCTATAACATAAGACAGCCCATTCTCATTGTTTAAATTTCTTTTTGAGTCTGGTGTGATTACAACGAAGAGTCAACTAATCGAAAAAATTGGCCAAGGCCCCTAAACTAAGGAACCTTACAAATTGTCATCCGCTTCCAAAAAAAAAAAAAAAGGTTTGTGCCAAAGAAGAAAAAAGGTTCTTGTATAATAAATTACACATTATACCTGACTAATTACACATTATACCTGTTATACATTGTATAATAAATTTTTAAAAATAAATTATATATTATACCTCGTTACAAAATAATTATATATTTTCACACATCGTGTAGATCTGTGATTAGTTTTACATATAATAGGTACACCGTACACATGAGTCTCAATAATTGGACTATGAGCTTTAAGATTTTGGATTATGTCATCCATTTTTCTCTACTTGCTTTGTGAAATTATTAACTAGTTAGTTGTTAAACTTAAAAATTTATGTATTATCCAATATTTATTTTTAAAGGGTTTCTTTGTTTTCTTATTTGCGTTGCAAGAAGGCCTACTTAAGAAGGCTACTAAGCATTAGCATTTGGGTTTGTTAAACAACATTTATTTTACACCCTTAAAATCTACTTTATCTATTTTATCATCTCATTTTACAACTTTTCCAACATCTTAGTTTTTATTTTTACAAACAACTCATTAAAATAATATAAAATATACCAATAAATAATATTAAAATTTTGGTTTCTCTCTTTTCTATTCCATCACCCTTTTCTCTCTATCTTTTTGTCACTCTCTCCAGCAAACTCACACAACACCTTCCACCAAGACTTAGCCACACTGAGCCAAAAACACCAATTTCGTCACCACCAAAATTACCCAAAAAAAAAAAAAAAAAAACTGCCACCACCAACCACCAAACCAACCAACCAACCACCACCACTAAAAATCCTTACCACCACCAAAACACCTACAGACCCACCAAATCCGACCTAAACTCTGAACAATTGCCACCTAAATCTAACCCTAACCGTAACCCCCAACCACCATCAACAGAATCCTTAACACCACAAGAAACCGGATCAACCCAACCCAAACCCAAATTGGTCAAACTACCACCATTGGTCCACACTACCATTGTGACCTATTGCAAACCCATAGCCTAGAGCCATTGACCAGCCTTGAACAACCCACCACAGACCCATCGAAACAAATCACAACCATCAGGCCCAAATCAATTTCAAAACTGCAGGCCCAAATCCATCGGAACTTCTGCTCAACCCAAATCCAAAATTGCAAACCCAAACAACAAACACCATCGGAACAACTACACCCATACCACCGAAATTGGAACAAATCAAAACAATCACATACCCATATCGGAAAAACTACGAAGAGCATCGGGCCAAAGAAGAGAGATTTGCCAATACCCAAATCGGAACAATTACGAATAGCTGTGCTTTGTCGATCTCTAAAGATGCCCATGATTCAACCCAATCACCATCCAAACACAACTCAAACGCCCGACCCAAACGACAACCACAAGTGCAAAGAGAAGACAGATTCGAAGAGTGAGAGGCATTAAGCGAGAAGAGAGAAAGGGAGAAGTGCAGAAAAGAAGAGAGAGAGAGAGAGAGAGATTGAATATAATATATTATTTTTGTTTACATTCGAGTGAACAAAACTTGGAATTAATATGTGTAATGATGAAAAACTGTTAAAACACCAATTAAAAAACAAAAGAAAAGCTAAATATGAAATGGGAAATTTTTGTGAACAATATGGTTTACCTTCTATTGCTCCTTCTAAGCAAAAAGGTAAAAAACATGATAAAAGTTACAAAAATTATAACCATAAAAAACATAAAACTAATTTTAATGATTTCTATGCTAAAAGGAAAAATGTTTCTAAACAACATGTTAACCAACGGTCAGGAAAAGGTAAATGTTTTAATTGTGGAAAACCTGGTCATTTTAGTAAAGATTGTAAACAAAAACCTGGTAAGTTGAAAAACAAGTTTAACATGTTGAAAATTGATGATAATGATCAAGAAGAATTATTCAGAATCCTTGAATCAAACAATTCGTCTGATTCTTTGGAAGATGATCTTTCTTCTTCTGATTCTTGTTATCATTCTGCTGATGATTCTTCTGATTCTCCTAATATTAAACTTGGTTGTAGAGATTCCTGTTGCAATGTTGTTAAAACTGTTAATGTTCTCACTAAAGGTGAAGAAAATGAAAGCCTGTTAATAAAATTGATTGGTCAAATTGAAAATCCTGAATTACAAAAAGAATATTTGGATAAGTTCAAGAAAAACTTGTTAAAAGATGAAACTAGTAAAAAACTTAAATCAACTATCAGTTTTGAAGAAACTTTGGAAAGATTTAATAAAAAGAAATCCAAAGATTTAACAGTTAATGATCTCCAATGTGAAATTAATACTGTTAAACAGGAGATAAGTGAATTAAAACTTGAACTAAAACATATTAAAAGTGATAACCATAATCTTAAACAGGAAATGTTAATGTTAAAAATTGATAAAACTATTGATCAAAATAAGACTGATGATGAACAAGATGAGCACAAGGATGGAGATGAATCCGGTCAACAGGCTCTTCTTTCTGATAACGGTAATGCTGATGATTCTCAAATTCCTCTTGTTGATATTCAACCTAGTCTTGTTAGTATTAACAAAATTCTTCCCCCAAAATGGTTCACAAAAGTGAAGATTTTTGTTTCCCATGATTATCATTTCACTGTTATTGCTATGATTGATTCTGGTGCTGATAAGAATTGTATTCAGGAAGGATTGATTCCTCCAAAATATTTTGAAAAATCAACTGAAAAATTGGTTTCTGCTACTGGTGCTCAAATGAAAATCAAATATGAATTGAATAATGCTCATATTTGCCATGATGATGTCTGTTTTAAGATTCCCTCTGTTCTTGTTAAAAATATAACCGATAAAGTGATTCTTGGTTTGCCATTTATAAATGCTCTGTATCCCTTCCTTGTTGATAATGATGGAATTACTACTGATCCTTTTGGACAGAAAGTCAAGTTTAAATTCGTTTCACAACTTGAAATTGATATCAATGATGCTTTAGATTCTCCTACTACATGCTTCCTAAACAATTTTGAAGGTAATACTAGTAATGCCAAAATATCTACTATTACCACTGACTCTAATATTTCTAATGATCTTTTGCAGGAATCGAGCACTGATGCAAGGATAAATACCACTAGTGAGTGGGATAATATTAGTATTTATACCACTAATAAGTGGATTATTATGGCTCCCTCTACTGAGAGGAAAAACAAGGGAAAAGCTCTTGTACAGGACTATTCCCAAAACAAAATGCATGAAGGCGCATCTTCTGGGGTAAAATCCAGCGGATCGACATCCCTTCAAGGGTATGTCCCGGCAACGGTCGCATATTCCAGTGGTGATATTGTGATTGCTTTGCAGGAAGTTTTGTCCAAAAATTTACAATTCCACAATGGAATCTATTCAGAACTTCCAGATTCTATTAAATTTATTCTTGATAACCTTCAAGCTGCTTTTATTCAAAACCACCATGATCTTTTAAAAAGCACTCTTAGAGCCCTGGAAATCCCTCTTGTTAACCTTTTTGTTCAGAATGAGGCTTACCTAAGCCATTATGTTAACCTTATCTCAGAAAACCCTCTTGCTTCAAATAATGACCTTGTTTCAAACCTTGTTTCAGAAATTGGGGCTTTTAGAAGCCAACTTGCTAACCATCCAAATATCACAAATGATCCTTACACTAGTCAACTCTTTGGCAAAGAGGATATCCATTCAAAGGATAAAATGACTATAATGGGCACTGATTATTCTAGATTGAGCCTTAAGTCCCAATCCATGATAAGAAGTGCTTTTGCCAACTTGCCATCAGATATACAATCAAGTATACTGAAGAGCAAGGCTATGTTTAGGTCTTTTGACCTATGGTTCAAATGTTTCAAGAAACTTGTTACCGCCACTATTCCTGATCCTGATGAACTTGATGAAGGTGATAATGTGTTTATCCAGTTAGACTGGGAAGAACACTTTGGGAGTACTCTCAGAGTGTATGAAAAACCATACCGATTTCCTGGTCTCTTAATTAATTATGATGATGGTTACTTTGCTGCTGATGATGATGATGATAGAGATCCTAACTAGCTTTCTCATATGTTTGAATATGGCTTTATCAGATTTCTAAAATTAACAAGCCATTACCAAGCCAGTCAACTTCCTCAAATTATTCAAGATGCCATTAAAAAATTTACTGGCCCCACTATTTCCATCAGATGTTGGAGTACTTTGCCTAGATGGGAAAGAAATAACTGGATGAATGTCCAGCCTTCGAAACATCTTATTCTCATCAATGGTCATACTCATCAGGGGCAATGGCTTGAAGCGGATCCACATTTGTCCTTCAAAGATCCTTATGCTCTTGCAAAATGTTGGGGAAACTATTTTAATAATCAAATTATTGAAATTGCTCAGAACCTGTGGAAGGATTATCATTTCATGGGAAGCACTGATAGAATTTTTGTTTTTGGTCCCAGGCCACGTGTTGACGCTATTGCTTGTTTGCATATTGCAGACCATTGTAATCCAAAGAGCTTTCTCATTCCAGGGAGAAGACCACTGAATGAGCCTATTTTATATTGTGGATTTTGCAACCGATATGCTATTAATCATGAGCATGATTGTGACTCTCCACAAGGTCCCTTTGATCCTTTTGATGGTTATCCATTCGATGCTCCTTCTACTGATTGATTGTGTGGTCCTCAGGTTATTGTTACTACTATTCCCTATTTGTCTAGCCAGCATAATGGCCACTATTCAAGTACATGCGCACATGATGATATTCCTATTGACCTTTGTCAAAGATTTTGCTAGTGATGATCAAAGAAATATTCCTATTGACCTTTGTCAGAGATTTTGCTGATTTTATGCCTCACATGTTGCAAGTATTGCATGCTCCTGAAGACTCCCATCATAGTGCAAATTTATTTGGCTTCTTTTGATGGCTTCTTTCAAGGACAGAAATGATGAGGCCTAAGCCTAAAAATGAAGGCCTAGTCCTTTCCGTAAGATGCTCCTGATCTCTTCATGTTCCCTCCATGACTTGGAGTCAAAAAAGAAAAAGACTCACTTTTCACTATTCATCTGTCACTATTCACCTGTCACTATTCATCTGGCACTATTCATCCGTCACTATTCACCTGTTAATATTCATTCCGAATTTTACCTATTTAAGGGGGGTTGTCCCTTATGTTAGAGGCAGAACTCAATTAGAACTAAATTAGAACTTATTCTCAGAACTTGTTAGAACTTCCTCTAGAGAGTTTACCTTCTTTGAGAGAGTTCTCCTATTATCCTGTTGACTACAACCTTGTTCACCATAACCTTGTTCATACAAACCTTGTAACTAGGACTAGTTCAAACTTTGTAACTGTTAACCTCTACTGTTGAGATCTTGTATTGACTATTACTACTGTAAGTGTTTACCTACTTTCAATAAAGAAGTATTTTCAGTTATTTATGTTCATTATATTGCTTGTTGCTACCGCCACCTTGGATGGATTACCGCAAACGAGCAATAGCGTCTCAGCTATTTGCATATTGGTTTGGTTCAAGTTGCTGTTAAACCACTTACCCGAAAGGGTATTAATGCTTCTATTCTCATGTGTTTACGAGATGCTAGATTTAAGGTCTTTAAAGATAGCATTCTTGGTATGATCACTACTTCTTTGTATGATGGTCTTGTTTATTTTAACTGTTATCCTGATATTACTCTTGCTTTGGATGATCCTAATATTATTAAAGCATTGACTTTGAACATTGCTTCTTTTGGTTATATTATGGATGAAGGTAGTAAACCTTTTGCTTTGATTTACCGTATTTATTACAGACTTTTGGGTACTCAGTTAAATCCTTGTTGTTTGAATCCTAGAGAACCCTCTGGTAAAACAATGTTAATCACATGTTCAACTCCTGATGCTAAAGTTCAAGTTCCAAAAATGATTCAATGGCAAGATATTAATCTTCCTACTGAATGGTTGTTGAATCAAGAAACTCCTGTTCCTAAACCTGTTTTTGATGAGCTTGATCTCACAAATATTCACCAATATCTTGATGGTACTGTTAAAATATGTTTTCAAAATAATCAACCCTTGAGGATCAACGAAGGAAGACATTCCTTTGCTGGATCTGAAAGTATTTCAAAAAGAGACCATGATGTCAATGAGTTTTTGCAAAAGAATTTCGAAAAACCCACTGATCTGAAATTAAAAGGTGTTTCAAGTGATAAATCCCAAATCAGCTCTGTTTACTATTCTACTAAGCCTGAATCTTCCTCTCCGTATGGCAAACCTGCTACCGAAGAAGAAGATGATGCTAATTCTGCTTGTCCATCTGATTCTGATTTTCCTCCTATTGAAAATAATGTTAACCATTTAAGAGTTTTGACTGTTGTCAATGAAAATTTTGAAGTTGACCTGACTCCATTGTTTGATGAATTTATGCTTCCTAAAAATAGGACAAAAAGAAAAATTTACCAAAATGATTTTGCTCAGTCTGAGAAAAACCGTGTTAAAAGAAAATGGTTAGAAAAAATGAATCAGTTGAAAAGACATATTTTGTTCTTTGATTTTCTTGAAAACTATTATGTTTCAAAAGATGAAATTTTCAAAAATTATTTGAATGTGATAAAGAAATCTAATTTTGTTAAAAATGACAAAACCATTGTCAGATCTAGTCATCCACCCCTTGAGACTATTTTGGTGACTACTGACAAAATTGATGTTAAAGCTACTCCTTTCAAAATTGCTGATGATCAAACTCCTGTTGTTAGCCTTATTGAACAAAACAATTTTACTAATGAATCTTTACATGTTATTGGTCAACAGCTTGACCGTATTGAAGAAAAAATTGCTGAAAAAACTGTTTCTGTTGACAAATCTGCTTCTGTTCAAAAACCTGTTAAACCTGTTTCTATCAAGACTGAGGAACCATTGATTAATTTACCCAGTCATGATAACAAATCCAAGTTTCGAACCTCTCAGTCTAAACTTCTTGAAACTGTTGACAAAATGCTTTCCGATTTAAAAGTTAAAACTGAAGGTACTTCTACACGTACTCCTGCTGCTCTAACTATTTCAAAACATGAAATTGTTTCTAATGAAAATACAGATTCTGATACTGTTTCTTCTATCTCTGCAAAAAATGTTTTTGATGGTGGTTTACCCAAAATTAAAAGATTTGTTGGCAATTCCAAGCCCATGTTTCTTACAAAAAATTGGTATTCAAAACCTACTCCTCCTGATATGCAGTTTGAAGAAAGACCTTTTCAAACTCAGTTTTCTGTTTCTGCTGATAAGATTTATGAATGGAATATTGATGGCTTTTCTGAACAAGAAATTATTAACAAAA
The DNA here is from genome assembly GCA_023621385.1 of Quercus gilva. NCBI lineage: Eukaryota > Viridiplantae > Streptophyta > Magnoliopsida > Fagales > Fagaceae > Quercus > Quercus gilva. The sequence continues at coordinate 34,251,549 of CM042483.1, read as the reverse complement.
TGGGACATATGTCCATGGTTGGTATTGCTTATCAAAATAATCATGATTTTGAACAATCTGAAATTGTTGACCTTCTTACTACTGGCTTTTCTGGTACTCTTCGTGGATGGTGGGATTCATATCTCACAGAAGATTCCAGAGACTCTATTAAACATGCTGTTAAAAAGAATGATGAAGGATTGCCTATTTTTGATGATCGTATTGGTCGAGGTGTTCCTGATGGTGTTAATACCTTGATTTATACTATTATCAAACATTTTGTTGGTACCCCATCCAATGTTTCATCTCGAATTTCTGATTTGTTGAATAATTTGAGATGCCCTACTATGTCTGATTATAGATGGTACCAAGATGTCTTCCTTTCCAGGGTGATGCAACGGAAAGACTGTTTCAAGCCTTATTGGAAAGAAAAGTTTATTGACGGTCTGCCTCCTATCTTTGCTCATAAGGTAAAACAAGAATTAATTGGTAAAAATGATTCTATTGACTATGATAATTTAACTTATGGTGATATTCTAAGCACAATTAAAAAACTTGGAATTAATATGTGCAATAATGAAAAACTGTTAAAACACCAATTAAAAAACAAAAGAAAAGCTAAATATGAAATGGGAAATTTTTGTGAACAATATGGTTTACCTTCTATTGCTCCTTCTAAGCAGAAAGGTAAAAAACATGATAAAAGTTACAAAAATTATAACCATAAAAAACATAAAACTAATTTTAATGATTTCTATGCTAAAAGAAAAAATGTTTCTAAAAAACATGTTAACCAACGGTCAGGTAAAGGTAAATGTTTCAATTGTGGAAAACCTGGTCATTTCAATAAAGATTGTAAACAAAAACCTGGTAAGTTGAAAAACAAGTTCAACATGTTCAAAATTGATGATAATGATCAAGAAGAATTATTCAGAATCCTTGAATCAAACAATTCGTCTGATTCTTTGGAAGATGATCTTTCTTCTTCTGATTCTTGTTATCATTCTGCTGATGATTCTTCTGATTCTCCTAATATTAAACTTGGTTGTAGAGACTCCTGTTGCAATGTTGTTAAAACTGTTAATGAAGAAAATGAAAGCCTGTTAATAAAATTGATTGGTCAAATTGAAAATCCTGAATTACAAAAAGAATATTTGGATAAGTTCAAGAAAAACTTGTTAAAAGATGAAACTAGTAAAAAACTTAAATCCACAATAAGTTTTGAAGAAACTTTGGAAAGATTTAATAAGAAGAAATCCAAAGATTTAACTGTTAATGATCTCCAATGTGAAATTAATACTGTTAAACAGGAGATAAGTGAATTAAAACTTGAACTAAAACATATTAAAAGTGATAACCATAGTCTTAAACAAGAAATGTTAATGTTAAAAATTGATAAAACTATTGATCAAAATAAGACTGATGATAAACAAGATGAGCACAAAGATGGAGATGAATCCGGTCAACAGGCTCTTCTTTCTGATAACGGTAATGCTGGTGATTCTCAAATTCCTCTTGTTGATGTTCAACCTAGTCTTGTTAGTATTAACAAAATTCTTCCCCCAAAATGGTTCACAAAAGTGAAGATTTTTGTTTCCCATGATTATCATTTCACTGTTATTGCTATGATTGATTCCGGTGCTGATAAGAATTGTATCCAGGAAGGATTGATTCCTTCGAAATATTTTGAAAAATCAACTGAAAAATTGGTTTCTGCTACTGGTGCTCAAATGAAAATCAAATATGAATTGAATAATGCTCATATTTGCCATGATGATGTCTGTTTTAAGATTCCTTCTGTTCTTGTTAAAAATATGACTGATAAAGTGATTCTTGGTTTGCCATTTATAAATGCTCTGTATCCCTTCCCTGTTGATAATGATGGAATTACTACTGATCCTTTTGGACAGAAAGTAAAGTTTAAATTTGTTTCACAACTTGAAATTGATATCAATGATGCTTTAGATTCTCCTGCTACATGCTTCCTAAACAATTTTGAAGGTAATACTAGTAATGCCAAAATATCTACTATTACCACTGACTCTAATATTTCTAATGATCTTTTGCAGGAATCGAGCACTGATGCAAGGATAAATACCACTAGTGAGTGGGATAATATTAGTATTTATACCACTAATAAGTGGATTATTATGGCTCCCTCTACTGAGAGGAAAAACAAGGAAAAAGCTCCTATACAGGACTATTCCCAAAACAAAATGCATGAAGGCGCATCTTCTGGGGTAAAACCCAGTGGGTCGACATCCCTTCAAGGGTATGTCCCGGCAACGGTGGCATATTCCAGTGGTGATATTGTGATTGCTTTGCAGGAAGTTTTGTCAAAAAATTTACAATTCCACAATGGAATCTATTCAGAACTTCCAGATTCTATTAAATTTATTCTTGATAACCTTCAAGCTGCTTTTATTCAAAACCACCATGATCTTTTAAAAAGCACTCTTAGAGCCCTGGAAATCCATCTTGTTAACCTTTCTGTTCAGAATGAGGCTTACCTAAGCCATTATTTTAACCTTATCTCAGAAAACCCTCTTGCTTCAAATAATGACCTTGTTCCAGAAATTGAGGCTTTTAGAAGCCAATTTGTTAACCATCCAAATATTACAAATGATCCTTACACTAGTCAACTCTTTGGCAAAGATGATATCCATTCAAAGGATAAAATGACTATAATGGGCATTGATTATTCTAGAATGAGCCTAAAGTCCCAATCTATGTTAAGAAGTGCTTTTGCCAACTTGCCATCAGATATACAATCACGTATACTGAAGTGCAAGGCTATGTTTAGGTCTTTCGACCTATGGTTCAAATGTTTCAAGAAACTTGTTACCGCCACTATTCCTATCCTGATGAACTTGATGAAGGTGATAATGTGTTTATCCAGTTGGACTGGGAAGAACACTTTGGGAGTACTCTCAGAGTGTATGAAAAACCATACCGATTTCTTGGTCTCTTAATTAATTATGATGATGGTTACTTTGCTGCTGATGATGATGATGATAGAGATCCCAACTGGCTTTCTCATATGTTTGAATATGGCTTTATCAGATTTCTAAAATTAACAAGCCATTACCAAGCCAATCAACTTCCTCAAATTATTCAAGATGCCATTAAAAAATTTACTGGCCCCACTATTTCCATTAGATGTTGGAGTACTTTGCCTAGATGGGAAAGAAATAACTGGATGAATGTCCAGCCTTCGAAACATCTTATTCTCATCAATGGTCATACTCATCAGGGGCAATGGCTTGAAGGGGATCCACATTTGTCATTCAAAGATCCTTATGCTCTTGCAAAATGTTGGGGAAACTATTTTAATAATCAAATTATTGAAGTTGCTCAGAACCTGTGGAAGGATTATCATTTCATGGGAAGCACTGATAGAATTTCTGTTTTTGGTCCCAGGCCACGTGTTGACGCTATTGCTCGTTTGCGTATTGCAGACCATTGTAATCCAAAGAGCTTTCTCATTCCAGGAAGAAGACCACTGGATGAGCCTATTTTATATTGTGGATTTTGCAACCGATATGCTATTAATCATGAGCATGATTGTGACTCTCCACAAGGTCCCTTTGATCCTTTTGATGGTTATCCGTCCGATGCTCCTTCTACTGATTGATTGTGTGGTCCTCAGGTTATTGTTTCTACTATTCCCTATTTGTCTAGCCAGCATAATGGCCACTATTCAAGTACATGCGCCCATGATGATATTCCTATTGACCTTTGTCAGAGATTTTGCTGATTTTATGCCTCACATGTTAAAAGTATTGCATGCTCCTAAAGACTCCCATCATTGTGCAAATCTGTTTGGCTTCTTTTGATGGCTTCTTTCAAGGACAGAAATGATGAGGCCTAAGCCTAAAAATGAAGGCCTAGTCCTTTCCGTAAGATGCTCCTGATCTCTTCATGTTCCCTCCATGACTTGGAGTCAAAAAAGAAAAAGACTCACTTTTCACTATTCATCTGTCACTATTCACCTGTCACTATTCATCTGGCACTATTCATCCGTCACTATTCACCTGTTACTATTCATTCCAAATTTTACCTATTTAAGGGGGGTTGTCCCTTATGTTAGAGGCAGAACTCAATTAGAACTAAATTAGAACTTATTCTCAGAACTTGTTAGAACTTTCTCTAGAGAGTTTACCTTCTTTGAGAGAGTTCTCCTATTATCCTGTTGACTACAACCTTGTTCATACAAACCTTGTAACTAGGACTAGTTCAAGCTTTGTAACTGTTAACCTCTACTGTTGAGATCTTGTATTGACTATTACTACTGTAAGTGTTTACCTACTTTCAATAAAGAAGTATTTTCAGTTATTTATGTTCATTATATTGCTTGTTGCTACCGCCACCTTGGACGGCCATACTGGACGGTTTTAAATTGCTTTCATTAATTGCTTCTATTTACTTTGAATTATTTTGATATATACTGCTTGGCTGGTTCTACCGCCTTATTATTGTTCTAACTTTGCTATTTACATTTACTTTCACTATATTATTACTGTGCTTACGCCTCTCTCCCTTCTTCCGTGTGTCCCCTTCCCCTTTATGGTATCAGAGCCACTCTTTTCTGGCCGGTGATAGTGTGGTTGTGTTCTTTGTGCCTTGTCCGTGTCTGTCCGAACCTTTGGTGCTCAGTTGTTGTGTCCCGTTCTTGCCGTCGTTGGCGCCACCCTAGGTGTAAAGTGAATTCCCAGAACCTGACTGTAAGGCCCGTTTGAGCCAGGAGGGCGTGTAGGGCATGTGTGTGGTATAGGGTTGCTTAGGGTATGTGTTACGAAATGCAACAGTTGTGAGATAAACATGATAATTGAGTGTTAAAACTAGGATAATATGGATAAGTTGTGGAGATCCAACTCCTCTGTCAGCTCCAGGACTGGTTGTCCTCCTGATATTGTGAATGAAGAAGATCACACTGTTGAAGATCATGAGATCCCTGATTTCCCTGATTTCCGAAAATAGAACATTCCCAAAGTTGATACTAAAACTGTTTACAAAACTAGCTGGGCTGAATCCACTTTTCATCCTGTTTACAAAGTTAGAACTGTTGAACAAATATTCTCCATTTCAAAAATGCATGAAAAATGTTGTTTGTTTTCCAAGAAAAATATTAATGACTTCATTGCTAAAAAACTCAGCTATTTGCATATTGGTTTGGTTCAAGTTGCTGTTAAACCACTTACCCGAAAGGGTATTAATGCTTTCATTCTCATGTGTTTACGTGATGCTAGATTTAAGGTCTTTAAAGATAGCATTCTTGCTCATGCTACTAAAAAGAAGATTCCTTATGTTCCCCAGACTGCTTTCAACTATTCCAAGACCACTTTCCGTAGACTTTGGTCAAAGAATATTTGGAACACTATTTGCTTTTACTATTCATGTGTTGGAACACTATTTGCTTTTACTATTCATGTGTTACTATTCATTCTGAATTTTACCTATTTAAGGGGAGTTGTCCCTTATGTTAAAGGCAGAATTCATTTTAGAACTTATTCTCAGAACTTATTGAGAACTCATTCAGATATTATTCAGAACTTATTCTCAGAACTGTTGAGAGTTTACTTTCTTTGAGAGAGTTCTCCTATTATCTTGTTGACTACAACCTTGTTCACCATAACCTTGTCCATACAAACCTTGTAACTAGGACTAGTTCAAGCTTTGTAACTGTTAACCTCTACTGTTGAGATCTTGTTGTATTGACTATTACTACTGTAAGTGTTTACCTACTTTCAATAAATATGTATTTTCAGTTTATGTTCATTATATTACTTGTTGCTACCGCCACCTTGGACGGATTACCGCCATACTGGACGGTTTTAAATTGCTTTCATTAATTGCTTTCAATTATTTTGATATATACTGCTTGGCTGGTTCTGCCGCCTTATTATTATTCTAACTTTGCTATTTACATTTACTTTCACTATATTATTAGATTTCTTTATCACATTCAAATAATTTTTGAAAACTTCATCTTTTGAAACATAATAGTTTTCAAGAAAATCAAAGAACAAAATATGTCTTTTCAACTGATTCATTTTTTCTAACCATATTCTTTTAACACGGTTTTTCTCAGACTGAGCAAAATCATTTTGGTAAATTTTTCTTTTTGTCCTATTTTTAGGAAGTATAAATTCATCAAACAATGGAGTCAGGTCAACTTCAAAATTTTCATTGACAGCAGTCAAAACTCTTAAATGGTTAACATTATTTTCAATAGGAGGAAAATCAGAATCTGATGGACAAACAGAATTAGCATCATCTTCTTCTTCGGTAGCAGGTTTGCCATACGGAGAGGAAGATTCAGGCTTAGTAGAATAGTAAACAGAGCTGATTTGGGATTTATCACTTGAAACACCTTTTAATTTCAGATCAGTGGGTTTTTCAAAATTCTTTTGCAAAAACTCATTGACATCATGGTCTCTTTTTGAAATACTTTCAGATCCAGCAAAGGAATGTCTTCCTTCGTTGATCCTCAAGAGTTGATTATTTTGAAAACATATTTTAACAATACCATCAAGATATTGGTGAATATTTGTGAGATCAAGCTCATCAAAAACATGTTTAGGAACAGGAGTTTCTTGATTCAACAACCATTCAGTAGGAAGATTAATATCTTGCCATTGAATCATTTTTGGAACTTGAACTTTAGCATCAGGAGTTGAACATGTGATTAACATTGTTTTACCAGAGGGTTCTCTAGGATTCAAACAACAAGGATTTAACTGAGTACCCAAAAGTCTGTAATAAATACGGTAAATCAAAGCAAAAGGTTTACTACCTTCATCCATAATATAACCAGAAGAAGCAATGTTCAAAGTCAATGCTTTAATAATATTAGGATCATCCAAAGCAAGAGTAATATCAGGATAACAGTTAAAATAAACAGGACCATCATACAAAGAAGCAGTGATCATACCAAGAATGCTATCTTTAAAGACCTTAAATCTAGCATCTTGTAAACACATGAGAATAGAAGCATTAATACCCTTTCGGGTAAGTGGTTTAACAGCAACTTGAACCAAACCAATATGCAAATAGCTGAGACGCTATTGCTCATTTGCGGTAATCCGTCCAAGGTGGCGGTAGCAACAAGCAATATAATGAACATAAATAACTGAAAATACTTCTTTATTGAAAGTAGGTAAACACTTACAGTAGTAATAGTCAATACAAGATCTCAACAGTAGAGGTTAACAGTTACAAAGCTTGAACTAGTCCTAGTTACAAGGTTTGTATGAACAAGGTTATGGTGAACAAGGTTATGGTGAACAAGGTTGTAGTCAACAGGATAATAGGAGAACTCTCTCAAAGAAGGTAAACTCTCTAGAGGAAGTTCTAACAAGTTCTGAGAATAAGTTCTAATTTAGTTCTAATTGAGTTCTGCTTCTAACATAAGGGACAACCCCCCTTAAATAGGTAAAATTCGGAATGAATAGTAACAGGTGAATAGTGACGGATGAATAGTGCCAGATGAATAGTGACAGGTGAATAGTGACAGATGAATAGTGAAAAGTGAGTCTTTTTCTTTTTTGACTCCAAGTCATGGAGGGAACATGAAGAGATCAGGAGCATCTTACGGAAAGGACTAGGCCTTCATTTTTAGGCTTAGGCCTCATCATTTCTGTCCTTGAAAGAAGCCATCAAAAGAAGCCAAATAAATTTGCACTATGATGGGAGTCTTCAGGAGCATGCAATACTTCCAACATGTGAGGCATAAAATCAGCAAAATCTCTGACAAAGGTCAATAGGAATATTTCTTTGATCATCACTAGCAAAATCTCTGACAAAGGTCAATAGGAATATCATCATGTGCGCATGTACTTGAATAGTGGCCATTATGCTGGCTAGACAAATAGGGAATAGTAGTAACAATAACCTGAGGACCACACAATCAATCAGTAGAAGGAGCATCGGACGGATAACCATCAAAAGGATCAAAGGGACCTTGTGGAGAGTCACAATCATGCTCATGATTAATAGCATATCGGTTGCAAAATCCACAATATAAAATAGGCTCATCCAGTGGTCTTCTCCCTGGAATGAGAAAGCTCTTTGGATTACAATGGTCTGCAATACGCAAACAAGCAATAGCGTCAACACGTGGCCTGGGACCAAAAACAGAAATTCTATCAGTGCTTCCCATGAAATGATAATCCTTCCACAGGTTCTGAGCAATTTCAATAATTTGATTATTAAAATAGTTTCCCCAACATTTTGCAAGAGCATAAGGATCTTTGAAGGACAAATGTGGATCCCCTTCAAGCCATTGCCCCTGATGAGTATGACCATTGATGAGAATAAGATGTTTCAAAGGCTGGACATTCATCCAGTTATTTCTTTCCCATCTAGGCAAAGTACTCCAACATCTGATGGAAATAGTGGGGCCAGTAAATTTTTTAATGGCATCTTGAATAATTTGAGGAAGTTGACTGGCTTGGTAATGGCTTGTTAATTTTAGAAATCTGATAAAGCCATATTCAAACATATGAGAAAGCCAGTTAGGATCTCTATCATCATCATCAGCAGCAGCAAAGTAACCATCATCATAATTAATTAAGAGACCAGGAAATCGGTATGGTTTTTCATACACTCTGAGAGTACTCCCAAAGTGTTCTTCCCAGTCTAACTGGATAAAGACATTATCACCTTCATCAAGTTCATCAGGATCAGGAATAGTGGCGGTAACAAGTTTCTTGAAACATTTGAACCATAGGTCAAAAGACCTAAACATAGCCTTGCTCTTCAATATACTTGATTGTATATCTGATGGCAAGTTGGCAAAAGCACTTCTTATCATGGATTGGGACTTAAGGCTCAATCTAGAATAATCAGTGCCCATTATAGTCATTTTATCCTTTGAATGGATATCCTCTTTGCCAAAGAGTTGACTAGTGTAAGGATCATTTGTGATATTTGGATGGTTAGCAAGTTGGCTTCTAAAAGCCCCAATTTCTGAAACAAGGTTTGAAACAAGGTCATTATTTGAAGTAAGAGGGTTTTCTGAGATAAGGTTAACATAATGGCTTAGGTAAGCCTCATTCTGAACAGAAAGGTTAACAAGATGGATTTCCAGGGCTCTAAGAGTGCTTTTTAAAAGATCATGGTGGTTTTGAATAAAAGCAGCTTGAAGGTTATCAAGAATAAATTTAATAGAATCTGGAAGTTCTGAATAGATTCCATTGTGGAATTGTAAATTTTGGACAAAACTTCCTGCAAAGCAATCACATTATCACCACTGGAATATGCCACCGTTGCCGGGACATACCCTTGAAGGGATGTCGATCCGCTGGATTTTACCCTAGAAGATGCGCCTTCATGCATTTTGTTTTGGGAATAGTCCTATACAGGAGCTTTTCCCTTGTTTTTCCTCTCAGTAGAGGGAGCCATAATAATCCACTTATTAGTGGTATAAATACTAATATTATCCCACTCACTAGTGGTATTTATCTTTGCATCAGGGCTCGATTCCTGCAAAAGATCATTAGAAATATTAGAGTAAGTGGTAATAGTAGATATTTTGGCATTACTAGTATTACCTTCAAAATTGTTTAGGAAGCATGTAGTAGGAGAATCTAAAGCATCATTGATATCAATTTCAAGTTGTGAAACGAATTTAAACTTGACTTTCTGTCCAAAAGGATCAGTAGTAATTCCATCATTATCAACAAGGAAGGGATACAGAGCATTTATAAATGGCAAACCAAGAATCACTTTATCAGTCATATTTTTAGCAAGAACAGAGGGAATCTTAAAACAGACATCATCATGGCAAATATGAGCATTATTCAATTCATATTTGATTTTCATTTGAGCACCAGTAGCAGAAACCAATTTTTCAGTTGATTTTTCAAAATATTTCGGAGGAATCAATCATTCCTGAATACAATTCTTATCAGCACCAGAATCAATTATAGCAATAACAGTGAAATGATAATCATGGGAAACAAAAATCTTCACTTTTGTGAACCATTTTGGGGGAAGAATTTTGTTAATACTAACAAGACTAGGTTGAATATCAACAAGAGGAATTTGAGAATCATCAGCATTACCGTTATCAGAAAGAAGAGCCTGTTGACCGGATTAATCTCCATCCTTGTGCTCATCTTGTTCATCATCAGTCTTATTTTGATCAATAGTTTTATCAATTTTTAACATTAACATTTCCTGTTTAAGATTATGGTTATCACTTTTAATATGTTTTAGTTCAAGTTTTAATTCACTTATCTCCTGTTTAACAGTATTAATTTCACATTGGAGATCATTAACAGTTAAATCTTTGGATTTCTTTTTATTAAATCTTTCCAAAGTTTCTTCAAAACTGATAGTTGATTTAAGTTTTTTACTAGTTTCATCTTTTAACAAGTTTTTCTTGAACTTATCCAAATATTCTTTTTGTAATTCAGGATTTTCAATTTGACCAATCAATTTTATTAACAGGCTTTCATTTTCTTCACCTTTAGTGAGAACATTAACAGTTTTAACAACATTGCAACAGGAATCTCTACAACCAAGTTTAATATTAGGAGAATCAGAAGAATCATCAGCAGAATGATAACAAGAATCAGAAGAAGAAAGATCATCTTCCAAAGAATCAGACGAATTGTTTGATTCAAGGATTCTGAATAATTCTTCTTGATCATTATCATCAATTTTGAACATGTTGAACTTGTTTTTCAACTTACCAGGTTTTTGTTTACAATCTTTATTGAAATGACCAGGTTTTCCACAATTGAAACATTTACCTTTACCTGACTGTTGGTTAACATGTTTTTTAGAAACATTTTTTCTTTTAGCATAGAAATCATTAAAATTAGTTTTATGTTTTTTATGGTTATAATTTTTGTAACTTTTATCATATTTTTTACCTTTTTGCTTAGAAGGAGCAATAGAAGGTAAACCATATTGTTCACAAAAATTTCCCATTTCATATTTAGCTTTTCTTTTGTTTTTTAATTGGTGTTTTAACAGTTTTTCATCATTGCACATATTAATTCCAAGTTTTTTAATTGTGCTTAGAATATCACCATAAGTTAAATTATCATAGTCAATAGAATCATTTTTACCAATTAATTCTTGTTTTACCTTATGAGCAAAGATAGGAGGCAGACCGTCAATAAACTTTTCTTTCCAATAAGGCTTGAAACAGTCTTTCTGTTGCATCACCCTGGAAAGGAAAACATCTTGGTACCATCTATAATCAGACATAGTAGGGCATCTCAAATTATTCAACAAATCAGAAATTCGAGATGAAACATTGGATGGGGTACCAACAAAATGTTTGATAATAGTATAAATCAAGGTATTAACACCATCAGGAACACCTCGACCAATACGATCATCAAAAATAGGCAATCCTTCATCATTCTTTTTAACAGCATGTTTAATAGAGTCTCTGGAATCTTCTGTGAGATATGAATCCCACCATCCACGAAGAGTACCAGAAAAGCCAGTAGTAAGAAGGTCAACAATTTCAGATTGTTCAAAATCATGATTATTTTGATAAGCAATACCAACCATGGACATATGTCCCATTTTGTTAATAATTTCTTGTTCAGAAAAGCCATCAATATTCCATTCATAAATCTTATCAGCAGAAACAGAAAACTGAGTTTGAAAAGGTCTTTCTTCAAACTGCATATCAGGAGGAGTAGGTTTTGAATACCAATTTTTTGTAAAAAACATGGGCTTGGAATTGCCAACAAATCTTTTAATTTTGGGTAAACCATCATCAAAAACACTTTTTGCAGAGATAGAAGAAACAGTATCAGAATCTGTATTTTCATCAGAAACAATTTCATTTTTTGAAATAGTTAGAGCAGCAGGAGTACGTGTAGAAGTACCTTCAGTTTTAACTTTTAAATCGGAAAGCATTTTGTCAACAGTTTCAAGAAGTTTAGACTGAGAGGTTCGAAACTTGGATTTGTTATCATGATTGGGTAAATTAATGAAAGGTTCCTCAGTCTTGATAGAAACAGGTTTAACAGGTTTTTGAACAGAAGCAGATTTGTCAACAGAAACAGTTTTTTTCAGCAATTTTTTCTTCAATACGGTCAAGCTGTTGACCAATAACATGTAAAGATTCATTAGTAAAATTGTTTTGTTCAATAAGGCTAACAACAGGAGTTTGATCATCAACAATTTTGAAAGGAGTAGCTTTAACATCAATTTTGTCAGTAGTCACCAAAATAGTCTCAAGGGGTGGATGACTAGATCTGACAATGGTTTTGTCATTTTTAACAAAATTAGATTTCTTTATCACATTCAAATAATTTTTGAAAATTTCATCTTTTGAAACATAATAGTTTTCAAGAAAATCAAAGAACAAAATATGTCTTTTCAACTGATTCATTTTTTCTAACCATTTTCTTTTAACACGGTTTTTCTCAGACTGAGCAAAATCATTTTGGTAAATTTTTCTTTTTGTCCTATTTTTAGGAAGCATAAATTCATCAAACAATGGAGTCAGGTCAACTTCAAAATTTTCATTGACAGCAGTCAAAACTCTTAAATGGTTAACATTATTTTCAATAGGAGGAAAATCAGAATCAGATGGACAAGCAGAATTAGCATCATCTTCTTCTTCGGTAGCAGGTTTGCCATACGGAGAGGTAGATTCAGGCTTAGTAGAATAGTAAACAGAGCTGATTTGGGATTTATCACTTGAAACACCTTTTAATTTCAGATCAGTGGGTTTTTCAAAATTCTTTTGCAAAAACTCATTGACATCATGGTCTCTTTTTGAAATACTTTCAGATCTAGCAAAGGAATGTCTTCCTTCGTTGATCCTCAAGGGTTGATTATTTTGAAAACATATTTTAACAGTACCATCAAAATATTGGTGAATATTTGTGAGATCAAGCTCATCAAAAACAGGTTTAGGAACAGGAGTTTCTTGATTCAACAACCATTCAGTAGGAAGATTAATATCTTGCCATTGAATCATTTTTGGAACTTGAACTTTAGCATCAGGAGTTGAACATGTGATTAACATTGTTTTACCAGAGGGTTCTCTAGGATTCAAACAACAAGGATTTAACTGAGTACCCAAAAGTCTGTAATAAATACGGTAAATCAAAGCAAAAGGTTTACTACCTTCATCCATAATATAACCAGAAGAAGCAATGTTCAAAGTCAATGCTTTAATAATATTAGGATCATCCAAAGCAAGAGTAATATCAGGATAACAGTTAAAATAAACAGGACCATCATACAAAGAAGCAGTGATCATACCAAGAATGCTATCTTTAAAGACCTTAAATCTAGCATCTCGTAAACACATGAGAATAGAAGCATTAATACCCTTTCGGGTAAGTGGTTTAACAGCAACTTGAACCAAACCAATATGCAAATAGCTGAGTTTTTTAGCAATGAAGTCATTAATATTTTTCTTGGAAAACAAACAACATTTTTCATGCATTTTTGAAATGGAGAATATTTGTTCAACAGTTCTAACTTTGTAAACAGGATGAAAAGTGGATTCAGCCCAACTGGTTTTGTAAACAGTTTTAGTATCAACTTTGGGAATGTTCCATTTTCGGAAATCAGGGAAATCAGGGATCTCATGATCTTCAACAGTGTGATCTTCTTCATTCACAATATCAGGAGGACAACCAGTCCTGGAGCTGACAGAGGAGTTGGATCTCCACAACTTATCCATATTATCCTAGTTTTAACACTCAATTATCATGTTTTTCTCACAACCGTTGTATTTCGTAACACATACCCTAAGCAACCCTATACCACACACATGCCCTACACGCCCTCCTGGCTCAAACGGGCCTTATAGTCACGTTCTGGGAATTCACTTTCCACCTAGGGTGGCGCCAACGACGGCAAGAACGGGACACAACAACTGAGCACCAAAGGTTCGGACAGACACGGACAAGGCACAAAGAACACAACCACACTATCACCGGCCAGAAAAGAGTGGCTCTGATACCATAAAGGGGAAGGGGACACACGGAAGAAGGGAGAGAGGCGGAAGCACAGTAATAATATAGTGAAAGTAAATGTAAATAGCAAAGTTAGAACAATAATAAGGCGGTAGAACCAGCCAAGCAGTATATATCAAAATAATTCAAAGTAAATAGAAGCAATTAATGAAAGCAATTTAAAACCGTCCAGTATGGCGGTAATCCGTCCAAGGTGGCGGTAGTAACAAGCAATATAATGAACATAAATGACTGAAAATACTTCTTTATTGAAAGTAGGTAAACACTTACAGTAGTAATAGTCAATACAAGATCTCAACAGTAGAGGTTAACAGTTACAAAGCTTGAACTAGTCCTAGTTACAAGGTTTGTATGAACAAGGTTATGGTGAACAAGGTTGTAGTCAACAAGATAATAGGAGAACTCTCTCAAAGAAAGTAAACTCTCAACAGTTCTGAGAATAAGTTCTGAATAATCTTTGAATGAGTTCTCAATAAGTTCTGAGAATAAGTTCTAAAATGAATTCTGCCTCTAACATAAGGGACAACCCCCCTTAAATAGGTAAAATTCGGAATGAATAGTAACAGGTGAATAGTGACGGATGAATAGTGCCAGATGAATAGTGACAGGTGGATAGTGACAGATGAATAGTGAAAAGTGAGTCTTTTTCTTTTTTGACTCCAAGTCATGGAGGGAACATGAAGAGACCAGGAGCATCTTACGGAAAGGACTAGGCCTTCATTTTTAGGCTTAGGCCACATAATTTCTGTCCTTAAAAGAAGCCATCAAAAGAAGCCAAATTTGCACTATGATGGGAATCTTCAGGAGCATGCAATACTTTCAACATGTGAGGCATAAAATCAGCAAAATCTCTGACAAAGGTTAATAAGAATATTTCTTTGAACATCACTAGCAAAATCTCTGACAAAGGTCAATAGGAATATCACCATGTACGCATGTAGTTGAATAGTGGCCATTATGCTGGCTAGACAAATAGAGAACAATAGTAGCAATAATCCGAGGACCACACAATCAATCAGTGGAAGAAGCAACGAATGGATAATCATCATCAGGATCCCATGGAGGATCATCATTGCATCCATGCTCTTGGTAAATAACATACTGATTGCAGAATCCGCAATATAGCAGTGGCTCAAACTCTGGAGTTTTCCCTGGAACAATAAAACTCCTTGGATTATAGTGATCTGCTATGTGCATATGAGTGATGGTAGGAGCATAAGGTCTAGGACCAAAAGCAAAAATTCTATCTGTGCTTCCTATGAAATGATAATGTTTCCATAGGCTTTGAATGACTTCAAGAATTTGATTATTGAAATAGTTTCTCCAGCATTCTATAAGGGCATGGGGTTTTTGGAAGGATAAGTGAGTATCTCCTTCATACCATTGTCCTTGGTGAGTGTGCCCATTAATGAGAACGAGGTGTTTTGATGGCTGGACGTTCATCCAGTTATCTCTTTCCCACATTGGCAAGGTACTCCAACATCTGATGGAAACAAATGGACTTTTAAAATTGTTAATGGCAGTCTGAATGATTTGTGGAAGTTGGCTGGCTTGGCCAAGACTGGTTAATTTTATGAGTCTGATAAAGCCATACTCAAACATTTGGGAAAGCCAGTTAGGATTCCGATCATTAATACCTTCTGGATCATCAGCAACAAATGAACTATCATAATTAATTAAGAGACCAGGAAATGGGTGTCTCTTTTCATACACTCTAAGACTGACTCCAAAGTGTTTTTTCCAATCAGTTTGTTCAAGGATATCACCATTATCATCTGAATTAGCAGGATCAGGAACAGCAGTTGTAACAAGTGTTTTGAAGTATTCGAACCATAGGCCAAAAGACCTAAACATAGCCTCGCTTCTCAGTATACGTGATTGTATATCTGATGGCAAGTTGGCAAAAGCACTTCTTAATATAGATTGGGACTTAAGGCTCAATCTAGAATAATCAGTGCCCATTATAGTCGTTTTATCCTTTGAATGGATATCCTCTTTGCCAAAGAGTTGACTAGTATAGGGATCAACTGTAGTATTTGGATAGTTAACAAGTTGGCTTCTAAAAGCCCCAATTTCTGAAACAAGGTTTGAAACAAGGTCATTATTTGAAGCAAGAGGGTTTTCTGAGATAAGGTTAACATAATGGCTTAGGTAAGCCTCATTCTGAACAAAAAGGTTAACAAGATGGATTTCCAGGGCTCTGAGAGTGCTTTTAAAAAGATCATGGTGGTTTTGAATAAAAGCAGCTTGGAGGTTATCAAGAATAAATTTAATAGAATCTGGAAGTTCTGAATAGATTCCATTGTGGAATTGTAAAGTTTTTGACAAAACTTCCTGCAAAGCAATTATTATATCACCACAGGAATATGCCACCGTTGCTGGGACATACCCTCGAAGGGATATCGATCCACTGGGTTTTACCCCAGAAGATGCGCCTTCATGCATTTTGTTTAGGGAATCGTCTTGTGTAGGAGCTTTTCCCTTGTTTTTCCTCTCAGCCGAGGGAGCCATAATAATCCACTTATTAGTGGTATAAATACTAATATTATCCCACTTACTAGTGGTATTTATCCTTGCACCAGTGCTCGATTCCTGTAAAGAATCATTAGAGTCATTAGTAATAGTAGATATTTTGGCATTACTAGTATTTCCTTTAAAATGGTCAGCAGAACATTGGTACGAACTCGTCCTTGGTTCGTGAACAAATATATTAGCAGGAAAATCATGAGATAATTCATTAGCAGGAAAATCATGAGATAATTCAAAAACATTATCACCATCAATTTCAGCTTTTGAAGCAAATTTGAATTTTACTTTCTGTCCAAAGGGATCAGTAGTAATTCCATCATGGTCAACAAAGAAAGGATACAAAGCATTTATGAATGGCAAACCAAGAATCACTTTATCAGTCATATTTTTAACAAGAACAGAGGGAATCTTGAAACAGACATCATCATGGCAAATATGAGCATTATTCAATTCATATTTGATTTTCATTTGAGCACCAGTAGCAGAAACCAATTTTTCAGTTGATTTTTCAAAATATTTTGAAGGAATCAATCCTTCCTGGATACAATTCTTATCAGCACCAGAATCAATCATAGCAATAACAGTGAAATGATAATCATGGGAAACAAAAATCTTCACTTTTGTGAACCATTTTGGGGGAAGAATTTTGTTAATACTAACAAGACTAGATTTGGAACCTTTGGTGTCTTGTCCGTGTCTGTCCGAACCTTTGGTGCTCAGTTGTTGTGTCCCGTTCTTGCCGTCGTTGGCGCCACCCTAGGTGTAAAGTGAATTCCCAAAACCTGACTGTAAAGCCCGTTTGAGCCAGGAGGGCGTGTAGGGCATGTGTGTGGTATAGGGTTGCTTAGGGTATGTGTTACGAAATGCAACGGTTGTGAGAAAAACATGATAATTGAGTGTTAAAACTAGGATAATATGGATAAGTTGTGGGGATCCAACTCCTCTGTCAGCTCCAGGACTGGTTGTCCTCCTGATATTGTGAATAAAGAAGATCACACTGTTGAATATACATTTTCTACTGTTTACTCTTGTTTGTTTTCTAAAAATAATGATGCTAATTCTGTTTGTCCCTTTGATTTTCCTCCTATTGAAAATAATGTTAACCACTTAAGAGTTTTGACTGCTGTCAATAAAAATTTTGAAGTTAACTTGACTCCATTGTTTGATGAATTTATGCTTCCTAAAAATAGGACAAAAAGAAAAATTTACCAAAATGATTTTGCTCAGTCTGAGAAAAACCGTGTTAAAAGAAAATGGTTAGAAAAAATGAATCAGTTGAAAATACATATTTTGTTCTTTGATTTTCTTGAAAACTATTATGTTTCAAAAGATGAAGTTTTCAAAAATTATTTGAATGTGATAAAGAAATCTAATTTTGTTAAAAATGACAAAACCATTGTCAGATCTAGTCATCCACCCCTTGAGACTATTTTGGTGACTACTGACAAAATTGATGTTAAAGCTACTCCTTTCAAAATTGCTGATGATCAAACTCCTGTTGTTAACCTTATTGAACAAAACAATTTTACTAATGAATCTTTACATGTTATTGGTCAACAGCTTGACCGTATTGAAAAAAAAATTGTTGAAAAAACTGTTTCTGTTGACAAATCTGCTTCTGTTCAAAAACCTGTTTCTATCAAGACTGAGGAACCTTTGATTAATTTACCCAGTCATGATAACAAATCCAAGTTTCGAACCTCTCAGTCTAAACTTCTTGAAACTGTTGACAAAATGCTTTCTGATTTAAAAGTTAAAACTGAAGGTACTTCTACACGTACTCCTGCTGCTCTAACTATTTCAAAAAATAAAATTGTTTCTAATGAAAATACAGATTCTGATACTGTTTCTTCTGTCTCTGCAAAAAATTCTTTTGATGATAGCTTCCCAAAAATTAAAAGATTTGTTGGCAACTCCAAGCCCGTGTTTCTTACAAAAAATTGGTATTCAAAACCTACTCCTCCTGATATGCAGTTTGAAGAAAGACCTTTTCAAACTCAGTTTTCTGTTTCTGCTGATAAGATTTATGAAGGGAATATTGATGGCTTTTCTGAGCAAGAAATTATTAACAAAATGGGACATATGTCCATGGTTGGTATTGCTTATCAAAATAATCATGATTTTGAACAATCTGAAATTGTTGACCTTCTTACTACTGGCTTTTCTGGTACTCTTCGTGGATGGTGGGATTCATATCTCACAGAAGATTCCAGAGACTCTATTAAACATGCTGTTAAAAAGAATGATGAAGGCTTGCCTATTTTTGATGATCGTATTGGTCGAGGTGTTCCTGATGGTGTTAATACCTTGATTTATACTATTATCAAACATTTTGTTGGTACTCCGTCTAATGTTTCATCTCGAATTTCTGACTTGTTAAATAATTTGAGATGCCCTACTATGTCTGATTATAGATGGTACCAAGATGTTTTCCTTTCTAGGGTGATGCAACGGAAAGACTGTTTCAAGCCTTATTGGAAAGAAAAGTTTATTGACGGTCTGCCTCCTATCTTTGCTCATAAGGTAAAACAAGAATTAATTGGTAAAAATGATTCTATTGACTATGATAATTTAACTTATGGTGATATTCTAAGCACAATTAAAAAACTTGGAATTAATATGTGCAATGATGAAAAACTGTTAAAACACCAATTAAAAAACAAAAGAAAAGCTAAATATGAAATGGGTAATTTTTGTGAACAATATGGTTTACCTTATATTGCTCCTTCTAAGCAAAAAGGTAAAAAACATGATAAAAGTTACAAAAATTATAACCATAAAAAACATAAAACTAATTTTAATGATTTCTATGCTAAAAGGAAAAATGTTTCTAAAAAACATGTTAACCAACGGTCAGGTAAAGGTAAATGTTTTAATTGTGGAAAACCTGGTCATTTTAGTAAAGATTGTAAACAAAAACCTGGTAAGTTAAAAAACAAGTTTAACATGTTAAAAATTGGTGATAATGATCAAGAAGAATTATTCAGAATCCTTGAATCACACAATTCGTCTGATTCTTTGGAAGATGATTCTTCTTCACCTAATTCCTGTTATCATTCTGTTGATGAATCATCTGATTCTCCTAATATTAAAATTGGTTGTAGAAGTTCATGTTGTAATGTTAATAAATCTATTAATGTTCTCACTAAAGATGAAGAAAATGAAAGATTGTTAAAAAATGAAACTAGTAAAAAACTCAAATCAACAACAAGTTTTGAAGAAACTTTTGAAAGATTCAATAAAAAGAAATCCAAAGATTTAACTGTTAATGACTTGCAGCATGAAATTAATGTTGTTAGGCAAGAGATAAGTAAGTTAAAACATGAATTTAAAAATATTAAAAGTGATAATCTTAATCAAGAAATGTTAATGTTTAAAATTGATAAAAAACTTGACAAAACTGATGAGAACCAAATTGAGCTTAAAGATGAAGGAGAATCTAGTCAACAGGCTCTTCTTTCTGATAAAGGTATTGTTCATAATTCTCAACTTGCTCTTGTTAATAAAATACTCTCTCCAAAATGGTTTACAAAGGTCAAAATTGTTGTTTCTTATGATTACCATTTCACTGTTATTGCTATGATTGATTCTGGTGCAAATATAAATTGTATCCAAGAAGGATTGATTCCTTCGAAATACTTTGAAAAATCAACTGAACAATTAGTTTCTGCTAATGGTTCCCGAATGAAGATTAAATATGAATTGAATAATGCACATGTTTGTCATGATAACATATGTTTCAAGATTCCTTCTGTTTTAGTCGAAAATATGACTGATAAAGTAATTCTTGGCTTGCCTTTCATAAATGCTTTGTATCCTTTTCTTGTTGAACATGATGGTATTACCACTGACCCTTTTGGTCAGAAAGTAAAATTCAAATTTGCTTCAAATCATGAGATTGATATTGATAATGCTTCCAATCTGATTCATGCAAAAATCAAACATCTTAGCTTTCTTCAGCAAGAAGTTAGATACAAGAAAATCGCTGAAAAGCTTTTTGATAAATTGTTGCTCTCAAAAATTGACAATTTTCAAAAAATGTTAATTGATGATGTTTGCTCTGATGTTCCTAATGCTTTTTGGCATAGGAAGAAACATATTGTTGACTTGCCCTATGTTAAAGATTTTGATGAGAAAAACATTCCCACTAAAGCTCGTCCTATTCAGATGAATGCTGAAACTGTTGAATTTTGGAAAAAAGAAATCCATGATTTGGTTGAGAAAAAACTGATTAGGAATAGCAAGTCTCCTTGGTCTTGCTCTGCTTTCTATGTTCAAAAGAATGCTGAAATTGAGAGAGGAACTCCTCGCCTAGTCATAAACTATAAACCTTTGAATAAGGTTTTAGAATGGATTAGGTATCCTATTCCCAATAAGAATGATCTTGTCCATAGATTGAGTGAGGCTGTAGTGTTTTCTAAGTTCGATATGAAATCTGGGTTCTGGCAAATCCAGATTAATGAGAAGGATAGGTACAAAACTACTTTCACCACTCCTTTTGGTCATTACGAGTGGAATGTGATGCCTTTTGGTCTTAAAAATGCTCCTAGTGAATTCCAAAATATCATGAATGATATTTTCAACTGCTTCAGTCACTTTACTATTGTTTATATTGATGATGTTCTTGTTTACTCCAGTTCTATTGATGAACACTGGAAACATTTGTATTCGTTTCTAGAAACTATCAAAAGAAATGGTCTTGTTGTTTCTGCTAAAAAAATTAAACTGTTTCAAACAAAAGTTCGTTTTCTTGGCTATGACATCTCTGAAGGACAAATTCGTCCTATTGATAGAGCCATTCAATTTGCTGATAAATTTCCTGATGTTATTACTGACAAAACCCAGCTTCAAAGATTTCTTGGGTCATTAAATTATGTTGCTGATTTCTACAAAGATATGAGAAAACAATGTAAACCTCTTTTTGATCGGTTAAAGAGTAATCCTCCTTCTTGGTCCGATGTTCATACATCCCTTGTTAAACAAATCAAATCTCATGTTAAGACATTGCCCTGTCTTGGTATTCCCACTGTTGATGCGTTCAAAATTGTTGAAACCGATGCCTCTGACATTGGTTATGGTGGTATTCTGAACAAAGAGTTTCTCCTAAGTCATCTGAACAAATTGTCCGTTTCTATTCTGGAATTTGGAATAATGCACAGTTAAACTATAGTACTATTAAAAAGGAAATTTTATCTATAGTATTATGCATTTCAAAATTTCAAAGTGATTTATTAAACCAAAAGTTTTTATTACGTATTGATTGCAAAAGTGCTAAATATGTTATTGAAAAAGATGTTGAAAATATTGCTTCAAAACATATTTTTGCCAGATGGCAAGCTATTTTAAGTGTTTTTGACTTTGATATTGAATATATTAAAGGATCTCAAAACTCCATCCCTGATTTCCTTACCCGTGAATTTTTGCAGTGTCCTAATGGCAAGTAGAAGGTCGAAAGACAAGACACCTGCCACTGTTAACCCAATTGTTAAACCTGTTTCCTCTTTGGACCCCGTTAGTAAACCTGTTTCCTCTATGGACATTGTTAACCGATTCACCCCACTAGGTACTATTCCCAAACCCAACTATTCTTCTGTTCTTGCCTCATTATATGACCCTTATGCAATAACCCCTGTTAACCGACCAATCAAAACTGTTTATCCCAAAAACCCCAATGTTCCTCAATATGCCAAAAAACAATATTTCCAAAACCTGTTTTATATTGAACCCAACAGAGCCTTCATTTCTGACCCTCTCACACTTGCTAGAAGCTATTTTCCCTCAAGATTTCATTGGATTCCTGAGCATAGTGAAAAGAAGTTACAATACTATTCTGGTCTCTTGAGTCATGAAAAATCTATTATTATTAAAACCATTACTGACAGAGTTGATACCTCCAAGATCATCTACCATGGTGTTTACATTGTCAATGTTATTACTGAAGAAGAGTGGGGTCCTTCTCCTAGTTTTACCAAAACAATGCCCGGATCCCCCATCCCTTACTCTTACTATGATTACATCACTGCTTGGACAAGATTTATGCTTCACCAAAATGAAGACATGTCTCATTCTTGGTTTGTTAACTTTGATAGTAATTTCCATGGCACCCTGCCTCTTTGGTTCAATCGTTGGTGGACTCAATTTGGCCCTATTAATGACATACTTCCTGAACCATTGCTTGAGGCCTTTGAATGTTTCAAGAAGTTCTATAAAGTTGATGCTTATGGTGCCAAGTTCCCTCCTTTGCTCCACTTTGTTAAACGATACAAAATATCCTGGATATTAAAATGGCAGTATGAATATATAGAACCAACTGTTCACAGATGGTAAAAATAAATTCATTCCCACACCCAGATGTAGCTGAGTTTTAGCTTGTTAGTTGCTAAAATAACAACTAGGGGGGGGGGGGGGGGTTTACACTCCCAATGCTAGTGCTCTAAGTGGAGTAAGCCTACATCAATCAAATTGACTCACCATATATTGAGTACTAAGTTCGCTTTTCTATTATGGCCCGATTACTTTTAGGGCTATAAAGTATAAACAGACCAAGTCATTTATGAATAGTTTAGGTTCGATTTGGGAAGAAACTTGTTTATGTATGTTTATCTAGTAAATGAACCAAATTCAAACACAATAATTTGTTTGTAAAAGAGCTCATGCATGTGCATAAGGGTTGATACACACACACACACACACACACACTTTAAGCACACGCAATGTTTTTTTATTTTTTTGGGTAAAAGTTCATAATTTGCATCTATTATAATTTGGAAATATATATTTTTATTTTTCAAACAAATAAAAAGGTTAAATTTTAGGGAATAAAAAGATGAATGTGAAGGGAAAAAAAAATCCTAAATTTTAGGAGTTCTCTTTTGGAATTCAAAATGAAATTTGTTATTTGACATTTATGACTCTATTTCTAAAAAAAGTTACCCTTCATTAATGAGGATATTTTTAAACCACATAAAACTCTAGTTCAAAGATAGGAATCATCTTATATATATATATACACACACTATACTATACTATACCATAAAAGTCATGCTTAATGGGCCTTCATATAGACATACTTGTAAAATTATTATTTACAACTATGTTTTTGTTGGCTTTTATTCTGTGCCAAATTTGATTGTAATTGTTTTCAATCTTTTATACCCTGTATTATTGTGGGATTTCATTGTAAGGGTTGTGTGATAGAGAGAGAGTGTGAAGACTCTAGCATTTGAAGGCTGAAGAATTCTCGCGGGTATGTCGTGACCTAGCTTCCTGCGAAGTAAATCATGTGCCCTGCACATGCTGGAATGCGAAGAGTCAGGCCAGGTGGAGACAGCTGTGTCTTGCGGGTAAGGCCTTCCCACGAGACACCCGCGAGGCATCCTGTTCTGCCAGCCTGTACTGAATGACTCACACTTTCTATGCCTATCCTATATATACCCTCATTACCCACAAATGTTGAGGAATACTTCAGAGAGAAAACCCTAGCCAAACACATTAAGAATTAGAGATTGTCCTACCTACATTTCTCTATACACTTGCTTGTGGTATTTCTTCAACTCTTCCCTCTCAATTTTCCATATCATTGAAAGGTTGATAGCCCAAACACTTACCACACCATTTGAGAGTGTTGAGTGACGTTTTGGTGTTGTTGGGAAGCATTGGAAGAATCCAAGGATGGCAGATGCAACATGGAGCTTGTTGCGGGATCTGGAGTGCTAGACAAGACAGGGTTCCGAGAAGCCTTGTTGGAGTAGGAGCTTGGAGGGCTTAGGTACATCGGGTAGATTAGGCTTGGAGGGTCTCTTGCTAACCCATGTATTCCAACTGATTGTCTAGTGGATCGATTTCCGCTTGGAGGGCGGCGGAGAGGTTTTTCGCCAAGTTATTCGGTTTCCTTTTCAATAACACGTCTCGGTGTTATCTATGTTTGCATCCTTCTTCCCTACTCTTGTTCATTTCATTTTTACTGCTGTGTTGCTTTAAATATGGATTAGAGTAGTTGTCTTGCTTGTACGCTTGTGTTTACACTATTTCGCACTTAGTATTAAGTTAGTGTAAAATCAACCAAGCTGTAATTTTAATTTGGGAGTCTAAACTGCTCATGTGTTTTCGACACATTTTCGAGCTTTCAATAATAATTAAGGTTTCACATCCCCATTTATATAGTTGACTTTTTAAAAAACGCATCAAATCAAAATCTATTGTACGATTCTCAATTGATTGAGAAGGAGTCTAGATTAAATCTCGGTCAATTAAGGATGTATCAAACATGTATTGAGATTCCAAAAATTGCTTTTTCTTCTAGCCAATCTTGGGTCTTTTGTCTTGGACTCACAAATATACATTAAAGACTTGACATTTTTGTCATGGTTGTCAACATTTAATCTATTGTCATTAACAATATGGATAAAAAATAAGTTAATCAATTAGCTCGTGAACAAGCTTGAACTTATTTGATAATAAAATAAACTAAGTTTGAACATACAATCTAAATCATTGATAAAATCAAGCTCGGCTTGTATTTGGAATAAAATAAAATTAATAATGCTAATCATTTAATACTTGACTTGGTTTCGTTTAATGCCCTAGTTACTCAAGGAAATCCAATCCCTTCCTCCTTTTTCATATTCCCTCTATCTATAGAAATTATCCCAGCTGTAGACATGATTGCTTTTGGTCTCAAAATTAAGTTGGAACCTGACGGAGCCTGACATTGTTTTTGATAGCCAAACCTAATCTGGGAATAGATCGCCTAATAGCATATCAATCACCTAAAGCTATTTCACCTGAATTATTACCTCAACTATTGAACAGTGAACAACTGAACAGAAGGATTTATAAATCGCTTTGGGTAAATAAAGTATTTTACAAAAAGTTGCGCAGAATTAAACCGTAGAAGGCCCTTCGTTGATAAGCAAATCATTACTCATTGAACTGTTACGGTGTTACTACATAAGCAAATCATTTCATTTGAATTTCCATGACAAAAATGAGAAATATAAACTGTTATGCTTGTTTCATTAACAGTATATCTACTGTAATTTCCTCTCTTTCTGGAGGTTCTGGCCTCTGACTCTAGAGTTGCCTTTCCTCTTGCAATAAAAGTAATTTGCTCATGATAATAATAATAAAATTAAAAAAAGCTTGTTTCAATCCAACAAAGCAGGATTTGCACAAATTTCCAATTTCAACTGTTGCAAGTCTTCTCATATATGTCAATTCCAATGTTAACCAAAGGAAGTATCATCTACTTGACATTGTTATACTAAAAACCCAAGATATAGAAATCCTACCTGCTGATATTGGTCTGAAATCACAGTATATGGCTGCTAGACAAGAAAATTTTGTTGTTACCAAGAACATTTTTAAGCAGCTTATTATATAGCTTCAAGAAATAATTGGAAACGTCATTTCATTTGTTACTTTTAAGCCAATCGAGAATACCCTTCTCTGCTTCTGTAAGCTGCTGCCCTTCTTTCCCATTCAAAGATCCTTCCACAAACTCAAAGTAGTCCTTGTAATTACGCTTGTAATAACTATCCAATCTCTGCATTTTAGGAATGAAATTAGTACACTTGTTTTGCTATAAACTAGTCATTACATTTACACCTAAGTCTAGGAAATCTGAACAGGAAAACATTTACCTCCTTGTCATTTTTGGTCTTGTTTTCGTCTGACTTCTTCAAATACTCTGATAAGATTATCAACTGCTAAGTAATGTAAACTATAAACTGAAAAAAGTAAGTGCGCGCATGGAACCAAGAAAATAACCAAAAAAGAAAGCACAATGGAAGCTAAAGAGAGAGAATATGGGATACTTTGAAGAAGCTCAGTTCTGGAGTCAGTAATTTGAGTAGCAGCAAGCACTGTGGACAAAAGGAGGCCTCTCCTTGCTATGTCTGTAGAGTTTGAGTTGGTGTTGGTTGAGGTTGGTCTTTTTCTTTCACTTCTATGAACTGCCTGCACGTTTGATGAAGCATACTTGTTCACTGTGACAGTCAATGCCATCAGAATACTTTGGCCTATTGAACTCATTATTAGAGAGCAACCATTACAACTCTCTCTCACTCTCTTCCTGTCCTTCAGATAGGGATGAAGATAAGGCTTCCTTGGTCCGTCTAAATTTGTAATTTTCTAAATAGACCCTGCAAACCCGTCCAGGCCTACATGAAATAAAAAGGTATGAGTAACAGGAATACATAGCAGCCCAAACAATCTTGTATCCAATTTCAACCCAACCCGGCCGGATTGAATTAACTTGATCCGTCTATTATATATTTAAAATTTATACTTTCTTATTTCTTTTTATTAACGCATTTTCATGTTTCTAACTTTTTATACTGAAGTAATATTAAAAATTTATATTGTAGATCAAAATATTGATGGCATTACTTATCAATTTGACGTATAAATATAAATATTTTCAATACCCAATTTATTACTAACGTTGAACATTTTTTTTTTAAGTTCAATATAGATTTTCTTATTAATTAATTACTTATTTTTCATTATCTAGCACGTTATATTTTATTATTAAAGCTGATTTTAGGTTAACTTTTCTCTTTTAAGATTTTTTTTAAAATAAAAAGTTTATTTGCTTATTTATAGCTTTTTAAAGTCTAAAAATTTTGTAGTATTGGAAAAAAACGATTTCAATGGCTTTTTGGCTATTATTTAGCCATAATAAATATGGAACCACGATCTTAATTTTAAGGTGGGTCCAAATTAGGTTAAGTTCTCCTATGTGAGGAGAATAAATAAACATGAGTGTTTTCGAAAAACCGTTAAGGAATGAATAAGAAATTGATTTCAAAAGTGCTAGCTTGAACAAAATTGTTATTAGACCCTCTACTCCTCCATTTCATCAACTCATCCCTTCTCTCATCTCGTGACATGTCAAAGAAATAATTTTTCAACCTTTTTTTTTTATAAATTTAGAAACCAAAAAATCTGAATACTATGAGACTTAACACAACTAGATGAAAGGACTATATTGAACATAAATGAAAGTTAAAGGATTGAAAAAGAAAACTTTAAGGAGAAAATTGAAAGCAAAAAAAAAAAAAAAAAAAATTGGGGTGTAGTTTATAATTTAAACTTGTAGGGACCCTCTTTTCCACGCGACGCGGGGGTTCAGGATTTTCACCCCACCAAGGGCTGGCCTTGTACTGTAAGGCTTGACACCTTAATCCCACGTCGGCGAAAGAAGTGCCTCGATACAATAAATTTATCAAGAGTGAGTAGAAGGACTAGGAATTAGCGAGCATTACAACAGTTGGTGCGGGTTTACAAAATCCTCAAATGGGATTTGGCTAAGTGTTCTAAGGGAAAGTTTGTCCTCGGTTCAGTCCAAGGAGCTCTTTCCCTATCACTAATGAACATAGGGTTTCTTCTCTCCGAACCTCAAAACTCCCAACTTTTGAACCTCGCTTCTCTGGGGGTTCGTTCCTTTATATAGCCCTATTCAGCTAATCTCTGCCTTCCACTTGTTGATCATTCGAGCTTGTGTCTGAGGGCTTGTCCCATCAACCGCCTTTCTAGTCCTCTCATTAGTTGAAGTAACCAAGGCATTACTGTTCAATAGTCAATTCCTCATCAATGCGGCCAGAGTATCAGTTGTGTTCTTTTAATGTGGCGATGACAGCTCCTTTCTCCAATATCGGCCGGCCGAGAACATGTTCGTCATCGACAATGCTTCTGATAGTTTGAGTCTTCCTTGCTCATCCTCGGACACTGCATTATCCTTAGTATAGGCCTTGGGCCAGACATGGAGTGGGCCGCGGTTGCCAAATCTTTGGGCCCCACAAAACTAAAAACAAATACATTATTATCTACCACACTTTAACTCTACCTTAAATCTTTTCACGCCTTGGAAACAATGTCCTTAATAAGATGTTGGTAACTACCATCTTTTTATTTAACCCAACTATAGATGATTTTAATGCTTCGTTTGTTGAAGTAAAATATTTTTATGCATTTGGTTTGACAAATAAAAATTTTCAAGTAAACCATCAAAACTGATGGCTCAACACCAAAGTTATTAGTGTCGGAAGTTCAGTTACCAGATTGCTGGAACCCACAATTAAAGCAGTGGCTCTAGTGACTAGACTACCAATTGTTAGGACATATGTGTTCACATGTTAAGAACATATATCATAATGTTTATGTAAATTGGCTAATCCTTTGACAAAACGCACTCTACTTGTAATTGGGTAGTTCTAGGTATTTTTAATACTTCAAGAAATAAGGTTTCAAGATCAAGTGTTGAAGTCATCAAGTCTGTCCAAGAAAAAACAAGCTGAAGTGCACAGTTTTTAAATCTCGACACTTGCTCGATAGCTACCTCGACACCTGCTCAATAGCTACCTCGACACCTGCTATCTGTCGAGAATTAAAAAGTCAGAATTTCAATCTGATTTTCTTGGGATCCGTGAATATGTTTTTGGGCCTTCTTTTCTTCTAACCCTAAACATATAAATGGAGTGTTTTAAGAGCCGTCAACATAGACACAAGTTGCAAAAGCATTGAGCAATCCTTGTTCAAGCAAATTGTGATCAAAGACGAAGTTCTTGACCTAGTTCATCTTCTCTGAAGAAGTTGCTGTGTATTTGCACCATAGGGTTTTGTGACCAAGCATCTTCTAGATCTTCATCGCATAGGATGAACTGAAGAACTTTGCAGCCAACCTCTCACTCTAAAGTTGGTGTTTGAAGTCGCGTACTGGGATCCGTGCATCTGGTTAGTCACGTACTTGGGAGCCGTGCATCAAAAGAGGGAGCTGTCACTACAGATCAAGTCCGATTGGGTATTGGGATAAGGGTTCAACTGTAGGTTGGTAAGGTACTTGGGATTCCTTATTTGTAACCGCTTGATTTGATAATAGTGGAGTTTCGGGAGTGGTGACCTGAAAATCACCCGGTGGGGTTTTTGCCGTTAGGGTTTTCCCCATTCGTGAACAAATCACCGTGTCTTTTATTTTCCGCTGCATATTTAGTTATTCGGTGATTTGTTTGTGCTGCCACGCGTTTGCATGTTAATTGAACCTAATTAATTCACTTGGCTAATTAATTGGTTAATTAATCACAAGGGGTCATTCAGTTTGTGGCCTATCAAGTGGTATCAGAGCGGGCACACTCTGATTAGGTTAATCTTTGCTGTGTTGATCCATTGACCTCTGTTGTCATGGATAGAGGACAATCTCTCATTATACCTCCTTTATTTGATGGGACTAACTATGCCTACTGGAAAGTACGCATGAGAGTTTTTTTGCAGTCCTTAGACGAGAAGGTGTGGCAAGCTGTTAAGATTGGCTGGACCAAGCCAAAAGAAGCGCCGGCCGATTGGGATAAAGCCAAGATCAAGGCGACAAACTTTAACAGCAGAGCATTGAATGCCCTATTTAGCGCTGTCACTAATGAGGAGTTCAAGAAAATATCTTCAACAGAAACTGCTAAGGAGGCGTGGACCATCCTCCAGACAACCTATGAAGGAACAAAGGCTGTCAAAGATTCAAAGCTACAGAGGCTCACTACTAGCTTTGAAGAGATAAAGATGGAGGAGGATGAGTCGTTTGATGAGTTCTATGCCAAGCTTAAGGACATAGTGAACTCAGCCTTCAATCTTGGGGAAACCATCCCTAAACCCAAGGTTGTAAGGAAGGTGCTCAGATCTCTATCCGAGAGATTTCATGCCAAGATTACGGCAATAGAAGAATCAAAGGACATTGACAAAATTCCTTTGACTGAGTTAGTTGGAAACTTGCAGACTTACGAGCTAGGTTTATCAAGAATTGGCAAGTCAAGCAAGGGCAAGAGCATGGCCCTAAAAGTAAAGAACAGTGATACAGATGAGTCTTCCGATGATGAAGATTCCAAGATGAAGTCCTACATTACTAGGCAGTTTAAGAAATTTATGAAGAACGCCAATGGAAGGAACTTCGACAAGGACCGTAGGCAATCCAGTTCTTCTCAGTTCAAGAATCAAGAAAAAGGAAGAAAGGATGCTAAGGATGGCGGTCAGTACACTGTTCCGGCAGGACCGAAGTGTTTTGGGTGTCATGGGTTTGGACACATGAAGAATGAGTGTCCTACATATCTGAAGAGCATTGGGAAGAGCAAGGCTCTTGCTGCAACCCTCAGTGACACTGAGCTTGAAGATGATTCCAATAGTGAAGATGACGGAATCCTGAATGCCTTCACTGCCACAGTTAATCCTACTGAAGGGATTGTTGAAGAAGTGGAATAGGAAGAAGAATTGGTGGATACTGAATGCGAGAAGATGGATGACAAAGATGATATCCATTCAGCCTATGAGAAGCTTTACAAGCTTTCTGAGAAGCATGAGAAGTTGTACAGGCTGGCCACCAAGAAGCTCAGTGATGTGGAACTTGATCGTGAAGAATTGTCCACAAAGTTTGATGAAGCAAATCAAACTATTGGAGCACTGAGGTTTGAGAACAACTTCCTGGCTGAGAAGACCAAGAAGCTTAAAGCAGAGCTGTTTCAAGTCAGAGCTCAACTGGAGAGGACTTCAAGTGCAAAACTTGATGAGATACTCAGCAACCAGAAATCTGCTTCAGATCGAACAGGTTTAGGGTATGGTCTTTGTTTCTCAAATTCTGCTTCTACTAGTTCTACTGTTTTTGTTCCTCCTGCTAATGCTGTTAAAATTGAGAATATTGATGTTAAATCTGAATTAGCTAGTGAGAACATAGAAAAAGGTAAATCCATCTTAGGAGCACCCCCTAAGTTAGATAAGAAAGATGCTAAAATCCCTAGGGGTAAGAAGGCTAACTCTCAAAAGCCTAAACAAAAGAAGCAGCATCTCTGTCATCATTGTGGAGCAGCAAGTCATACTCGATCAAATTGCTACAAGTGGCTAGCCACCCAACAGAGCAACAGTATGACAGCATATGGAAGCTAAAATCAGCTTCAATCCTCTCTTGCTCCTCTTGGAGATCTTCTGAAAGCCCTCATGTTCCTTTCGAACTTGAACGGTTTTAATTCCTCCCCCTCACCGCAGGTTCAAGGATTTAATCAAAGGAAAGGTTCTTCCAAGGTGTGGAAGAAAAAGGACTCTAAGTGATTTTATCACTTTCTTCTCCCTTCTTGTGTTTCTTGTTTGTTGCATTGCTTGTGTGTTTTGCATTTTTGCTGAGTTAGTCTAATTTTATGCATTGTTTTTGCTTTGCTTAACATGTTTTTGTGTGTTTACTTTTAGTTTTGTTTAATTTGTTTTTGATATATAATAAAAAAAAATTTGAAAAATACAAAAACAGTGTGTGTTTTGTGTACTTTGGTACTTGTGTACCTTGGATGGCCAATGAAACAAAGTTTTCTAAACTTTGTATCACTTGTAGCTTAGATGAGCATCTTTATGCACAACTAAGCAAGTGAGCTTTGTGGCTCTTGTTTGTGATGAGTAAGATTAGGTTATTTCTTAAACTTAACACTCATATCACTCTTTTTGACGGGTAGGACTAGAAAATCCTAAGAGAAAGGCATAAATAACCATCTCACCACTGTTGCCCGCCAATCATTAATGACATCTGTATGCTTCGGCATAGCAAAAGTGTGATGTCAATGACATTTGTGTGCTTAGGCATAGCAAAATTGAAATGTCAAATATCAATGGGTATTTCTTTTCTTTCTCATAAGCCCATGTATGATATGTTTAAAAAGAAAATATGCAAAGAAATAAAAAGCAAAAAGATTAAAAATGCTTTAAACATGGTTGCAAGCGTGTATTCTAGAAGATGTGGGAGTTATAGGATGTACCTCAAAGGTAATAGTCCCCATCAAATAGTTATGATTGTGTGTGAGTTAAAGTTATTTTCTCATATCTCAAATCGTCATAACATGTATACACATATGCAATCTTGCGATGTTTTGCACACACAACACGCAATATTCTTTGCTACTTTTGATACATGTGCAGGTACAATGTGATTTGGCCATCACAAAGGTTTTACATGTACTTTTGTATGCTCACTAAACTGTCATAACTTATTTTTGAAATATAAAATTTGTTAGACTTGTTTAGTGTGTGTGTGAGTTTTTGGGAGATCCATGTGCTTAAATTTTCATTGAGAGATGATTTTTGAGATCTTATTATGTTGGTTGGATCATGGTTGAGGTGCATATTTTGATTGCATTCATGTTTGTGTTTTTCACTTCTCGAAAAACTGCTTTGAAAAGCTGGCTCGACACCTTCTCGACACCTCCTCGATACCTGATCATCTGTCGAGCTTCTCAAACCTTTTCTAATCGCAATCTCGACACCTATCTCGACACCTGATGGATCGATCGAGATTTCTCTTGTCTCCTCGATACCTCCTCGACACCTAGTCGATCGATCGAGCTTCTGATCTCTGAAATTGGGTTTGTACCTCGACACCTCCTCGACACCTTCAGCTGTCGAAGGCAAATTTCTCGATACCTTCCTCGACAGCATCATCGATACCTCTCGACACCTTAGCTGTCGAGAATTACTGAGGTGTCTATTTAAGCTGCGATCGCGATTTTTTCTCACTTTCTTGATCTCTCTTCGATCTGTCCGAGGCTGTTCATCTCCCAAACACTTCCCTCTCACTCAAATCTTCAAATCCTCATCTTTTTCGAGCTTCCTGTGCTTCAATCACTTGGTAAGATCATTTTTCCCTTCCTTTTTCATGCATTTCATGTTTTGAAACCTAGGTTTTTGGGATTTTTGGAAATTTTTGGGGTTTTTCAAAATCAATGAGTTTTTCTTGAAATTTTGGGTTGGTCTTTCACTCAAATGGTTTTAAAATGTCATACATTGCATTCCATGTGCATTAGAATGATATTTTCATGCATTTAGATGTGTGTTTCTTGTATGTGTGCTGCTAGGTTTGGATTGGGCTGAGCCCATGATGCTTTTAAGTTTGCATGTCACATGTCCATGCATTCCCATGCATACGTACTTCTTGTTCAACATATTATCATATTTGAACTGTTTGAGACTTTTCTGATTGTCTCCCTCTCTATCTCGTTCTCATTCTTTTACGTTAGTAGTGTCTATGGCACCCAAACGTAAATCCACTCCAGCTCGGAACCCTCTGCGTTCTGGAGCTTCCTCTTCTTCTGATTCTGCTCCTCTTAACCTTCGGTTCCGTGATGGAGATGCCCACAAGGCATTTACTGAGAACTTTTCTAGACGAGGTGTTCATTCGGAACGCCAAGTCATTCTGGCGGATTTCGCCGACACTGACCTTCCCTCTGTCATTCACAGTAGGGGATGGGAGTCACTGTGTGACGTCCCAGTCACCTGTCCTCTCGTGCTGATTCAAGAGTTTTACTCCAACATGCACGGGATTGATCGTTCAGTACCTCTCTTTTTCACTCGCTTTTGAGGTAC
The DNA here is from genome assembly GCA_023621385.1 of Quercus gilva. Classification (NCBI taxonomy): domain Eukaryota; kingdom Viridiplantae; phylum Streptophyta; class Magnoliopsida; order Fagales; family Fagaceae; genus Quercus; species Quercus gilva. The sequence continues at coordinate 34,217,698 of CM042483.1, read as the reverse complement.
GCGCATCCCTGTCACACCGTAGCTAGTGGCGGATGTGCTTAGGGTCCCTAGGATAGAGTTTCCTGACTATCCTTCTTGTGAGCGACTGAGGACTGTGTCCAAGGATGAGCTCATTTCTGCTTTTTGTAAGCGCCCTTCTGACTGGGGTGAGCATCAGTATACATCATGTAAACCTTTTGCTAAAGGTCCTAGATTCCTAAACATGGTGATGACTTTTGTACTTCATCCTCTCTCTCACTATAACTCTATCACTGAGCCTCGTGCTCGATTTTTGTTATCTCTACTTGAGCATCTTACGATAGATTTTCCTTCACACTTCATTTTCTCTATCATTGATGTTCATTTAGATGCGGCGTCCTGTGATAAGCTCATCTTTCCTTCCGCTATCACGAGGATTCTACGCCATTTTTCCATCCCTTTCCCTATGTCCGACCACTTCACACACATATCTGCCATAGATGCCACTACCGTAAAACGTAGTAAGGCACAGTTTAGGTCGCGACAGTCGGATTCCACTCCTCCCTCGCGTTCGGCTCCATCCAGATCAGCTCCATCTACATCGGCTCCTCCTTCTTCTTCAGGCGATGTATCTTTTGAAGATATTATGGCGCAGCTGCAGCGCATGGATGCTCGCCTCGAAACACTCACCACTGAGTTGTATCAGGTGAACGTTCGTGTTGGTCGTATTGCACGACGGCAGGCGACCATGGGTGGTTTTGCTTCTGAGGCTTCTCCTCCACCACCTCCTCCAGTTGCTTCTGATTATGATGCTTCGGATGATGATGATGGAGATGCTAGTTCTACTGATGAGATGTCTACATGACACTCTACCCTTTGTCACTCATGACAAAAAGATGGAGTAGTTTTGGGCTATGAGAGTAGTCATCTTAGGGGAAGAGCTAGTATATGACATTTTTGTTAGGGGGAGTGTTCATATTTTTTAGGGATGTAGTGAGGTCTTGATGTATCTTTTCTTTTCTATTCTTGTTAGATACATTGATTTTGTATATGAGGTCTTGTGACCAGTTTACATACATTGTACTTATTCTCTTTATATGTGGATGTATGTTTCTCTTTCACCTATCTTTTCATGTGTTGTTTCTTTTCTATCTTTATACACATGTTCTTTATACTTGTATGCAATCTAATTAATTTCTGTTTCACACAAGATGCCTTGATGAGTTTTGTTTAAAAGTGTTTCAGAAATACAGGTTGTCAAAGTCTACTTGCCATAAACTCTTTTTTTGCAAAGTTTTTCAAGAGTTTGTGTTAGGATAGATTTTATTGTATTCAACAAGTGAATATGAGTTTAGTGATTTATGACTTCTCTCATATGTTCATTTGTTTGTTGTGGTTTTGTCACGGATTGCCAAAGGGGGAGATTGTTAGGACATATGTGTTCACATGTTAAGAACATATGTCATAATGTTTATGTAAATTGGCTAATCCTTTGACAAAACGCACTCTACTTGTAATTGGATAGTTCTAGGTGTTTTTAATACTTCAAGAAACAAGGTTTCAAGATCAAGTGTTGAAGTCATCAAGTCTGTCCAAGAAAAAGCAAGCTGAAGTGCACAGTTTTTAAATCTCGACACCTGCTCGATAGCTACCTCGACACCTGCTATCTGTCAAGAATTAAAAAGTCAGAATTTCAATATGATTTTCTTGGGATTTGTGAATATGTTTTTGGGCCTTCTTTTCTTCTAACCCTAAACATATAAATGGAGTGTTTTAAGAGCCGTCAACATAGACACAAGTTGCAAAAGCATTGAGCAATCCTTGTTCAAGCAAATTGTGATCAAAGACGAAGTTCTTGACCTAGTTCATCTTCTCTGAAGAAGTTGCTGTGTATTTGCACCATAGGGTTTTGTGACCAAGCATCTTCTAGATCTTCATCGCATAGGATGAACTGAAGAACTTTGCAGCCAACCTCTCACTCTAAAGTTGGTGTTTGAAGTCGCGTACTGGGATCCGCGCATCTGGTTAGTCACGTACTTGGGAGCCGTGCATCAAAAGAGGGAACTGTCACTACAGATCAAGTCCGATTGGGTATTGGGGTAAGGGTTCAACTGTAGGTTGGTAAGGTACTTGGGATTCCTTATTTGTAACCGCTTGATTTGATAATAGTGGAGTTTCGGGAGTGGTGACCTGAAAATCACCCGGTGGGGTTTTTGCCGTTAGGGTTTTCCCCATTCGTGAACAAATCACCGTGTCTTTTATTTTCCGCTGCATATTTAGTTATTCGGTGATTTGTTTGTGCTGCCACGCGTTTGCATGTTAATTGAACCTAATTAATTCACTTGGCTAATTAATTGGTTAATTAATCACAAGGGGTCATTCAGTTTGTGGCCTATTGCATGTTAATTGAACCTAATTAATTCACTTGACTAATTAATTGGTTAATTAATCACAAGGAGTCATTCAGTTTGTGGCCTATCACCAATGATCACCATCGGAGTGATTCTCAATGACTAGGCCACCAACATCGGCCAACAAAATCATGTCTTCGGTTACCGGACCATTAGCATCTAGCCATCGGACTGCTACCATTGGTCGCTAGTGCGGCGACTCCAGCCATCGAATTGCCGACACCAATCACCAAGGAGGCGTCTCCTACCACTGGACTGCCATCATAGATCGCCAGACCGATGACCTAGCAACCAGATGGAGGAGGGGAAGTCACTATGTGTTTTTGGAAAATGTTTTACTAAGTTTTCAAAGGTAAAACATTTTACAACTTTTTATAAAAAAATTTACGGTTGTTGATACCAATTTTCACAACACATTTCGTACAAGCCCAATTTAACCAAGCTCAACTTCCTTGTGGGCTCAATTCATGTATTATATTATATTTTATTCTTTTAAACATGCCCATGTGACTTATGGGGGAAATTAAGGAAGTATGGTTTGGAGGGTATGGGTCGGTTCCTTTCGGACCTTTTGCATGAACTCAACACATGCATGCTACCAAGTGGGCAAGGGACACTGGTAGCACTTCAAGCTCATAGAGGAGATCTTGTGCGCAAAATTTTCACCCTAAAACAGCTTATATGCTTTGGCTGACTATGGCCTAAAGTTTTTGCTCGAACCCTTTTTTCCTTTAAAAATAGTTGGCTCTCATTGGCCAACTTCAGCTTCTGGCTCTCATTCAGGTGAGCCTCCTAATGGTCTGAAACAACTGAAAAAAGGGGGAGCCAATGAGGATTTAGTTAGACATGGCAAAACGGGTCAGAATTTCCTGACCAAAACCGACTCGACCTAAATTTGATATTTTTGAGCCGAAACAAAAACGGGTTGACCCGTGACCCTACCTGTGTTTTTTGTGGGTCAACCCGATCCGACCCGCAACCCGACCAGAATTCGAACCATTTTAAAACTTTTTTTTTTTGGTAAAAAAATAAAATAAAATAAAGATAATATTGGTTTAATTGTTTGTTATGAGCTTTAAGGAAACAATTTAGACATTTATATAACTGCATGCAAATTAATTGAAAGATGAATAATTGAGCATTCTGTAATGAGTAGAGATTTTTAGAGATCAAATAGTAAAGTACATGCCAAGATAATCTGGTTACAGTAGAGTTAAAAAAAGATTTAAAATTGTAGACATGTGTGAGAAACATTCACAAGTGTAAAAATAATGAAGTCAAAGTATTAAATTAGCATAAATTATAAATGCTTAGACCTATTTTTTTAACAATTTATGTCCAAAATAAACAATTTTTAAAAATAAATTATGATATTTCCTAGAGTGTGTGTTGCTTAACAATGATATGATATTTATAAAAGAGACTATGTATAAATAAGTAAACAATCAAATTTTAATGTATATCTCAAATTGAAATAGAGTGCCAACCATAATTAATAATAGATTATAAAATTAATTTTCAAGATTGTAAATTTCTTATATGCTTTTATTCTTTGTCAAATGAGTTATCCAATAAATCATTTGTAATTTTGTTTTATATTTTGGGATGTTGATATTGTGTAGAAATAAAACTTGTGTATTTGTTTTACTTATCTTTGTGTTATTTTGTTTTAGATAGTAATGTTAGGATTTGTATAATTTTAAAATTATTGAATAAGTATTAATAAGTTTAACTGAGTTCATTCTTGATATAAGTGGTGAATTCAAAGTAATGCATTTTACATCAAGTAATATGTTGCATGACTTTCCAAATGGCAAATACATGTTTTCATAAAATTAAAAAAAAAAAAAAAATTCCTGTGAAAAATATAGGCCAACCCAACCCGACCCGACTCACAACCCAATTGATCCAAACCCGTTTTTAACCCGCTTAAAATGACCCGTTTTTTACCTATAACCTGATTGACCCGACCTGACCTGCCCGTTTTGCCATGTCTAGGTTTAGTCAAGCATTTCCCATATCATCTTAAAAGCATGTCAAACTCTTAATAAAAACAACCCAAGCCAAGACACCAAATTAATGTCATGGGGGATAAAAGCCTCTTCTACTACAACACTCAGTCATTAGCAACATCCCAAACTCTATATAAAACTCTCTCTTCAGCTCAAAAATGACCCAATTATGTTTTTCCCCCACAGAGCTGAAACTTGAGACCAAAACCCTATTCAGCCAGCTAACATTCTCACAATTTTGAAGTTTAGGGGTAAAAAAATGGGTACATGAGAACCTTCCCTCTCTTCCTCACAAGCTCACTCAATTTTCTCTTCTCGCTGACTGTGGGTCGAAGTTTCAGACTTGTGTACTTTTTTTGCATTTCTTGTATTTTAGTTATAGCATTTTCATTTCCCTCTTCTTAAAACACCATTAACCTTTTATTCATTATAAATTTGGAATTTTGGGCTTGATTCTCCACCAAAAAAAAAAAAAAAAAATTCTAAAGAACCTAAGGGGAGATTTGGGCTAATCTTGCATTTTGGCCCTTGTCGCAAAAACTATACTGACATTTTGGCGAATCCGCTGGGGAGTCAAGCAACTGAAACAAGAGGGATTATGTCTCTGAAGATGCGAAATCAACAGAAGATGATGCTATCAACACCAACTTGTCATTCCAAAAGGCATCAAATGATGTCTTGTTACCACAAAAGGAGCATCATGATGTAAAGTAAGAAGTAGTCCATTTTCAGCTTGTCAACATGCTAAGGACACTCTATGATATGCGAAAAATCCGCTCCAACCTTACAGAAACCATCCAAGAAGAGAAAGGACTTTGAGGATGGAGGAGGAACTAACTCTCTTATTCATGGGAAAAATTTTCTTCTACTCATTTATATACTCTTTTAGCTATTATACTTGTAGATGAATCATCCTATATCTCTTTCTTTACATGAAATTTGTGAAAAAATTTGTTGTAGCTTGAAAATGCAAAAATGGTGAGCCACAAGTCCAACAGCAAAGGAAATGACAGCTCAAACCAATAATCAACAAAGTAAAGCTCTAAACATCAATTTCAAACCAAGAACCCCAACGACAATGGCTAAAAGCTCATCCTCAACATCTTCTCAACACAGGTCTCCTTTATTGTTAAATTGTATTGTTGCTAAGTTAGCGCCAAGCATACAAGGGCTGCCGTGGGTGATTGACTCATTATGGCACAACAATAATTGCCACTGTGTGCGGCCCTTCGCAGCTAAATATTTTTTGTGTCACCGCTAAATGAAGTCTTCATCAAATATTTGAAGGCCATAGCTAAATGGCCCACTGCAAGTTGCTAGATATTCCATATACCAAGCCATGAGGTAGCGACATTCCATACGCCAAGTCTTGAAGTTATATGAGCGATAAACAATCGTCAAAGCACACTTAAACTAAGACTCTCAAGCATTATCTTTGCTAATTCTTTTATATATATATATATATATATATCGTTTAAACCATTTCAATACTCTGGAATTGTTCCCAAAATATTTTCTACAAGTCATTTGTGCTAATGCTTAGCCATGACTATCATTTACTAATGTGAATCACATTTGCACTAGGGCGCAAAACAAAAACCTTCTTGGAACATCCAACAACGAAGGAAATTCAAACTTAATCCTCTCTCACCCAAGCTGTGACACACTCATGCACTCCAAGCCATGACAAGCTCACGCATCCAAAGTCATGATATATTCATGCACATCAAGCCATTACATGTTCATGCATTTCAAGCCATGGCGACTTCTTGACCAATCTTGAATTCAATATTATACTCGAAGAGAAATGCGTTAATGTCACCATCCTCAAGAAAATTGCTCTTGGCACGCACCTTTGAAAAATGCTTTGCTAGAGCTTGCTCTAAACATTGATGTTAACCAACTCAAAAATCACAAGCTAGTTGTTGGAAATCCATCCCAAAGATTTTCGAGTGGAATCTTAGTATCAATGTGGAAACCTGGAATAAGCAGCATAAAGACTAGTGAGAGAAATTGTTATGCTAGGGATGCGACAACCCCATACCAATGTCTGTAACGCTTAGCCCATCATTATCCGAAAATTAGAAGCTAAGTAAGCAAATTATGGAGCCGCTGTTTGCGGTATCATTTATATTCGACAAAGAGGCTAACCAAAGCATGGAAAAAAAAATTGTTGTGCTAGGAATGAAACAACCCTATACTGACATCTCTAATGCTTAGCCTATCATTGTCCCAAAATTAGAAGCAAAGTTAGTGAAATATGGAGCCATTGTCTATGGTACAACATATTTTAGTCAAAGGGGAATCATATTCTGCCTTCCATATAGCAGATTGGAGGACCCCATTTTTTGGAATTCATCTTGGAGGAATATGGAGAGTACTAAGAGAGGAATAAACCCCACTGACAACTCTTGGCGATGGGATACCATTGGTTTGACATAACCAAATTTGCTAAAGTTGCCGTACTTCCAAGTGCACTCCAAGCTTATACATACACACCATATAAGCTTTTAAGACATGAGCACCCTATTGCCTTTTATACTTGGAGGCTTGATCTCATCGGGCCTATCTGTTCACCCTTGAATGGGTACATTCGATTCTTTGTCACCACTAAGTAATTCACTAAGTGGGCGGAAGCAATTCGACTCAAGATAGCAATGGGAGTGGCTATAGCTGACTCCATTAAGGAGCATATCATTCGTCACTTCGACATCTTACACAAGATCATAAGCAACAACAATATATCTCACTCATACCAATTTTCGAAGGCAAGTCCTATGAAACATTAGAAAGGTGACGAACTATCATATTATCTAAGCATGGTGAGACTGCTACATGTGAAGGTGCAATGCCTTCAATAAGGTGGGGAAAGCCAGTGCTTTCTCCTAATAAAAAACCTTACGAAGTGGCAAGAAAGCCAACAAATCACTCTTATGGCAAAGTCTTTACATGCGAGGGTGAAAATACTCTCAATAAGGTAAGGAAAGCCAATCACATACTTTCTCAATGGTAAGCCCTATCAATGGTTAGGAAGCCAATGAGGCATTTCATTATGGCGATACCCCTATTTGCGAGGACATAACTAGCCCTCAACAAGGTAGGAAAGTCAATACGTTTTCAAAGTTAAGTCCTACTGAATGATTAGGAAGCTAGTGAGATGTCATATTATTCATACGTGGTAAGACCCTTACTTGCGATGGTGCAACACTTTCAACAAGGTAGGGAAAGTCAACGTTTTCTTAAAGGTATGCCTTACGAAGTGGTATGGAAGCCAACACAACATCTTATAATTCAAGCATGGTGATCCATTACATGGTAGACATAATCATCCCTAAAAAATTATTGGAAAATCGTTGCAACAAATCACTATTTTATTGCCACATGGTAATTTGCTATACGCGAGGATAAAACCCTTCCTCAAGAAATTAGCAAGCCTATGCATTGTATGTGAGAACGTGATTGCCATAAGAAACGGTGACAAACAAATGCACCATGAGCCGCAATGCACAAAAACGCAGCCCATATGTGGGGGCTTCTTGAAACTAACGAAATAGCAACCTAATACATGTTCAGAATAAGTTGACTATGTTAGGACATATGTGATTCAATGTTAGGGACATATGTCACTATTTTATGTAATTGGCTAATCATTTGACAAAACGCACTTTACTTGTAATTGGGTAGATCTAGGATGTGTTTAATGCTTCAAGAAACAAGGTTTCAAGTTCAAATGTTAAAGCTATGCAAGTCTGTCCAAGAATCAAGTGAAGAAGTGCTGGATTTTAAAGCTTGACAGCTAGTATCTATCGAGGTTTAAAAGAGCTGTTTCAGCCTGAGGCTCGACAGCTGCTTGACAGATAAGGTATCTGTCGAGATTTATTAAGTTTAGATTTTCAGTTCAGATTTTCATCCAATCCGTGAATGTATGTTTGAACTTTCTTTTCTCATAACCCTAAATATATATAAGGATTATTTTGAGGGTCGTAAAAGGTTACGCACAGTTGCACAAGAGCACAATTCCACAAGTGTGAAGAAAAGTGTGATCGGATAGAGCACTGAAAAATCATGCACAGACAGCAAGACATGTGCTTAACCACACCTTGTTCACAAAGGCATGATAACCAAGCAACATGACCACTAACTTGCCTTAGCAAAGGCAAAGTCATATTCACAACATATCCAATCAAGCATGAGTCATTCTCAAAACACTAAGTGCATGTGTACAATCTATCAAAGCTATGCTACTCAACCATAAGGTGTGCATGACCTTTCTAAGCAAGCTTTTCTTAACATACTTAAATGGTCACAATCATACAAGAGTTTTTTTTCACAATAGAAACATGCTATAGCCTATTGAAGAAAGGTACAAACTCATTCTCAAGGTACAAAATACAAACTATTCACATTCTTGAGGTACAAACCATTCTTTTTATTCCAAAATTTAAAATTACAAGATGAGACATCATATATGTGTTTCTTTATACAAAATACAAATTGTATCTACTAACCATGACAAAACAAGCTCAAAGTTTCAACAAATGCCAGTACATAGAAGTTTCTCTATACAAATAAATGGGTTGTCCACAAAAGCAAAATACAAGAGAATATGTTTCCAAGGCAGCAACGTCTATTACACATTATAACTAGCTCAGGTTCCTAAGATTTCATAAAATTTAAGAAACAAAAGAAAATAAAAAGAAAGGGGGACTCGAAGAAGATCAAGTCTTTCAAAAATATCCAAATCTATTGCATTTGAAATACTCATTTGCAATTGATCTCTCTCGGAATTCAAGCTACAAATTTTTTTTTTTTAATCTCTAACCAAATAAGCTGATTGTCAAAAGATGCAATTTGAACTTTAAGGCCTCACTTGATCCATGTACTGACAAGGCAATGAGCGTCTTCTCATGCTATCATTGTGATACCAAAATTTGATTGATTGTGTGATATGTGTGGGTGTGTGATGAGTCCTACATTGGATATTTACTAGGTAGATCTGGGTTTTATTAATAACTACAAGGAGTCTCAATTGTGACTAGTCCTTTTGAGGTATAGCGCAGATGCGGCTAGCGCTTTTCCTTAGGTCGTTACATATGATATCAGAGCCGGCCCGGTAATCTCGTGTGGGCTCAGAGACGTTACTTCACAAAGTGGGCTCTAACGAGGACGTTAGGGATGTAAGTGGGGGAGATTATGATACCCCAATTTGATTGATTGTGTGATATGTGTGGGTGTGTGATGAGTCCTTTTGAAGCAAGGGTGCATTTCAGGACTCGAGTGCGGGTGCGGGTGCGGGTGCGGGTGCGATACTTGGCAATTTTTGAAAAAGGTAGGTGCGGGTGCGACGAGACTCGGCGATTAAAAAAATTATTAAAAATATTTTTATATAGTGAATTAATATTTTTATATAAAAAAATCAAATAAATGGTAGAATTTATTATTAAAAAATAATTATTTATGATTTGTTTTTAATAAAATCAATAATTTTGGTAATTGTAAACAAAAAACTATATTTCAAGAAGGTTCCTTTACTCGTTTTTCAATTCCCAAGGCCACCCACATTAAATATTTGACTTTTCCACCTCCTTTATTTATATTCTTTTTTTACGTACATTTATTCTCCTTCCATCTTTTTTTTTTTTTTTTTCCTCTCACAATGCCACATGAAGCAAAAGAATGGTAGCCACTACCCATTTTGTCATATTTCGGTGGCTGTTTCGGCCGAAATTGGCCGTATCGGCTAGAATCATCCGTATTGGCATGTTTTAGTGGCCGTATTGGTCGTATCAAATTCCGTTTCCGCCGAAATCAGCCCGTTTTAGCCCGAATCGGCGTGAATCTGGCTGAGTTGGAGCAAATCGGCTCGAATCCAAAAAAAAAAAAAAAAAAGGAGAGAGTCAGCAAGTCGGACGCCAGATGTCGCGTCAAACCACGTTGAACTCCGGTGCGACGACCTTCGACCTGCGTCAGTGCTTTCTAGATGAGTCCCACATCGGGTATTTACTGGGCAGATCTGGACTTTATTAACAACTACAAATAGTCTCAATTGTGACTAGTCATTTTGAGGTATAGCGCTAGTTCTTTTCCTTGGATCATTACAATCATAGTCTATTTTGCCCATCAAAGCCCAAGATATAAGGGCTATTATGGTTGGGCAATACCATGATAAAAAATATGCATACTACATAGAATCACTAATCTTGGCTTTGCCAACACTTTCCGCATCATTACAACAAGCATGAAGCAATGACAACTTGTGGCTCTGCATTTTTAGTCGCATTTGCCACAAGAACACAATACTGAGGGCTGCCAGCACATACAGCAGCTATGTCACACCCTTAAACTACGTCAACAAGTGATATCTTCACTCCGTTCCATCTCAAATGCGCTATCCTAATCTGGCCAGCAATATCACTTATCGCTCATGGTTACAGCTTCATTGAAGCAAATCTTGGCAAACACAATCAAACCAAATTAACCAACAATCAAGCAACTCAAATATTGAAGCATCCCTAATGTGATCCAATTTGTATAGAGGTTCAAGATAGCCTCTCATTCATCATCATTTTCTCTTATAAACCCAAGTCAAAATTACAGTCAATTATCTACTCATTCTGCTTCAACACGATGACCAACTCAAAGTCAAGTATAGTCACATTACAAACTAATTTCCATGCCTTGCGACTATCAGAATCAATGGGAATCAGCTTCAACATTAGCTTTCGGCTTCAATTAGAACAAATTAGCTCACCAAGAGTTGCGTCACATCCAATTTATCAAACTTGCGCAAAAAACCTTGTCGCTGCATTCAATGTCATTCTCCTACAACAACACCTTGCCCCTTAGTGACAAAGGTTCTTTTCTCTTTGTTGACCGCACCGCTTCGCCAACATCAGTACCAACAAGTCCATGGCTTTGGACAGCAAGCTACAGCAAATCTTTGTTGACACCACTGACGGAGCTTTTCACTCTTCACCAACAAAGATCTCCTCCATCTCACCGCCCGCATTTAACAATAGTGGTGGAGGATAGAAGTTCCTCTCTAGAGAAAGAACCTTACGGGTCCTCTCCAGCCATGAAGCCCCCAATCTCAAATCTCCCTTCTATTCCTAAAGAGTTCAGAAAGGAAAGAGATGATATTATGGGAAAGGTGGCATGTCAGTCGAGAAGAAGAAAAGGCCACCAAAAAAAAAAAAAAGGGTGGCGCATCCGATCACTGATGAAGAAACAAAAGCCAACTGAAGCATGAAGGAAGTGAACAAGGGAGAAAGACTTTATATATTACGAGGCAAAAGTGACGTGGTGTATTTAGAGCCATGTACAATTTGAGTGGAGGAAATCTAATGCTACCTGTAGGTGACTAAAAGAAGCAAGTTGCAAATTTCAAAGGCCGTTATATCACAAGAAAGCTACAAGAAGGCTAAGCAAATTTGAAAATTCAAAGGCCACGAATGTTCTACTGGAGTAGGTGGAGTGAAATTAAAAAGCCTATCTAATGGAGCAACTTAGACAACCGGAGGCCCACAGTGTTGACCCAAGTGAATGCTTACTAACAGTAGCAAATTTTACTCCTCTGTAAAATACTGAAGGACTCCAGGCACGCACCAGGCCAGGTACTCAATTTTGTTTTACAATTAGCCTATGGGGCCCAACACCAAAATTCATACAACCAAGTATGGACTCAAGCAAACAAGCATAACAACAATGTTGCTACACAGTGACGTGTCAAGCAAACATAAAATTTTTACAAGCGGATATCTTCAACCGGTAATTTTTCAACAAGTGGGCTCCATGACCTATGATATTGATACAAACAGACTTCTTCGACCCGTATCTTTTTAACAAAAAACAAAATGTTTGGGTAAACTAGTTCTCAAATTCGCAACATCTACGAGTAATGGGAAACATTAACTACTCACATGATGCAGTAAACGCCATGCGTGCTCAAGGGGCTAATGTCGATACCAATTTTTGCGACACATTTCGTACAAGCCCAATTCAACAAAGCTCGACTTCCTTGTGGGCTCAATTCATATATTATCTTTTATTTTATTCTTTTAAGCATGGCCTAACCCCATGCGACTTATGGGGGAAATTGAAAAAGTGTGGTTTGGAGGGTATGGATCGATTTCTTTCAGACCTTTTGCATGAGCCCAACACATGCGTGTTACCAAGTGAGTAAAGGACATTGGTAGCACCTCAAGCTCATAGAGGAGGTCTTGTGCCCAAAATTTCCATTTCAAAACAACTTTTATACTTTGGCTGACTGTGGCCTAAAATTTCTACCAAAACCCTTTTTTTCTTTAAAAATGGTTGGTTCTCATTGGCCAACTTCAGTTGCTAGCTCTCATTCAGGTGAGCCTCCCAATGGTCTGAAACAACTGAAAAAAGGGGGAGCCAATGAGGGTTTAGTCAAGTATTTCCCAAATCATGTTAAAAGCATGCCAAACTCTTCCCTAAATAAAACTAACCCAAGCCAAAAAACCAAATTAGTATCATGGGGAATAAAAGCCTCTTCTATTACCAAAAACTCAATCATTAGCAACACCCCAAACTCTATATAAAACCCTCTCTTCAGCTCAAAAATGAATCAACTACGGTTTTCCCCATAAAGCTGAAACTTGAGACCAAAAGCCCATTTAGCCAGCTAACATTCTCACAATTCTAAAGTTTAATAGTGGAAATATAGGTACAGGGGAACTTTCCCTCTCTTCCTCACAAGCTCTCTCAATTTCCTCTTCTCACTGACTGTGGGTCGAAGTTTCGGACCTGTGTACTTTTTCTACATTTTCTTGTATTTCAGTTATAGCATTTTCATTTATCTCTTGTTAAAGCACCATTAGCATTTTGTTCATTATACATTTGGAATTTTGGGCTTGATTCTCTACAAATAAACATTTCTAAAGAACCCAAGGAAAGATTTGGGCTAATCTTGCATTTTGGCCCTTGTCACAAAAAACTATATTGACAACAGTTAACGGAAAATATTTTATAAATTTGACTATATTTTACTTGCAAACAAACACTTGAAAATAGAAAAACATTTTTTGAAAAATATTTTACTTCAAAATAAATGGAGCAATAAATGATAATACAGAAAAGTTGGTCTTTGGCTTTGCATTTTTAAGAAAATTGTCTTTTTAAAACTAGACAAAAAGTGCATTTTCAAATTGAAGCTCATAGGGATTTTTATTTTTTTTCAAAAAAATTGATTTTTAGTAAAACTGTTTTTTGTACCAAAGTTTCTCACAATAATAACACTTTCAAAAAAAAATCACCAAATGCTCTATCTTATTTTAAGAATCCACATTTTCAAAACACATTTTGAAATCGTTTTGCATTGATTTCTTCAAAACGCACGTTTCTAAACTAATCCAAATGGAAACTTAAAGGTGAAAATATATTTTTGGTTCCTACATTTTGAGTCGATTCTCATTTTGGTCATAATTTTGATTTTGCTACTATTTTAGTACCTAAAAATAGAAAATCAATTCTATTTTGGTCTTTGCTGTCAACCCACTAATAGAAAACTTCTACATGGTAGACAAAGTGCTCTGCTTGTTGATACAACGCTGATGTGGCCATTAAAATATTATTAAAAAATTATTTGACATATTTTAAATGCCACATCAAATTTAAATTAATAAAAAATTAAAACAAAAAATTTACTTTTCCTCAATTTTAATTTTAATTAAAAAAAATCTACTTGTTTTTAGTTTTAAAGGTTGAAGCTATCTAAATTTATAACTTTTAAAAATTTAATTAAAATAATTTAATTGAATTTTTTTTTTCTAAAGAACATATTCATGTTCTTTGTGTTTTTAGGAAATTTATTCATATTCATCTTTCCGCATGAAAGCTAGAAAATGTGTCGAAAACACACGAACGGTTTAGACCCCCAAATTAAAATTACGGCTTGGTTAATTTTACACTAACTTAATGATAAGTGCGAAATAGTGTAAACACAAGCGTGCGTAAAGGCAAAACAACTACTCTAATCCATATTTAAAGCAACACAGCAGTAAAAAAGAAATGAACAAGAGTAGGGAAGAAGGATGCAAACACAGATAACACCGAGACGTGTTATCGAAGAGGAAACCGAAGAACTCGGTGAAAAACCTCTCTGCCGCCCTCCAAGCGAAAATCGATCCATTAAACAATCAGTTGGGATACATGGGTTAGCAAAAGACCCTCCAAGCCTAGTCTACTCAATGTACCTAAGCCCTCCAAGCTCTTACTCTAACAAGGCTTCTTGGAACTGTGTCTTGTCTTAGTTTTCCAGATCTCGCAACAAGCTCCATGTTGCATCTACCATTCTAGGCTTTTTCCAATGTTTCCCAGCAGCACCAAAACGTCACACAGCACTCTCAAAGGTGTGGTAAGTGTTTGGGCTATCAACCTCTCAAAGATATGGATAATGGAGAGGGAAAAGTTGAGGTGATACCACAAGCAATTGTATAGAGAAAGGTAGGGATGAAAATCTCTAATTCCCAATGTGTTTGGCTAGGGTTTTCTCTCTAAAGTATTCCTCAACATTTGTGGGTAATGATGGTATATATAGGATAGGTGCAAAATGTGTGAGTCAGTCAGTACAGGCTGGCAGAACAGCTTGTCTCGCGGGTGTCTTGCGGGAAGGCTTACCCGCGAGATACTCGCGAAAAAGAGCTAGTCTCCACCTGGCCTGACCCTTCGCATTCCGGCACGTGCAGGGCACATGCTTCACTTCGCAGGAAGCTAGGTCGCGACATACCCGTGAGAATCCTTCAGCCTCCAAATGCTTGAGTCTTCACACACACTCTCTATCACATAACCCTTACAACAAATCCCACAACAAATACAGGGCATACACGATTGATAATAATTACAATTAAATTTGGCACGGAATAAAAGCCAACAAAAATACAGTTGTAAATTACAACTTTACAATCTCTCCCTTTGGCTATTCCGTGACAAAACCATAAAATAGACTCTAGACTTAACCGTGAGTTTGGGAACAAAGGCAAAACTCACTCATACCTAATTCTAGATTCTGAAATGCTCTTGAAACATATGAACAAGTAACTCCTGAAACACAACAATACAATAACATCATTGTATGCAAAAAACTTGAAAAGCATATGGAGCAATAATAGCATGATCAAGCAAAATGAAATATAAACACTAGATCATGGCAAGATTAAACAAGTAATCACTATACACAAGCAATTACTATGCTCATTCACACAAGGAATGAACATCCAGATATGCAAGATGATAAGCTCATTTGAAGAGTATCATTTGCAACTCCAACACTCAACCAATGCTAAATACACGAAGTATTTGCATCTAGGAACAATCCTACTAGGGCACAAGAGTGTTCATCACTCAACCAATGTATAAAACGTATATGCATCTAGGAACAATCCTACAAGGGCACAAGAGTGATGTACTTGAAGTAAAATGCATGACATTGAACAACAAGCAAACATGCATAAAGGCTGCATAAGCATGGTATTGCAAATGCATGGCACAAACCACAAAGACCTACAAATAATGCATGAAACAAACCCTAAAAGCTTACATAAGCAACATGGGAACAAATAAAAGCCACAAAGCAGGTATGCTACAAAGCATAGAAAATAAGCATGAAGAACTGAAATAATACTGAAATTAAAGCATAAGTGTTAAAACTTTAAACCTAAAACAGTAAATCAGTAAGCATAAACTAGTTATAAAACTAAAAGAAACTGAATAAACCGTTTGAAAAACAAAAACCAATAACCAATAACCAATGTTACTAAGGTTCTAAACTATGCTCCCCCTAAGCTGTGCAAGCTTTGATCCAACTCCCTCTCAAAATTGTCTCCCCCTTTTTGACCGAAATGGCCAAAGGGCTAGAACTCTTCGGACTCTGAATCCGAACCTTGCTCCATGGATAAGTCTTGTATTTGGGAAGAAAGCGCGGTGATCTGTCCTTGAAGGTAGGCAAACTGATCTGCAGTGTGCTGTACATGAGAATCTAGCACTGTAGGCATTTGATCCATCTTAGCCAGCAAGAGATCAAGTTTGCTCAAGCCTTATGGTGGAGCAGAAGAAGAAGGCTGTGCAAATGGCTCTAGAGTCGAGATGAACCTATCAATCTCCTCCTCTGTATCTCTACCTTCATCCTGCTGAACATGTCGTAGAGGTGGTATGGTATGCACACCAGTCTTGGAGCCTTTGATGTGTGCAGTGCTCTGGGTTAGTGTATGACCACCAATGGGGTAGTCTCTCTGAACAGCTGTGAGCCCATTAGGTGGCTTGATTTTTGCCTTGGCAATCAATCCCATTATCAAGGAGGGGAATGGCATCACAGTTCGGGAATTCTGCTTTGTGATGCTCTTCTTCAGGACATGCATGATGTGGCCACAAATGTCAATTTCCTTATGAGTAAAGAGATCATAAAGGAACCTTGTTCTCGGAGCAGATAGAGTGGTGAGATTGGTGACCGGGTACAAATTGTGAATCATCACATAGCTTAGAGTTCTCATTTCTAGAGAGAATTTGATGGTGTTCATGGATGATTTCTTTGGTTCACCACCAAGGAGTTTAATCATCTCAACAGTAGAACCAAGTCTGTCTTCATATGCAACTGTGATTGGCTGAGATGGGGGACGAGTTTCCAATAAGTCTTGGATGATTTCTCTTGTAATCACAAACTCCTTATGTCTTACCTAGCAGTCAATGTGATCTCCGTTGACAGTGGCAATAGAGAAGAATTCCCTAATAATCTCTGAATAAACCACTCTAGACAGGTTTAGTAGCTTGGTCCAAGTTCTTTCCTTGAACACTTCAGGAATGATAGTGTCCTCAAGAGTTTCTAGTTGAACAACTCTTTCCATGATGATCGTCCTGTCCTTATAGCAATCATTGTACTTCATATCTGCTTCCTCGGACCTGAAGTTATCAGATTTAGTACGTGCACGCTTAGAAGACTTCTTCTTTGTAGCTGCATGCTTGGTGGGAGACATTTGCATAAAGGAACACAACAACCAGAAAACAAGAGCACAAAACAAAGTACCAAAACTTGATTAGTTTTAATTTAGTTCACAACAAGTGAAAAACTTTGAGACAGAGCAAAAACTACACAACCCAGCATGCTCAATCACACAAAGCAAGAAACTCATAACCATAATGCATGAAAAACAAGACATTTTGCATGAAATCTAATAACTGTGCATGTGTATGCGTCTGTGTGCATGTGCTGATACATGTGGGGTGCCTAAGAGTGCCTAGGTGTGTGCCTAGTGAGAGCATCATGGGCAAAGTGTAAGAAACACTTGATCAAAGACCACATTAATGACAAACATATGAAATCTCACAAAATGGAACTCACTTGAGTTCAATTAAGCACAACAATGTCACTTAGTCATTCTATCAAACACCTAACATGCATAAAAATATTCTAAGTATGAGCAATGCATGATCATGGTAAAGGTCTTGCCTAAATACAGGTTAAAATGCTACAAGGGGCCAACACAGATGCACAATAAGTAAATGGGACTCAGCCCAATCAAAGAAATTGAAGAATTTACCAAAATCTAAGAAACCCACCCCAAATTTCGAAAATCCCCAATTTTTTAAAATCCCAAACAAAAATCTGCAAAATCAAAGCAAAAACATGAAAATGATGCTTTAGAAAACATACCTTGAGAGAGAGAATGCAGAAAAAATGCTTGATTTGAAAGGATTTTGATGGAATAGTGAATTGGGTTGAAAATGGCTTTGAGAGAGGTTAAGCGAGGGAAGGAATTATGATTTGAAAAACTATCACATCAGCCATATAAAACTGAAAACACGCGTTTTTCGCGGGTTAGGGAGTAGCGACACAGTTGCGAGACAACCGCGAAAAGGGCCACTAAAGCACAAAATTTTTCGCGAGAAGCTCTAAGTTGCGAAACAGTCGCAAGACAGTCGCGAAACTCTCTGTTTGATTTTGAGAAAATTCCAGTTTTTGCCAAACAACATTTCGCGAGAAGTTGTTGGTCGCGAGACAGTCGCGAAAGTCTCTGAGTGACAGGATAAAAAAAAGTATTTCCCTCAAACTTTTTCGCAGGAAGCTCTAAGTCGCGAGTTTCTCGCGAAACAACCGTTGAACTAGTTTTTTGATGAAAAACACACAAAATGCATTTTGACCAAAAATGAAACACAAGAAAGTGTAAAATCACTTTCAAAAACATATAAAATTCACAAAAATCTTTTTGGATTTGATCAACAAGTTCATGG
The DNA here is from genome assembly GCA_023621385.1 of Quercus gilva. Lineage (NCBI taxonomy): Eukaryota > Viridiplantae > Streptophyta > Magnoliopsida > Fagales > Fagaceae > Quercus > Quercus gilva. Next base: position 34,199,073 of record CM042483.1, on the reverse strand, counting down.
GCATACACATCACATTTGGACATATACAATCACACAAATGAGATAGGCATTGATTGAATCAAAAACTTGTGTGTTGTGTGTGAGTATCAAATGTGAAATAGTCTTTAGACCAAAGCGAAGCTTTAATGATCAATTCAACCAAGTCATACACAACTGATACGAAATCAAGTGGACTATCTCCATTATAGAAGTGAGTATATATGACCTCCCACACAATGAAAACATAACAAAGAAGCTTTTCATTTGGCTTCACATAACTCATAACAGTTGGTCCTTTTTCATTTTGATTGGACAAAAACATATCTTTTTGAGATTGGTGCTTGAAATTTATGATATTTCAATATTGATGATAAGCCTTTGGCCTTTTTGAGCACCATATAAAATACATTTAAAAAGAGTCGCTTTCCCTTTTTCCTAGTCAAATACTAGTGCGTGCGACAGGCTTTTGCAGCTTAATATCTCTTTTCATTTGGAGATTTACAATTGGTGAGCTCTTTTTACAAAAACATAAAAATAAAGTGGGAAGAGATATAGACACAAGTCTATGCAAGTATCAAGACCAACAAGACTATTGACCAATCATTCATGACAAGCTTGAAGATCTATTAACAACAGTCACACATAGTTTTCAAGATTTTTTCCACATAGAAAAGAGTGCATACAAATTAAGCTAAGATCGTAAATGCACTATGCTATAAGTACGAAGGTACTAGGCCAAACTCACATGAGATATGCACAAAACAAGTGATCAAACTTTTTGAGATTTTTCAATTTTTATGGATTTTTGATACACACCCAAAACAAAACAAGAAAAGTATGATCAACAAAAACAGGTTCAAACTAGACAAAAGAAAATTAAAATGAAAGCAATGCATGATATGATGCAACAACAGATGTCCCTAAACATTGAAAGAATTAATGCATGGACATATTATAATGCTTATGCATGAGTACCCCTTTTCACCCACACGTCACGTGTGTTTGGGGTGATATCCTTTTCGGATTGGGTACGAGAGTTGGGACTTTCAAACCTCCTGGTAAAACTCTCCAAGCAATTGGTGAAGGCACCAATCATCTTCATCACGTCCGTCATTCCTGGATCATGGTTTTGACTTCTTGGTTGCTCACCACCCCAATACCTCTTGTCAGTTCTTCTTCCTCGTGACCGCAGTGCGCTTGCATTGTTGTCTGCTCTCAGCTTTTGATAGTTTGGTCTAGTATGTCCTCGCAATTCGTAATAGTGACACACATAATCGGCTTTAGGACCCCGTTGAGGTCTTGAGAGAGATCTTGCTCTGGTTTCGTGTCTGCCTACAGATTGATTTTGAGGCTTATTCACCATCTATTGCTCAATTACATTCTTCTTCTCAACCTTAACATTTTCAGGGATGATTTATTCTACACTCGGCTTTATGGCTTTCACAAATTTTACTTCTTTGGTAGCTTTGACCGATGAGCTACTCCCTCCGACATAACCCACTCCAGACTTATCTGAGAAATGTTTTTGGGATGAGATAACGTCATCCAACTTTCTAGAAGAGACCCTTTCTATCTTGGCTTGTGCTTGCACCACCTCTTGTTCAAGAAATCTGATCTTTAAGTAAGCTTCTGACAGCTCACCGTTCATCTTTTCTATCTCGCATTTTGCCTCCCTATGTCTAACCAAGAGGCTCCGGTAATCTTCCTCAGCCTTCTTCATTTTTCTGACAACTGCCTTGGCTACCCTTGCATATTCTCCCGACTTCTCAAGGAGTAATGAGTAGTTTTCTTGAAGATTAGCTGAACTCTCTTCCTCTTCCGCATCTGATTCTTCCCCAATTCCAACAGATTCTGAATTAGAGTGCTCACCCAGTTCCTTCACAAGTGCTCCCAAGTCATTCGAAGAGTCTACCTGAGCAATGGTCATGAAGGCGGAGTAGTTTTCCTCACCGTCACAGCTCTCTTCCGAGTCAGAATCAGAAGAGTCAGAATCACTGAGCATTGCAGCATAAGCCTTCCCTTTTCCCCTCAGAAAATTCGGACACTCCTTCTTTAGATGTCCATGGCCATTGCACTCATAGCACACAATGTCTGAAGAAGGTTGAGAATCCTTCCCTTCTTTTCTCTTGAACTCTTTCTTATCACCTCTTGAAAGAGAGAACTTTCCTCTATTGAACGGTTTCCCACTATTCTTCATTTTCAGAAATTTGTGAAAGTTCTTTGCAAGATATGCTACTTCCTTCTCCACTCCATCTTCTTCGGAGGAATCATTTATTCTTTCGGTGATGGTTTTAAGAGCAAGCGATTTGCTCGTCTTATGGGAAGGCAGTCCTAGCTCATACGTTTGGAGAGACCCGATCAACTCTTAAATTTTAATCTCATCCAAGTCTTTGCTTTTTTCTATGGCTGTAACCTTTGCTCTAAAACTTTCAGGCAGGGTCCTCAATATTTTTCTCACCACCTTAGTGTCTTCAATCTTCTCCCCAAGATTGAGTTTAGCAATGACAATTTTATTGAGCTTCCCATAGAATGAATCAAATGGTTCATCATCACTCATCTTGAGTTCTTCAAATTTGGTGGTAAGCATCTGAAGTTTCGTGTCCTTAACTTTCTTTGTTCCCTCATAGGTAGTCTCCAAAATCTCCCAAGCTTCCTTGACTACTGTCATATGAGAAATCTTGTGGAATTCATCAGGGGACACATCACAAAAGATAGCATTTAAAGCTTTACTATTAGCGTTGGCTGCTGCTAGAGCTGCCTTATCCCAAGTGGACTTAGGAGCCTCCGGCTTAGTCCAACCTATCTCAACTGCATCCCAAACGATATCATCGATAGAGCATAAGAATGCTCTCATTCTAACTTTCCAGAATGCATAATTATTCCCATAAAAAAATGGTGGAACATTGAGCGATTGAGATCGGTCCATCTCAAAAAGGGTCAAGGATCACACTAAGGTTTTTAAACCGCAGCAAGTGTACCCGCTCTGGTACCAATTGAAAGCTCGAAAATGTGTCGAAAACACACGAGCGGTTTAGACCGCCAAATTAAAATTACGGCTCGGTTGATTTTACACTAACTTAATGATAAGTGCGTAATAGTGTAAACACAAGCGTAAAGGCAAAACAACTACTCTAATCCATATTTAAAGTAACACAGCAATAAAAAGGAAATGAACAAGAGTAGGGAAGAAGGATGCAAACACAGATAACACCGAGACGTGTTATCGAAGAGGAAACTGAAGAACTCGGTGAAAAACCTCTCCGTTGCCCTCTAAGCGGAAAATTGATCCACTAGACAATCAGTTGGGATACATGGGTTAGCAAAAGACCCTCCAAACCTAGTCTACACGATGTACCTAAGCCCTCCAAGCTCTTACTCCAACAAGGCTTCTCGGAACCGTGTCTTGTCTTAGTTTTTCGGATCCCGCAACAAGCTCCATGTTGCATCTGCCATTCTAGGCTTCTTCCAATGCTTCCCAGCAGCACCAAAACGTCACACAGCACTCTCAAAGGTGTGGTAAGTGTTTGGGCTATCAACCTCTCAAAGATATGGATAATGGAGAAGGAAAAGTTGAGGAGATACTACAAGCAATTGTATAGAGAAAGGTAGGGATGACAATCTCTAATTTCCAATGTGTTTGGCTAGGGTTTTTTCTCTGAAGCATTCCTCAACATTTGTGGGTAATGATGGTATATATAGGATAGGTGCAAAATGTGTGAGTTAGTCAGTACAGGCTGGCAGAACAGCTTGTCTCGCGGGTGTCTCGCGGGAAGGCTTACCCGCGAGATACTCGCGAGAGACAGCTAGTCTCCACCTGGCCTGACCCTTCGCATTCCAGCACGTGCAGGGTACATGCTTCACTTTGTGGGAAGCTAGGTCGCGACATACCCACGAGAATCCTTCAGCCTCCAAATGCTTGAGTCTTCACACACACTCTCTATCACACAACCCTTGTAAAAAATCCCACAACAAATACAGGGTATACACAATTGATAATAATTACAATCAAATTTGGCACGGAATAAAAGCCAACAAAAACACAGTTGTAAATTACAACTTTACACCACAGAACATGATTCGTATTTTTAGCAAATCAATCTTTATTTTCTTATCATTTTCTTTGTCTTTCTTGTACTTTCTTTATAATCAAACACATCATAACAAAATAAATTAATTAAATGTCTTTGTGGGGGTAAAGGCCTAAATCTGATATTGGGTCTTAGGCCTTGGCCAAGAACATGGGTGATCCGAAGACGATTAAACAGTAGTTAATGGCTTAAGCTCAGACCTTCAGGAACATGATATGACTAGGAAGGTGGTTTGAGGAGGAATACCTCCTTGGACAAGCCAAACACGGACCAGACATGGATCCCATTGATCAAAACAACCTTCTAGGAAGCTCCAGTGACAGGAATGTACACCTCGAGCGTACCAAAAAGTGCAAGCTGGGAGGTACCTAAGAAAAAACTGCTACCACCGCATTTAAAACACTACAACTACTTTTTTGACTGCATTTATGTGGAGAAGACTCCTGAACCGTACTGCCTTGGCTACTATAACTCACAGAAAGCCAGAAGGGGTGTATGATGGGACGAGTACTCAAGTGGTGGCTTAAATGATCAATAAATGAAAGGCCAAGATCACCAGTAGGGAGATATATAATGTAAGAGACCCCTGAAGGAAGGGAAAGGGGAAAAATAAGAAAGAAATACTGTAGCAAAGTTGAACTAGATTTGTAATAAAGCTTCAAAAGCAATATAGAAGAATCAGTCTCCTCGGATTTGGCCAAGGACTTTTTTCTTTTAGGGAACGTCTATTATCTTTCTTTCTTTGTCATCAAAATCTATTGGGTTATTACTTAATTCACTAAATCCCAGTTTTCTAACTCATTCTCTACAAATTTATTGTTTCGAGTTTTTTGGGCTCGAGTCCATACACCTTTTGGTCTAGGAGTTCAAATCTAGTCCTTACAATTGGCGTCATCTCTGGGAAGAACTAGTGCAATAGTGAGTGAGTGCAACGTTCAACCATAGTGGGTTCAGGTCCACACCAAGCAGAATCTTTGGGATCCCAATATGGCGACCCTTTCGTCAACCTTGAGCAGAGAGGTGACCATGAAGGAAGTGTGCATACCACCCATACTGATAGGAGTCAACCTTGGGGTGGAAGCCATGTCTCCCATGCAAAGAGTAACAAAGGCATGCAACTGGAAATTGACCAGTTGAAAAGGGAGTTGCGCCATGCATGGCAAATACGAACCCCCTCTAACTCAGATGTTCTTCTGATGACAAAAGGGACGTCAGTTACAGGTGAAGGACTTGAATCCCGCCTAGCGAATCTTTCTCCTACGAAAAGGAACACCATTGTGAATGGAGGGTCAGAAGCCCACCTCATAAAGAAGTGGGAAACGATGCTATGAGCAGGGCCCTAAACGAAATCTCTAAGTCGCCCTTCACGCACAAAATCGAGGGGGTGAAACTTTCTCGACAATTCACTTAGCCTGCTTTCACCATGTACAATGGTAGAACAGACCTCGTGAAGCATGTGAGCCACTTCAATTAGAGAATGACTGTCCATTCCAAGGACGAAGCCTTGATGTGCAAGGTTTTCCCATCCAGTCTGGGACCCGTTGTGATGAGATGGTTCGACAGCTTAAGGGCAGATTCCATAAGTTCCTTTAAGGAGCTCACCCAGGCGTTTGGTTCCCGATTTGTCACCTGTAGCAGGGTTCCTCAGCCCTTGGCTTCCCTGCTGTCCTTAAGCATGCAAGAGGTAGAAACCTTGAAAACGTACTCAGATAGATATTGGGAGATGTTCAACGAGATAGACGGTGACTTTAACGTTGTGGCCATCAGTACTTTTAGGATCGGCCTCTCGGCTGAGCACGGTTTGAGGAAATCTTTGACTGGCAAACCTGTTACCAGTGTGCGCCAACTTATGGACCAGATTAATAAGTATAAAAGGGTTGAGGAAGATCAGCAGTAAGGGAAAGGAAAGGAGAAGGTCATCCCTCAGGAGAGAAGGGATTTCAAGTAGGACCGGTATAATAACAACCGACCACAGAGAGATTTTATTGGGCAGTCAGGATTTGCCAATCCTCAGGCAGTCAATGCTGTGTTCCGAAAGCCGGTGCATCAAATTCTAGAGAAGATTAGGAATGAGCCATTCTTTAAATGACCAAATAAGATGGCAGAAAACTCCCGCAAGGCGCAATCAAAACCTCTATTGCTAATACCACCAAGACCATGGACACACCACAGAAGATTGTAGAAGTCCGTGGGACCATCTAGACCAGCTCGCCTATGAAGGAAAGTTAAAGCAACACTTGCATCACTTTAGTGGCTAAGGGGGCCAGACAAACTCAGAATCCCGGAGACACGATTTTTCAAGACCCCCCTTGGGAACAATAAATGTCATCTTTGCTGCTCTAGGGAGGATTGGTTCTTGCCCTTCCAAAGTGATGGCTATGGCTCGGCTATCCACTGAGGATGCTAATCCGGAGCCAAAGAATGCTAGAATTGAAATCCAACTGGTTCTAGGCTTCTTAGACGAGGATATGATTGGAACCATCCAAGCTTATGATGATACTTTAGTGGTTCCACTCAGGATCAGAGGGTATGATGTGAAGAGAGTATTGGTGAACTAGGGTAGTGATGCTGAGATTATGCACCCTGATCTGTACAGGGGGCTAAATTTGAGACTCGAAGACCTAACAGCCTATAATTCGCCCTTGGTAAGTTTTGATGGGAAGGTCATTATTCTAAAGGGCTAGAATAGACTACCCGTATAGACTAGTTTAGAAGTAGTGGAGGTGAATTTCATCGTGGTGGATGCTTATTCACCCTACACTATTATTGTGGCTAGGCCTTGGCTTCATACCCTTGGAGCCGTCTCTTCTACTTTACACCAAAAGGTGAACTACCCGTCTGAGGGCCAGGTTAAAGAGATCCTGGGAAGTCAATCCATGGCCAGGAAGTGCCTAGTGGCTACCATCTTACATAAACCCGAAGCTGAGTCCTCAGCCTCTGCTAAAGGGGGCTTATAACAATTAAGAGCTCCGGTGTTGCCTGTCAATAGATCGGCCACATAGGCAAAATGTGAGGATTTGGAAACGGTCGTCGTTGGTGATGATTCGGAGAAATTCTTTCAGATCGAGGCTCAGCTACCTCCTCCAAAGAAGAAAAAGCTGACAAAGTTTCTTAGAAAAAATGTTGACGTGTTCGTGTGGAATGCTTACGAGGCCCTAGGGGTGGATCCAAGCTTCATCTGTCTTCACTTAAACGTTAATCCTTCCGTCACCCCCAAAAAGCAACCACCTCGACACTCATCTAAGGATCATTCTGATGCTGTCAAAGACGAGGTGATGAATCTAAAACAGGCAGGGGCTATCAAAGAGGTATTCTACCATGAATGGCTGGCCAACACCGTGGTGGTGAAAAAGAAGAATGGAAAGTGGTGCGTGTGTGTGTGGATTTCACAGATCTGAATAAGGCATGTCCAAAAGATCCCTTCCTTATTCCTCGGATAGATCAGCTTATGGATGCAACTGTGGGCCATCCTCGGATGAGTTTCTTGGATGCCTTTCAAGGATATCACCAGATACCACTAGCTCTGGATGATTAAGAAAAAATGGCCTTTGTTACTCCCACTGGAAATTACCACTACAAAGTGATCCCCTTTGGTTTGAAAATGCAAGGTCTACTTACCAAAAGATGATGACCAGAATGTTCGAGCCGCAGTTAGGCAAAAGTATCAAGGTTTATATAGATGACATGGTGGTGAAGAGTAAGGTGGTTTCTGAGCATGTAGGAGACCTTGGGAACATTTTTGAAATCTTGAGGAAGCCCAAGTTACGCCTTAACACTTCCAAGTGCTCTTTTGGTGTGAGATCAGGCAAATTTCTGAGCTACATGGTAACTCACCAAGGAATTGAGGTTAACCCTAACCAGATTAAAGCAATTAATAGTTTACAACCACCTCAGAATCCCAAAGAAGTCCAAAGACTGACCGGAATGACTGCTATCTTGAATCGATTTATATCTCGGTCAACGAACAGGTGCAAACTCTTATTCCTGCTGATGAATAAGTGGAAGGGGTTTGAGTGGACTGAAGAGTGTGCCTTAGCCTTCCAGGTGCTTAAAGATTATTTCTCTTGGCCACCTATCATGTCCAGTCTTGAGATGGATGAGGTCTTGTTTGCTTATATTGCTGTAGCCCCTCATGCTGTGAGCCTAATCTTGATACGAGTTGACAATGACGTACAACGGCCCATTTACTATGTAAGCAAGTCACTACATGAGGCCGAGGTTCGTTACATGCCGTTAGAAAAAGCTATTTTGCCAGTGGTACACGCCATACGCAAACTCTCCCATTACTTCTAAATACACACGGTTATTATCCTAACTCAGCTTCCACTCTGAGCTCTGCTCTGAAGCGCTGATTACACAGGGAAGATTGCTAAATGGGCCACAATCCTCGGAGCTTTTGACATCAAATATGTGCCTCGCACCTCTATCCAGGGTCAAGTCCTCGCAGACCTGATAGCCAAGTTTGCTGAATCCCAATTAGAAGTAGAAGTTGAGAATCAAAACATGGATGAAAAATTGGTTGACATGATCTCCTAACAAGGTCCCTTATCTTGGAAGGTGTATGTTGATGGTGAAGCAAATCAGTAGGGGTCCGGAGTGGGGTTAGTTCTAGTCTCACCCGAGAAAATCACCATTGAGAAATCATTAAGATTAGGATTCTCTGCCACAAATAATGAAGCTGAATATGAGGTTCTACTGATGGGAACGACCATGGTTCAAAAAATGGGTGGAAAGGCTGTAAACATGTTCTCAGACTCAAGATTGGTCGTCGGCCAAGTAAAAGGGGAGTTTGAAGCCAAAGATGAGAGAATGCAAGGGTTCTTAAGTCAGGTTAAATTGCAGTCAAGCTTTGAATCTTTCAACCTATTGCATGTCCCTAGGAGCGGAAACACACATATTGATTCCCTAGCTACACTTGCAACCTCTTTGGCGTAAAGCTTACCCCAAGTCATCCTCGTCGAAGACTTATGCAAGCCCACAGAGGTGAACAGAGATGTGGTTTATGTTCACCATGTTAGAGTGGGGCCTAGCTGGATGGACCCCATGGTACTATTCTTGAAGGAGGATATCCTACCTGAAGAGAGGTTAGAAGCTGATAAAATACGAATAAAGGCTCCTTGGTTTTGGCTGTTCGAGGATTAGAAATTGTATAAATGCTCATTTTTTGGGTCACACCTACTATGCATACACCTCGAAGTAACAAAATTACTTCTGGAAGAGTTGCATGAGGGGATTTGTGGAAGCCACATTGGAGGAAGATTCTTGTCGCATAGAGTTATCACTCAAGGCTATTGGTGGCTCAACATGCAAAGGGAAGCGCAAAAATATGTAAAAAAGTGCGACCAGTGTTATAGATTCGCACCAAACATACACCAACTAGGAGGAGTTCTCAACCCCCTATCAAGCCCATGGCCGTTTGCTCAATAGGGCTTGGATATTGTGGGCACTTTCCCCAAGGCAGCAGGAAACAAGAGATACCTGCTGGTCAGCATGGACTACTTCACTAAGTGGGTTGAAGTTGAGCCTTTAGCAAATATCAGAGATATGGATGTCAAGAAGTTTGTTTGGAAAAATATTGTTACACGGTTTGAGGTCTCTCGCACCCTCATTTCGGACAATGGTCTTCAGTTTGATAGCAAATCTTTCAGGAAATACTATTGTGACTTGGGAATCAAGAATAGATATTCTACCCTAGCTTACCCCCAAGGAAATGGACAAGCCGAAGCTGTCAACAAGGTCATAGTAAATGGACTCAAGAAGAGGTTGGACGATGCAAAGGGAAAGTGGGTGGATGAACTATCATATATCCTATGGACATACTGAACCACACCTCGCAGGTCAATAGGGGAGACCCCCTTCTCAATGACTTATGGGGTTGAAGCTATTATCCATCTAGAGACTGGCTTCTTTGTTAGGATTGGTGCCCTTAAATCCTATTGTAAGATGCTATGTATGATATTAAGTGTGACATTGTGTTTGACATTATGTATGACTTAATATTATGTTTAATAAATTTGTTTTATTATTATCTGAAATAATGGTAACATGAATATTCGGACATTATCATATAGTCCATGAGATGTATAGTATGTGATTTATGTGAAGAGTCACAGAAGATATAAATCACAAGTTCTTTGTAAACTCAGAATTATAGTTCATAGTCGGTGATAAAATTAGGCATCTCAACTGCGAAGACTATAACATATCAACTACGATCATTTGTCTTGATCATGGAAGTGGAGACTTTTAGTTGATGTGTTAATATGTTTTAAGAATTAAGACATATTGAACTGGACCGTTGTGAGATTTATTATTCTCCTAAAGACTGTCAAATGAATAATAAATCTCACGACTTGTATTTGCATGAACTCTTAATCCTGAGAGAATAATGAACCTGATCATGAGGTGTAGGCTGCTTTGATATATCAGGAGTGAGATCTATAGTAATGGTCAAAACCTCAGTATGTTGGGCAGCCACATTTAGTGTTGATGGAACATGTATTCTCAAGATGGAATTCATAGTCTCTTAACGAAGATATAAAATATTCCCTTGAGATAAGTTTAATGGGTTTGTTATTCAGAGAGTTAGGCCTAACCACTTTAGTGAAACTAAAATATATATTTATGGAATTGGATTTCATAAATATATAATGAATAACATTAAAGGATTGAACCGGGTACTCAAGGATTAAGATGTAGTAATTTACAAAGTGGCAGTCTATATTAATGATTTTGTATTACTACGAATATTTTATGAAGGGGTTGCATGTATAATAAAGTCTTGGGATATAATTTATAGATAAGGCCTAAAGTGCAACTATATTTTTATAGTGGTATTAAATATAGTTAATGGTAACTTTGGACTTGTCAAGAGTTGTAGAAAAGCCCAAGGCCCATTGGAGCTAGTGTCTTATTGGTCTCTTTTGGCCCCACTCTAAGCCACACACTTAAGCCCAATTGGAAAGGCCCAAAAGGCCAGCCCAATTAGATAATTGGTTAGATACAAAGGGAAAAACGTACAGAAATGTAAGTGTGAGAAAAACAACATTGTAATAGTGGAAGTGAGTGTATGTCACTCTCTAATCATCTCTTTGTAACCAATTGAGAGTCCACACTTCTTGGGCGTTAGTGGAATTGGAGTGAAGATTAAAAGTATTACTAAGTGCTTCAATCTTCAGTTTTGAAATTCACCGCTTCAAGGTACACTCTCTTGTTCTCTAATTATGAAATTTACTTTGTGCATGTTATCAATATCGAATGAAGTAGATCCGTTTTAAAACTTATTTTCTGCTGCATTTATCTTTATTTCCATCATTCTCGACACTGAAAACAAGTTCTTTTGATCGAAGCAATAACAACGGGCTGTTAGAGAAAAGCTTAGACTTGATCGAGGAAAGAAGAGAAAATGCGATGGTCTAATTGGCATATTACCAACACAAGCTCAAGCAAGGTTATGATGTCAATGTGAAGCTAAGATCGTTAGCACCTGGTGATTTGGTGTTGAGAAAAGTTCTAGGTATCGCAAAGAACCCGGCTTGGGGAAAGTTAGGGCCCAATTAAGAAGGACCATATCGCATCACCTCAATGCTTGGTATGGGAGCGTATTTTCTAAAAGAGTTAGATGAGCATGTAATACCACGCCCTTAGAATGTAAAAAACCTGAAAATGTATTATTATTAATAAAATTTTCCTTTATCAATATGTTCATTCGTTATACAAAGGCATTTTACTTTCTATTATCCTTTCTTTACACTAGTGTTAAACAAAACCTTAGTCATGCCTGAGTTCTCAGACCAGATACTTTGGGGAAATTAACATTCTAAGACATCTTTACACGGGTATTAAATAGAACCTTAGTCATGCCTGAATCTTCGGACCAGATACTTTGGGGATATTAACACTCTAAGACATCTTTATATAAGTGATTAAACAGAACTTTAGTCATGTCTGTGTCCTCGGACCAGATGCTTTGGAAAAATTAATACTAATGACATCTTTATATAAGTGATTAAACAGAATCTTAGTTATGCCTGTGTCCTCGGACCAAATGCTTTGGGGAAATTAACACTATGACATCTTTATATAAGTGACTTGGGGATATTAAAAACTCTAAGACATCTTTATATAAGTGATTAAATAGAACCTTAGTCATGCCTATGTCCTCGAACCAGATGCTTTGGAAAAATTAATACTATGACATCTTTATATAAGTGATTAAATAGAATCTTAGTTATGCCTGTGTCCTCGGACCAAATGCTTTGGGGAAATTAACACTATGACATCTTTATATAAGTGATTAAACAGAATCTTAGTCATGCCTGTGTTCTTAAATTAGATACTTTAGGAAAATTAGCACTCTATGATATCTTTATAAGTGTTCAAATAGAACCTTAGTCATGCCTGTGTTCTTGGACTAGATGCTTTGGGGAAATTAACATTTTATAACATCTTTATAAGTGCTTAAATAGAACCTTAGTCATGTTTGTGTCCTCGGACCAGATGCTTTGGCGAAATTAATACTATGACATCTTTATAAGTGTTTAAACAGAACCTTAGTCATGCCTATGTCCTCGGACTAGATGCTTTGGGGAAATTAATACTCAATGACATCTTTATAAGTGCTTAAACAGAACCTTAGTCATGCCTGTGTCCTTGGACTAGATGCTTTGGGAAAATTAACACTATGACATCTTTATAAATGCTTACACAGAACTTTAGTCATGCCTGTGTCCTTGGACCAGATGCTTTGGGGAAATTAAGACTCAATAACATTTTTATAAGTGCTTAAACAGAACCTTAGTCATACATGTGTCCTCGGACCAGATGTTTTGGGGAAATTAACATTCTACAACATCTCTTTATAAGTGATTAAACAGAACCTAAGTTGTGTCAAGTCCCTCAGACCATATACTTTGGTAAAATTAACACTCAATGACATCTTTATAAATGTTAAACAGAATCCAAGTTATGTCAAGTCCCTCAGACCACACACTTTGGTAAAATTAATACTCTATGATATCCATTTTTTTTCATTAAGTGTCAAAATATATTCAAGATTGTATCCAAATCCTCAGATTGGTAGCTTAGAGTGAGTTAAAATCCATAATTATTTATCTAAGTGGTAAGCAGGATGAGAGTTGCCTGTCCCTTTCATTTTTTTACAGAATATACCATGTGCCCCCATTTTGGTCAACTTTCAAGGGTTCCATTCTCGATGCAGAATATATGGTAAACCTCTTTATTACTGGTGCTTGATTAAATTGCTAAATCATTAGCAGTGTATTATTGTTAGTTGATATTAAAGACACGATTGCAACTGTTCAAGGCTATTTGTAGTAATGAGGTTCAAGGCACATAAACTAAAGGTACAGAAGATAAAAAGAAAGACATTTCCATTAAACGAAAAAAGGAGTACAGTATATACATTGACAGAAGGTCATTCAAAAAAAAAAAAAAAAAAGGAAAAAAAAGAAAAAGAAAGTGAAATTGCAAGAAAATCCTAAGTGTTAAGCCTTGGCCTTGGGAGCAGGAGGGTTTTCTTTCTGGCTCGATTGAAAGGAAGGAGCGTCCTTGGCCTTATGATCAGCTTATTTGGTCTTGGCCTCTGCATCCTTTGCCCTAGCTGCAGCTTCCTTGTCCTCGGCAGCGTTTTTGGCTTCTAGGGAGGGATTTTTCTCCTTGCCCTTACCCTTGTCTTCGGTCCCTTCAGCTCGTTAGCCTTGATCACCAGGTTGGCTGGATCCTTTCAGAGCCTTAGGGAGAGAGAGAGAGAGAGCAGCTTGGACAATCAGAGGCTGCTCTAAAGACTCAGGAGCTTGGGCAAAGGGAAATGGGAGGGCACCCGAGACTTCATGGATGTCAAGATGATAACATGTCCTTCCCAGTTGCCTCCACTCCGAGTCCGCAAAGACTCTTGCAATGTTGAGGGCTTTTGCCCATGTTACATCATAGTAATCCCTGCATGCCTCGGCTAGCTCCTCAGTGAGTCTGGCTTGTGTTTCTTCCATGTCGAGGGTGTAGTCTACTTACTTTTCGGCTTTTGCTGCCTCCTTGGCAATTGAGCTGCCACTTTAGCCTTCTGCAGCTCAGCCCTGAGATCCAGAACTAGTTGTTTTGGGGTGGCCAAGTTCAACTCTGTTGTGTAGAGTTGCTTGCGTTGATCCTCGGCCTGTGCTTCAGCAGTCTTCAGACTAGGCAGGGCGCTTAAACGTTCTCTTTCCGAGGTGGTCAACTTATTGGCCAGCTCTGTATGTTCTGCTTTAAGGGCTTCAAGAGCCTTCTTAACCTCAAGAAAGGACTGGGCCTCAGCCTTAACCTCGTCACAGGCATTCTTAGCCCACTCCTTAGCCACATAAATTTGCTGGAGAACCTGCATAAAAGTAGCAAAGGGGTCACACAAAAAAAAAAAAAAAAAAAAAAAAAAAAAAAAAAAACATTTGTGAATAAAGGTGCATCTTAATATTAAAACAAAAAGAAAAGAAAAAGGTTGTTGTCTAACTTACCATTGCTAGGTCCCTTTTCAAAGACATGAAGATATCAGGTTGCCTAGTATGCCTGAGGCCCTTCATGTCTCTAGGGAGGAGAAGAGGCTGCTCCAAGGACTCGGCAAGATAAGTGGCGTGCTCCCTTTGAGACTCCCATATCGTGGCATCCCAAGGGATGGGAGCACCATCTAACTCTAGCCGAGGAGCCCATACGCGCGGCCCCCGGCGCACTTCAACTTCATCCCCGCTATCCACAGAGGTGGCCCTCTTGTCCTTAGGGTCTTTTGCTTTCCTCTGTTGTTTAACGCCCTTTTAGGGTCCCACCTCCCCTTCCTCAAGATCTTCCATTGGCCTTTTCTTCTTTAAATTTTTCATGGCGTGCAATCCGAGGTCAGTGAGGGGTAATGGTAGAAAAGGGGGAAGAGTGGGAGGAACTTGGGACTTGGGGGCTTCTTTCGAAGATTGCCCCTGTTCCTATTGGCTAGTAGACCCTTTAGGCTGTTATCCTTCTTTCGGTCCATCCCTTCCTCTTCCTCTGAACTAGTGTCAATATGGGCAACAATCAATTTGGGTGGGTGAGTTGTGGAGAGTCTGTCGGACTCGGTTTTGAAATTCGAGAGCTCCATAATCCTGCCAGGCGCTTCTTCTTATTCGAAATGGAATTTATCTATCTCTTTTTCAAGAGATAAACGAGAGGATGATATCTCTTCTTCTACTGCGGCTGCTTAGGGCGGAACCTGTAGGAGTAGTGCGACTGGGGGAAGGTCGTCTTGGGCAAGGAAGTCCGGTCTTGATACATTGATCCTAGCCAACTGTGGGTCACCTGCTCTAATGGCATGTCCGATCTCTTGGAATATCTTCGAGATGGGCTTAAAATCCAAAATCAAGTGGACAGCTTGTAGTTGTCTATCCTCACTTACAAAGATTTCAGATCTCAGCAAGTAATTGAGAGCAACAATGTTGGTCAAGCTAAGTCGAGGAGCTACTTGTCTCTTATCTGCAGAAATAGTCGAGAAGCAAAACATGGCTAGAAAATTAAAATCATCATTAAAAGAAAGAAAAACGACAAGGAGCTAAACATGGCAAGGGTTAAAAAGTCTAAATCTCTTGCTAAGGATCCTAACTCTAAGGTACCCCACCTGGCACTCCCTCTCGGTCAGGGCAGTGAAGGCCATCATGCCACACTCACGAAGCTATCAGATAGTCGTCTTTCATACCCTTATTAAATTAGGAAGACATGATACTAGTCTGACGACGTCGGATCGGGACTTGAGGTAATATCCTTCGTTTTTCTAGGAGTGGCACTCATACATGTGGACCAAATCATGCCAGGTGAGCCGCAAACTTAGATGCTCGTTGAGAGCATTAACACTACCCAAGACCTTAAATAGGTTAGGTACACATTGGTGGGGGCATATCCTATGGTTGATGAGATAATCCCGTGTTATCCTACCTATGAGGAGAGTCATTATTAACCCTTCTATGAAAGCAATCATAGGGACAATGACTTCCTC
The DNA here is from genome assembly GCA_023621385.1 of Quercus gilva. NCBI lineage: Eukaryota > Viridiplantae > Streptophyta > Magnoliopsida > Fagales > Fagaceae > Quercus > Quercus gilva. Next base: position 34,183,008 of record CM042483.1, on the reverse strand, counting down.
CTCTTCTCTATGTGTCACTACTTGTTCTGGGGAATAATATCGCAGGCCAACTTCTTGGGGTATATGATACTTATCTTTAAAGGCTACTATTTTGGCAAGGGAGTCTACTAGGCTCGCGAATCTACCCATGTGGACAACCTAAGAAGAAGTGACTGGAACTCGTAAATGAGGAAATAAGAATTGGAAGGCCGAGGAGATTGGCCGAGGAGAAAAAGAAATGTTTAGAAGAATATAAACTTATAGGAAATAAAGCGTGTGCTAATCCCTGCTACCTTTGGAAAGGTTTTCAAAAGATTTCTTGATGAGGGGGGGTGAAGTTTGGAAACTTAGAAAGCGTTGTGATTTTAAGTGCTTGGAATATCTGAAAGCTTGAAGACTTGTGAAATGAAGGGAAAATGATTTCCCTCGAGGCTTTATATAAAGGGTGGAAATGAGTGGGAGTTATCCCACTCAAAATTCCAAGAGAAAGATCAATTGTCGGATTTGCGCCTTACCGTTAGATCTGGGGAACAAAGCGCCGCCTGGAGCAATTAATGACGCCTTACAGGCTTTGAAGTGTCAGAAACAATTATGGGGCGCATAAGATGGCACTACTGCACGTGTGAATCAAGGAATCAGTTGGTGCTATCTCTTGAAAAATAAAAACCCCAATTTTCTCCTTGGATGAGAGAGGAAAAATTGGAATTTTAAGGGGCTATTGTGGGGGTAAAGGCCCAAATCTGGTATTGGGCTTTAGGCCTTGGTCGAGAACATGGGTGATCTGAAGATGATTAAACAGTCGTTAATGGCTTAAGCTCAAACCTTCAGGATCATGATATGACTGGGAAAGTGGTTCGAGGAGGAATACCTCCTCGGACAAGCTAAACACAGACTAGACATGGATCCCATTAATCAAAACAACCTTTTAGAAAGCTTTAGTGATATGAATCTACACCTCGAACGTACTAAAAAGTGGAAGCTAGGAGGTACCTAAGGAAAAGCTGCTACTTAAGGAAAAGCTGCTACTTAAGGAAAAGCTGCTACTACCGCATTTAATGTATTGCAGTTACTTTTTTGGCCGCATTTATATGGAGAAGACCCCTAAACAATACTGCCTTGGTTACTACAACTTACAGAAAGCTAGAAGGGGTGTCTGATGGGACAAGCACTCAAGTGGTGGCTTGAATGATCAACAAATGGAAGGCCAAGATTATTAGTAGGGAGATATATAATGTAAGAGACCTCTGAAGGAAGGGAGAGGGGAAAAACAAGAAAGAAATACTATAGCAACCTAGAACCAGATTTGTAATAAAGCTTCAAAAGCAATATAGAAGAATCAGTCTCCTCAGATTTGGCCGATGACGTTTTTCTTTTAGGGAACGTCTATTATCTTTCTTTCTTTGTCATCAAAATCTATTGGGTTATTACTTAATTCACTAGAGCCCAACTTTTCAACTCATTCTCTACAAATTTATTGTTTCGGGCTTTTTAGGCTCGAGTCCATACACCTTTTGGGCTAGGAGAAAAATGGTCCTTACAGTCTTTCTTGTCTTTTCTTCCTCATAATCAATCTCCAGCACACTCCAGCAAAGCACCAAACCCCAAACCCAAATCTCCAGCAAAGAACCAAACCTTAGCCTTCAAACCCCTAAATCAAACAAACAAAACACAGCACCACCACCGAATCAAACAAAAACAAACAAACCCAAATCATTACCACCGAATCACCAAATCACACACCTTAGCCTTCAAACCCCCAAATCAAACAAACAAAGCACAACACCACCACCAAATCAAACAAAAACAAACAAACCCAAATCACCAACACAGCACCATCGAATCACCAAATCACACCTTAGCCATTAAACCCCCAAATCAAACAAACAAAACACAACACCACCACCAAATCCAACAAAAACAAACAAACCCAAATCACCAACATAGCACCACCACCAACATAGCACACCTACGGAAAGCCAGATTGAAGGAGACCAAACCCACAAACTCAACGTTAGAAAATAAAATGAGATCATCGGTGATGCTTAGTGGCGGCTATGATGATCAGATCAAGTTTAGGGTTTTAAGAAGAGATGAGATTTTAAGATTAGAGAGAGTTAGGGCTAGAAATGGTGGAGACCAAGCTTGTGAGCTTGTGAGAGAGATGGTGGGTGACAGCACATGGTGGAGAATAAGGTCGACTTGTGAGCTTCGGCCATGGAAATACGGTGAAGAGAGAGTATATTTTTGGCTTGAGTAGAGAGACCAAAAGTGTAGAGATTTGCGGTTGAGTAGCTACCTAGATTGAAGATTCCGTCCACGGAGAGAGAGAGAGAGAGAGAGAGAGAGAGAGAGAGAGAGAGTATAGAGATTTTCACTTATCTGATGAGTTTAAATAAAAAAGAATTTAAACTAATTTTAGTCTTTTTAAAACTAATAATTGTTTTATGGCTTTAAAAAAAAAATTATAATGTTGACATGGCATTATTTAAATGCCAAATGAATTTTTTTGCTGATGTGGATATGACATAGTGTGTGGCTAATGACATGTAGTATCAATTATTTATTTTTTAATTGCAAAGCCTGCTAACAGCGCACTCCGTTTGCCACATAGGAGTTTTCTATTAGAAGGTTGATGGTAGGGACCAAAATAGAATTGGTTTTCTATTTTTAGGGACTGAAATAGTAGTAAAATCAAAATTGGGACCAACCCAAAATGTAGGACCAAAAGTACATTTTCGCCAAACTTAAAAAACTATCCATGCACTTTGAGCTTCTCCCATGAGAAATCAGTCAATCCATCTTAAACAATATACACTACATCATTTCCTCAGGTTCACCAGACAATAGATGACCACCAGTAACTGAGACAACAAAGTGGGAGAAGGATTTGGCAGAAAAGCAAGATAAAAGAAGCTAGAGAATATGGACTGAGGAAGGAAGTATGAAGGATTGCCCTTCAAGAGGCTTTACGAGGAAGACTTGGAACGCCACTTAGGGCGAGTATTCATTCAATTGACCTGCTCGGTGAAGTTTTAACTAGACATGGCAAAACGGGCGGGTCGGGTCGGGTTCGGGTCGGGTCAATCGGGTTGCGGGTCAAACGGGTCACGGGTCAAAAACGGGTCATTTTAAGCGGGTCAAAATCGGGTTCGGGTCAATCGGGTTGCGGGTCGGGTCGGGTCGGGTTAACCCGTATTTTTCACATGAAATTTTTTATTTTTTATTTTTATAAAGAAAACAACATGTATCTATCATTTGGAAAGTTATACAACAAATTACTTGATGTAAAATGTATTATTTTGAATTCACCACTTATATCAAGCATGAACTCAATTAAACTTATTAATACTTATTCAATAATTTTAAAATTATACAAATTATAACATTACTATTTAAAACAAAATAACACAAAGATAAGTAAAACAAATACACAAGTTTTATTTCTACACATTATCAACATTTCAAAATATAAAACAAAATTACAAATGACTTATTGGATAACTCATTTGATAAAAAATAAAAACATATAAGAAATTTACAATCTTAAAAATTAATTTTATAATCTATTATCAGTTGTAGTTGACACTGTATTTCAATTTGAGATATACTTTAAAATTTGATTGCTTACTTATTTATACATAGTCTCTTTTATGAATATCATATTATTGTTAAGCAACACACACTCTAGGAAATATCATAATTTATTTTGAAAAGCCGTTTATTTTGGATATAAATTATTAAAAAATAGGTCTAAGTATTCATAATTTATGCTAATTTGATACTTTAGCTTCACTATTTTCACACTTGTGAATGTTTCTCACATGTCTACAATTTTAAATCTATGTTTTTAACTCTACTATAACTAGATTATCTTGGCATGTACTTTGCTATTTGATATTTAAAAATAGTTACTCATTACAGAATGTTCAACTATTTATCTTTCAATTAATTTGCATGTAGTTATGTAAATGTATCAATTGTTTCCTTAAAGTTCACAATAAACAATTAAACCAATATTGTCTTAGTTTTACTATTTTTTTTACCACAAAAAAAAAAGTTTTAAAAAAATGGTTCGGGTTCGGGTCGGGTCACGGGTCGGGTCGGGTTGACCCGTAAAAAACACGGGTCGGGTCACGGGTCAACCCGTTTTTGCTTCGGGTCAAAAAAATCAGGTTCGGGTCGGGTATTTTTCGGGTCGGGTCGGGTCGGGTCAGAAAATTCTGACCCGTTTTGCCATGTCTAGTTTTAACCTAAACAACCATAGGAGTACAGTTTAAATTTAAAGGCATCTTGCATTGAGGTCTGTTTGTGCCATTTTGTGATTAAGGGAAACCATTTAGATCTCCAGTACACCATAAAGATGATCTTCTATGGGCAACATTCAAAAATTCATTACAAACCTTTACAGTGTACGTCTCTAAAAAGGCCTTTCATCCACTTCTCTTCAACAAAATATTTAGCTCCCCCACTTACACCACCCCCACCCCCACCCCCACCCCCCCCCCCCCCCCCAAAAAAAAAAAAAAAAAAAAAAAAAATTCTGTAGACAATCAATTATATATGGCACTTCAATTGAACTTTACCAGCAAAGCTCTATATTTGAATTGTAACATTTTTATTGTACAGCAGTCAAAGCATACGTAGGCAAAAACATGTAGAAATTGTAACACTTATTTTACAGCATCCAAGCATATGTATGGTAATAACCCAGTACAGTAAGATGTATAGTAAGTTGTCTCTGTAAAATTCATTCAGCATAAATACAGAACAGATACTAGAAATCAAAAGGCCTCTTACAAAGATCCACAGCTGGCTCTTCACTACTCTAGTAAGCGCTTGTGCTTACACCAGGCGATAGCAATCACATATAAAAAAATACTGCCAGTGCAACTGCCCCCAACAACCCATAGGAACCTTGACATCCCTAATCGAGTATTATTAAACATCTCGATGGTGATATTCATGCCAAAAATACCAGCAACCACAACAAATGCACTCAAAATCATGGTTGCTGTTGTCAACATGACTCCCATTTGCAGGAGATGGTTCTGTTTGTCGTCCAGCATTATGTTGATGTAGTCCTCTGTATCATCAACATACTCCCTAAGCTTCAAAGCCACAACCACCAAAAATGATAACATAAAATTAGAAAATCAAAAGCATGCTAAAATATCATGAAAGAGGTATCTTGTTTCTCATTAGCGGAGTTCAATGTCAAGATTCCAGATCTCTTTTTTTTTTTTTTTTTTGAGTTATCTCATTACAGGGTTTAACCTGGAAAGCACAAACGCTACATTTTGACTGCCATGCCCGTCTAACACACATGGGACACGGCTGCACCTATGTCATAGCTGTTTTTTTGTTTATTTTTTTTAATGAAGGGACATGGCTGGGACCCACCTCATACAGAAATTTAATAATATTAATAATAATAGTAATAATAAACCTCAAAAACTTTATCCCGATATGCTGCGTTTCGAGAGCAGAACTTGAAAACCAAAAAGCCAACCCCAAGCCCCCTAATCTGATCATTTTCTCTCACTCAATCTCTCTCCTTCTCTCACTCTCACTCTCTTGGGGTTATTGGTGAAAGCAAAGGGAAACGGTGGGATTATTGGCCAAAGCAAAGGGCAACGGCGACGAGGGCAACGGCAACAAGGGCAACGGCTGAGGTAAGTTCTCTCAAAGGGCAACGGCAACAAGGGCAACGGCTGAGGTAAGTTCTCTCTCTCTCTCTCTCTCTCTCTCTCTCAGTGTCTCTTGATCTCTCTCTATTTTCCTTGCTTGAGTTCATAAGTTGTGCATTTAGTTATTTCCTTGCTTGGCTCACTTTATTATCTATTATTGCTCTTAAATTGATACACGTATAACATTATATGAAAAATAAATGCTTAACAATATATAGAAAATAGAAATAAAATATATTTAATAATTAATATATACAGACCCCTACTGTACTTATGTCCTAATTTTTTTTAAAATTACCGAGTCCCACCTGTGCCTGTATTCGTGTCCACGCTTCATAGGGTTTAACAAACTCATCAAAATTTTAAGTCGAGTTGGCATAGTACTTTTATTTATTTTTATTTTTTTATTTTTAGGATAGAATTTCAACTTATGGCATCAAATTCTGATGATTGCCTTCTTTATCATCAAACCAAGACATCAATCGGTTTTTAATGTAGGCAGGGATTGAATCCCAGATCTCTTATTCAACCATTAGAGACTTTATCAGTTAAACAAAGGAAGACTAAGAGTTGTACAAGGTATAATACATGACATATTATTATTAATGATTTTGTAAACAAAACAATAAATACGGAAACCACTGTTCTAATGTGTGTATAGATAAATGCACAAATAGAACTTACAAACCAGAAGAATAGAAATAGAAAGATTTTGACCCATAAAGTGGTGCTTTGAGACTTGAAGAATACAAATAGAAAATTTTGAATCTGATGAAGGCTAGTTTTTGACACTATTTCCATAAGACAGATTTCATTCCTCATAGTGGTGCTTTGAGACTCTTGGACACAAGTTCAAAACATGTGCAAGTCAAATAGACACATTGTTCTGGGCAGGCCCAGCCCACTCACACTCACACTCAAGCCCAACCCAACCTAGCCCAGCTTGTTTCCTGGAAAGCACGGGTATGCTGATTGGGTCAGCACACCAGAGTCCAATACGCATGGACGCGTCGTGTGGCCATGGACGCAGCTGCACGCGTGTCCATAACTGATATATATATATATATATACACATATATACATTTTTTTTTTTCGTTTTCCGATACGGTTTGATTCTGTCCAATTCAGTCTGAAACGGGCCAAAACAGGCCCCGAATCGGTCTGATACGGGCTGAAATAAGTGTTTAAAAAAAAATGTAAAATTTTTTGTCTAAACACACCGTTTTGACATCCTAATTTAAAGAAAAAAACCCTAAACTCATCTCTCTCTCTCTGACCCACGGCTCTCCCTCATACTCCCTCCATCTCTCCTTTGCCTCATTGACGCAAGCTCACTCTCCCAACTCTTCATAAAATCTCAAATCTCGGTCTCAATCTCTCCATCTCTCAGTAAGAGAAACACTGCTTTCCTTTATGTATTCAGTATTTACTTTATTATCTACTATTGCTCTTAAATTGGTATATTTATTTTTTCATTTTATATGAAAAAATATGCTTAACAATATATAGAAAATATAAATAAAAATATATTTAATAATTTATTAAAAAAAATATCTCGCCACACTTGCATCCTACTTTTTCAAAAATTGCTGAGTCGCCGCAACGCACCACACCCTCACCCAAACCCAAATCCGCACCCATGCTTCCTAGCTTGTTTCAGTGAGGGTGAGCAGGCAACGTGCATGTGGTGGAGGCCCTCTTCGCTAGGTCCTCCCCACTCCACAAAAGTGGGGTATCATTTGGGACCAACCCAATAGTCAAACCATTCTATATAACCCAAATTGTCTCTTTCCTTTTCCTTTCCTACGTGGGATTCAAGCATTTTCACTACTTCCACCCATGTTTAAGTAGGCACTTTAGGAGACAATCTCTCATTCACTCCTAAATGGTTTGGAATAGAAAGCCCCAATTCGAACCAGCCTCAAAGAACGTGTGGGGCTCACTTTAATTTTGGCTAAAAAATGGCAACTCAACCACTTGAAAAAACACAATTTTCTAATAATACACAGCACGAGTTCATTTCCTACCAAGACAGAACTGTGATGAGCAACAAAATGTGAAACTTATCTGCCTTTACCAATTAAAATCTTGAAGGGGAGTACAACTTGATTTAGACATCTAAATATACTGCAACTTCAATAACGTGTCCAAAAGAACATTCACCCCATGGAATTTAGGAACTGCATGCCTTGGATTTGAGGCAACAAGGACCAAAGGAAAATATTTTCTGGATTATCTAACTACTAGTAGACAAGTTAGTTTTATAACATCTCCACAAAAGGAATATTTATTGAGCAACAGAACTAGAAGGTTTTTTTAACTTCTCCACAAAAGTATTTGCAGAGCAACAGAGAGAGAGTGTGTATGTAATTTATGATAACCCTCATTAGGACTTTGACTTTATCAGCACTGTCAGAGAGAATAAAATAGGTCTACTTTCAACAAGCCAAACCCAACAAGCCTTTTAGAGATAGAGCACATCTTCTGTTCACAAGGGGAGACAAAAGGTCATAGGAAAAGAAAGTCCTTGATGGTGGATCTAAAACTAGATGGAAAAGCTCTTGCATAAGAAAATGACCGACTGCTTTGGTGATCAGAATCATGATGATTGTTATTATTACACAAACTCATTAATTGCTGAATTATGTTGTAAAGTGGAACCAACTTACCAAAAAAGAGTTGTTAAGTGAAACTGATATATTTCATGAGGTATACATCAACTAGGAGGACTACCTTAATCACTTTCTAGTTCCCACATCATAAGGCTTGAGTGAAACAAGTTAAAAAAATTTCTCTTTGGGTAGGAGAACATTTTTTTTCCCCAAAATATGTTTCTTCTATGTTGGTATTTTAATTGGTATGATAAAAATACACAACCAGTAGATTTTGAACTCAACCTCACCCCCATCCTACTCCTATGGGAGGATGAAGTGCCATTTAAACTATAACTCACTGGCTATGCCGGTATTTGGGTATGGTTTAGGGACTAGTCTGTCTACAATTTGAAAAGCATACATCATGTTAAGTGTCAACCTACGTATGGCTGGGTGAAGGTACAGGTGACACACAGTGACTCAGTGGGAAAATAGAGAAAGTTTGTAGATGTAGTTCCATACCGTGGATAGTTTGTTTAGTGTACCATCAATTTGCACAAAATATGCCTCCAACAGCATTTCGAGCTCTTCCACATCCAGGTGCTTGCCTGTAACACTGTGAGTAGTACTAGTATGGATCCCATGGCTGTCCCTACTAAGTGCTTTAGACACACCATATGGTTGCTCCAGGGAATTGTTGATGTTTCGAAGTTCACTTTTGTAACTAGCAGAACCTCCGCCAGCTTCTGCTGAGATTTCAGCAGGTATTCTAATAACAAGAAGATGATGGGCCATGTTCAGCATGTTAGATAGTAATCAAATAATTAAAACTAGGGACACCTATGATTAAAATGATACTGAGATTAGTACGTGCCTATCATCCATGTCTAATCCAAGAACTTCATCATCCATGTTGTCATTCTCACTTAGAGCGGAAGCAGATGAATTTTCAAGGTTTTGTTGGAGCAACTTCTCCGTAAGATACAGCTCGGCCATATCTTCATCATCATCCAGCAAGTGTTCTAGTTCATCCCTAACCTGGAAATGAGCACGTATGCACCATAAATCAAAAGTCTGTAAAGTGAACTAGTTCACCTATAAAACAATATTTTGACTAAATGGCATGGTTCAATTGAATGATGCCATACCAATTATAGATATGCAAACACAGGTTCATAAAATCATTCCAGCCTATTACACCATCTGAGTTATAATAGATATGCATAATAATTCAGAAATCACAATCTTAAAGCCACTACCTTTTGAACACGTCCAGTTATTGCAACCAAACGACTTTTAATTTGCCGGACACGCTCCAAATTAAGCGTACTAATCTTTGAAGTCAGCTTGTCTAAGGCTGGATGAGCCTCCAGCTCCAATGTCTTTGCCTGATTTTGAAACAGATACAACAAGAAATGAGAACATAGTAAACAAACAAGAACTGAACAGAACAGAACAACAAAAAAATAGAATAAAACACCATCAAACTAGAAAGAAATAACGTTTACTTCATTTTCTAAGCAGCTGCAAGCAGCCTCAAGGCATGCTTCCAATGCAACAAACTCAAATGGAAGAACTTTCATTCCATCTTGATTGTCAAGGCCTTGTTTCCCCTCTGCCTTGCCTTCCTCATCCTGATCCTGAAACTGGGGAAACCCTTGAGAAAAATTTACAGGACTACCGACTCTTGACTGTGGCTCTCCCAAGTCATACAAATTTGACCAGTTTGAATCATCACCATTGCCCTCCTATACACAACATAAAACACCAAACCACAAACATACATACTTAAAACAAATTGATAAATACAAGGAAAACAACGTCACTACAACCAATAATACTAATAATTATTAATAATAATAAAAAAATGTACTCTTTGGATTCCAAAAAGTTTAATTGGACTGGAACTTAGATTCTTATAATTCAACAAATTGGGGTTCATTATTGAAACAAAACAACACAAAATGAAAAAACCCATTACTCAAAAATCAAAACATTGAAAAAAGAGAGAGAAAATTGATGAGACCTGAGCAGTGGTGGCGTGGTGATGACGCAAAATCCTTCTCTGAAGCTCTTCAACAAAAGGGGTGACAGATGGGTCACGAGAATTAAGCAAGAGAACCTCTTGGGCTGTGATGATAGCCTTGATGTGCTCCAGATTGATCACAATTGCTCGCTCTCGACCCAACACGGTTGACGGGTACGAGAGAAGCGGGTCCAAGATCCGAAGGTCACGGGCGGGCAGACCCGTTCGTCTCATGATAGCATGTTTACCAGCCTCAATCACCTCCGCTTGGCCCGTGGAGTCCACCACCATCCAAGCTCTCACCCCCGTGGCCTTCTTCCGGTGAGGGGCGGAGATGGGTCGGGCCGTGTCTGGATCTTCATCGGTTATGGATAGACCCGGTTTGGGTGGTGGGTTATTCGGAACATAACCCCCTCCCCTCATAGTTTTGGTTTTTCACAGAAACGCAAACACACGAACAAAACTGTCTTTGTCGGTTTTTTTTTTTGGAAGTGGCAGTGTTTATTAGAGAATGGGTAGCCCGTACTAGTTGTATCTTTTTTTTGATAAGTACCTGGGCTGAAAGCCTGACACCACTGAATGTGGAGGCTATTGCGAGTTAGAAAGAGACTCTTCAAATTATATATATATATATATATATATTTTAAGTGTGAATTTTGAAAATTTAACCGCTGAATTTTATAGTATTTATGTTCTTAACTGCATGTCAAATTTCGTTCAAATCGGATATTATTTACCATTTGATCAATTAACTTATTTTTTATATGCAACTTTAGATTACAAAAACTTGAAATTATAACATTTGTTTGATTACATAGCAATTGATCTTTAATTTTTTTTTGAAATTTTGTAAGCATTAAGGATGTAATAAGAATATGTAATCTAACGGTTAGATTTTCAAAATTCACATTCAATATAAATATATATGATGAGTTTGGAGGGTTTCTCTCTAAACTAGTTTGGAGAGAAACTTTGTTCTAAAATCTATATATACCAAAAAAGAAAATGATAAATAATTTAACAAAAAAAAAAAAAATGGCATTAGTAGTTTAACTTAATTAGTGTGAAATTTTTGTCAAATTTTGTGCATATAATATTATCCAAAAACATAAAACTAGTTTTCAATGTATCGCAAGGTTTTATTTTATACTTTACAATTGTGATACATTAATAAATTAGTCTTTAACGACAAGTTCAAATGAGAATCAATAATAAATTGTTAACTTAGCGGCTATGACATTTATTATAAAAATTATTATATATGTAGTATTGCTTTTTACACAAAAGTGTAATTGTTGTTGTAAATAATAATACAACTAGGATTTATACTAGAAATTATAAGTTTTTTTTTTTTTTGTCACGTTTATGAGAATGAGCATATATTTTTGACACGTCTAAGCTTGAATATCTTCTCTCTCTCTCTCTCTCTTTCAAAAAAAAAAAAAAAAAGCTTGACTATCTTTATTAAAAACACTAAAAAACTCTTGATGAATGATCATATATTTTCAAGTTTTACTAATATGTTATATCTACAATGACATATATTTTCAAATGGTACCATTAACATATGAATATGTCATCATCCCTACCCACCAAAAACGTACGTAAGGACATAATATTATTGTTTGTATTAGTAAATGAAGGCTAATGAGATATTGTGTTATTATATTTGCATGATCTATGTTGAGGTCATTCCAAAGTGAAATTTTCATATGCGTCCTCCTCATTTGAGACTCACATGTGAGTCTCACATAAGACTGGCAGAAGAGATACCTTCTCTTAGTGGTAGTTTTAGGAAATTTTTTTTAGGGTGGTCACTAAGAAAATTAAATTTTACAAATTTTAATAAATAGAAAATTTGAATATATCAACGTCACAAAAAAAAAAAAAATGCAAATACATGAAATATTACAATTTTTTTATACTAACAAAGAAAATAAGATATAAAAATAGACTAATAAAAGATAAAGTGCAAATTGAAAATGCTAATATGAAAATAATAAAGTGATCGCAAAAATTTTGTAACAAATCTTATGCAACAAGTTGTTATAGCCTGTTATTGGTGGGTAAAACATGTCAATATTGAACTTGAATTAGAATTAGTAACAGCTTACCACATAAGATTTATTGTGAAATTATTGTAAAAATGTTGTGGATGTAGCATTATTTTTATATTTATTGAACTCTAATTCTTATGAGTTTCAAGTAAAAGTGTTCAAATTTTTTATTAGAGTGGTTAAAATAGGTTAATTTAGTAAATAATATATATTTTTTAAGTATATATATACAATTTTTCAACTTAGGGTGGTCACAGAACATATTAGTATAAAATAATTATTTATACTAGCCTCTGCGCATGCTCAAAGATTCTTCTATTTTTTTTTTTTTTTTGTGGAAAAAAGTTAATAATTTGCATCCATTATAATTTTGGATTACTACATTTTCCAATCACAAAAAAACTTAAGGTGATGAAAAATTATTTCACCTACAAACTCATAATACTCATTACACTCTCATATTTTTTTGTGATTGGAAAATGTAGTAATTTCAAATTATAATAGATGCAAATTATTAACTTTCCAAAAAAAAAATAGAGGAGCCTCAAAGAGGCTAGTGTTTATTTTATTGAGTATAGTTGTAGCCTTAGGTTACAACCAATTTTATACTTAAACTTTGTGCTTTTCTTAATAGCATTTCAAACACAAACTCTCACTAATGTATTTTCAAAAGTTTTCCCTTTTTATTTTTATATAGGAATTCAAACACAAACAAAACTTAAAGATAATTTAGTAAAAATATATCTTTAACTCCCACATAAAACTAAACTATTCTTTTTTTCATCAAATCCTAAATTTTAACCTCTTTTATCTCTCCCTTTATTTTTAAAAAATTGCTGTTTTTTTTTTTTTTTTTTTTTTTTTTTTTTTAAATTGTTGTTTCTTTAAAATTTCAATTCTCACTTTTTAAATTTTTTTTTTCTAAATCTCTTCTTCCCTATTTGAAAAGTATATTTTCTATTTGAATTCAGTTACTTCTTGGTCCTTCATTTCTTTTCTTTTTTATTTATTTATTTATTTTTAATCTTTTTCTTGGGGAAGTACTTTTTTTTTTTTTTTGGAACCATTTAGGGAAGTATTTTAGGTTACTTTAAAGAAAATAAAGGAAAAACATGTCAAAAAAAAAAATTTATCTCCTCTCAAAATCATGATTTTTTTAAATCTCAAACAAAAATAATTGAATTTAAACAAAGTGATAAACATCAATTCGTTATTGATAAACTTCTCAGATTCAAATCCTTTAAAAAGATTTTGTGTTTGAGTGAAAAGTTTGAAAATATCCACACACAAAAGGAAAAGATAAGCAAAAAAAAAAAAAAAAAAAAAAAAAAAAGAAAGAAAGAAAGAAAGAAAGAAAGAAATCTGATACACATAGATAAGTATATTTTCTATTTGAATTCGGTTACTTCTTGGTCCTTCATTTCTTTTCTAATTTTTTTTTAAACTCAAATACTCTTAATTGTTCAGTTACTCTTTTTTTTTTTTTTAGGGAAGTATGCTGGGTTACTTTAAAGAAAAGAAAGAAAAATAATTCTCCTCTCAAAATCACGATTTTTTTTTTAAAAAAAATCTCAAACAGAAATAATTGATTTTTTTTTTTTTTTTTTTGGCGAGCAAACAAAAATAATTGAACTTAAAACAAAGTGATAAACATCAATTCATTATTGATAAACTTCTCAGATTCAAATCTTTAAAAAGAGTTTGTGTTTGAGTGAAAGGTTTGAAAATATCCACACACAAAAGGAAAAAATAAGCAAAAAAAGAAAAAAGAAAAAGAAAAAACTGATACACATAGATGCAAATGACAAAGGTATACAACAAACACTCAAATAGAGTTTTATGCTAGAGCGATTCCTTTTGGGATTTATTATACGTATAGACAACTTCAAAAAAAAGAGTTTGTGTGAGTTAAAACTTAAAACTAAAAAGTTTGAAAATATCCACACAAAAAAAAAAAAAGAAAAAAGAAAAGAAAAGGAAAAGATAAGGAAAAAATGAAAAGAAAAGAAAAACAGATACATGTTGATGCAAAGGAACAAAAAAGAAGAAGGAAAATGTAAGGAAAAAAAAAAGATTTTAAGGTACATGATATTAAAGTCAATCATAGGTAATAAGTAATAGTCAAATACCATTGAATCCCTATAAAAATCTCATTCACCCACGGATAAGTACACCTCAAATTCTAAATCATTGGTAGCCATGGAAGGTAAGAACTCAAACAATAGTGAATGATGAAGAAAAGAAAATAAAAGAAAAGAAAGAATAACTTGCAATTTAGGTTAGAGATGCAGAAGATAGAACTTGAAAAGCCATTTGAATTGTGTAAATTATGTTGAATTGTTTAGAACCCAAATCTGGAAATAGAAGAAGAAGAAAGAAGAGGATGAGACTGAATTTGTGTAATTTGAAGAAAAATGAGAGTAGATGTTATTGGGTTGTAATCTGGCAAAGCGTGCAAGGGTTTGTGGGTTATTAAAGTAAAAATGTGTTATTTTACATATTTATCCATGTTAGTTGAAAGCTTGTAAGTGAATGATATAGGGGTATTTTAGAACTATGAAAATGAGGAATCCAAATAGAGGAAACCCCTTAAATAGTATTATAGATAATTTTTTTTTGCATGTATAGATATATAGTACTAGGACCACCCTCACATACAGGTAGAGCCGCCAGTGCCTTCTCCATTCCAAACCACATCATGATTTATCATTTACTAACTACTACCATCCACTATGTTGTCTTTAGCATTATAGTTATGTAGTTGTAGGCTTGTAGCATGCTTCTATCCTGTGTCCTGTTAACCTCTAAATATATATATATATATATAGTTTTATTTCAAGATGAAACATCAATATGGAGTACATTTGAAATATCTGATGGTATAGTTTCAACCCAAACATGTAATCTCTAATGATAGATATGACAAAATTACTACCAGAACTTTTGAGTAGGGTTTGTGTTAAAATCTCATCCCTTCTCTCCTAATTGTGTATGTATTTTGTTTCTCCAAAAAAGAAAAAAGAAAAAAGAAAAAAAGAAGAAGAAGAGATAATTAGGTAGTAAATAAAGTTGGCAGGTGCACAAAATATTTTTCCACATGGATGCAAATGGTTAAATAATTTAAAATGGATGTAAGAATTCGTGGCAAATTAAATGGTGTAAGTTCTAGACATTACATATGCACCGCATAAGGGTATGCTTCAGCTTCACTCATATAATATTCTAGTTGCTAACTTGTGTAGCTTATAATTTTTTTTTTTTTTAAAGAATATTTCCCATGAGTGGCCTTTGCCAGACATATCCAAAAATATAATAAAATGAATAGATGACGTGATACTTCCGCCAGGAAGCATGGAGATGATTTTATTTTATTTTATTTTTTTGATGGGAAATGGAGATGATTTTTGATTAACTGATAAACCACAAATTTGCATGATAAGGGAGGTTGAGGACATTAGTATTTCATACATATGATCCATCAAATATCCCACATATTTAGATTGGATTGAGATTTGCAACGAACCTGAGAAAATAGTCTGTTAACTTCGAACGTCACTGCTCAGGAGAATAAGCATTTGATTTGATCACATAATTGTCTAAACATTCTCACTTTAGCCTGAAAATAAAATTTAAAATCAAATACCTGCAAACACTGCGCGAATGTTATTAACCAGTAAACTGAAAGTATTTGAAATTGTAACAGATTAACAAAGCATGTCCATGATAATAATTAAAACATAATAAGAGGTATACATTACATATAAAAGTTTTATGGGTCCATACAACTCCCAAATTTATGACACAACAAAAGTTTCGAATTAATGGTCTCTCTCCCTTCATCTTTCTAGCAATCGCTTTTGTTTATACCAGGCAATAGCAAAGATATACAAGACTATGCAAGAAAACGTGCCGCCTCCACAAGTCCATAGAAATCTTGTATTCCCAGGTGGTACGTCATTGAATAGATTGAATCTGATGTTCATACCTAAAATTCCAGCCACAACAATAAAGAAATTCACCACAACGGTTGCTGTTGATAATAGGACCCCCATTTGCAGGAGATGGTTCTGTTTGTCATCGAGCATTATGTTGAGGTAGTCCTCTGTGTCGTCTACATACTCCCTCAGCTTTCAGTAGACCACCATCAGAAAATAGTGATACACTAATTACTAAGTACTAAACAATGGAAAAGGCAATAAATAGGATGCTTGAAACAAAAGAAAACCATAACACAGATTGATTTTTATAGTGGAGTTGAAAATTAAAGGTCCAACACATTTATAAGTTAAGCTTATTAAGTGTTTAAGAAAATAAACATACAAAAATTTAAGTGGAATCTGTGCAATGCATACATTACATTGAATAACTTTCTAATGAATATAGAAAGTTGTGTTAAAATCAAATTATTTTCAAAGTTAAATGTTCCACCTTCTATCAAATAAAAGAAATTTTAAAGCTCATAAACCACATGAGTAGTTCATTTCTTTGCAAAAGCTCAAGTGAGACGAGTAAAAAACAACATATTAAAAGGAAGCAACCCACTAAATATAAGGATCACATGATTTAGTAACTCTTCTTCCTTGCCTAGGAGACAGTATATACATTTGATACTTTTAGGATGAAAGTCAAGAATCTGTACGTGTGAATTTCTGCGAATTTCTGCACTATCAATGCATTATAGTCCTGAAATTTCTGCTGGGTAGTTCAAATGCTAACGGTCAACCATAAAAATTGAACCACAAGCATTATAATCTATTTTACTTTTGGAGTGGGATGGGGGAAATATATCAGCATTACTAAGTATGAAAAAAAGAGAGCCTAAAGAAAATGAAAGCCAAAAAGAAAATTTAGCAGTAAAATGGGGTTCATACCGTGGATACTGTGTTTAATGTACCATCAATTTGCACGAAATACGGCTCCAAGAGCATTTCAAGCTCCTTAACATCAAAGTTCTTGACCATAGCACTGTGAGTATCGTTAGCAGACTCACTAACTTCAGATGAGATTTCAGCTGCCACCCTGATAATACACAATGAGAATTCTAAGTGTCATAGAAGACAGCTAGTAATACCAAACAGCTAAAATCAGTGTTCATATCGTAAAAGTGAGTAATATTATCACATGCCTATCATCAATGGCTGATTGAAATTCTTCATCATCCGTGTCATCTCTCTCATTTATAGAGGAAGTAGAAGAATTTTCTAGGCTTTGTTGAAACTTTTCAGTTAGATACATCTCAGCCATATCTCCATCATCATTTAGTAAGTGTTCTAATTCATCCCTTACCTGATGATGAGCATAACTACAATCAATAGCAATTTAGAAATGAAGAACACAACATTGTGGTTCAATTGTTTGAGGTGATTTGAAGTTTAAACTGACAACCACAATGTATCATAGTCACAATCAATGACATGATATAAAAAAAAAACATCTGTATTGGTTCAAAATCTGAAAATAAAGCAACCTTTTGAACGCGTCCAGTTATTGCAACCAAGCGGCTTTTGATTTGACGAACACGTTCCAAGTTGAGAGTACTAATACTTGAAGTCAGTTTATCTAAGGCTGGATGAGCCTCTTTCTCCAATGTTCTGGCCTGGTTTGGAGACAAATAACAAAAGAATAAATGAAGAGTAAATAAAATTATGAAGCAAAAGAAAGTGAGATTAACAGTCTAAAACAATTTTTTTTTTTTTTTTTGAGAAAAAAAACAAATAGTGAAGTGTCTTCATATTGTTGGTGTATTGAGTGCTAGTAGCTGTCAACATGGACATAAATGTTAATAATTTTATTGTAAGACAAAGGAATTTATTAGTCAGAAGATAAATGAAATTAGAGCATATTTCAAGAATATAAATTGTGATCTCTCGTAAAATGAATTAAATAACATTTATAACAGAAGGCCCTTAAAAAGAAAAAAAAAAAAAAAAACTACGGAACTGGAGGAAAGTGACATTTACTTCACTATCTAAGCGACTACAAGTAGCCTCAAGGCATGCTTCCAATGCAACAAACTCAAATGGAAGAACCTCTGATCCATCTTTACTCTCAACTTCATCCTCCATCTTAATTGACTCATCTTGATCCACGAACTTTGAAAATCTTTTGGAGAACCTTTGAGAACTACCAATCCTTGATTTCAAATCTTCCAATTCATGTACATTATTCTTGTTAGAAACTTCATCATCGGCCTCCTATAAAAGCAACAAAATAACAAACAGAAAACACATAAATAATTAACAAATTAATCCTTCCCCTTTCTTGGAAAAAGTATCTTATGTATTAGCTATATGCAGCACCTCTCTCACACTATGTTGGTCCTACTCAGGTACTCACATAATGTGATAGAGATGTTTCATATAACTGATACATAATATATTGAGTCATTTCCTTGGGCTAAACTCACTCATAAAAAAGAAGGAAATAATAAATCAGCAAAAGATTAGGAAATTAAGGTCTACTCTTCAAGTTTCTTAAACATTTATTAGCTCAGTAATCAAGTTGAATAATAATTTGAAAATTGAAGGCCTTCCAAAGGCAAGAGGATCATCACCAAAGAACACTAATCTTGAAACAACTATGCTGGCCATTGCATTACTAATTATAAGCAGAATGAAACATGTTGTAGAAATCCCAATTCCAAGACCAACCTCAAGATTTTGGGGAAAAAAAATCCCAGCAGAGAATTTTTATAAAAAATAATTAAATTAATTTTTTATATGATTGTGGTTGAATGGCAAACAGAGGTTAATACTTGACACAGCTGCATTCACATGGTTGAAAGGAAAGTTCTCCAGTAACACATTTAGAATCAAAATGAGTTTACCCTTTTAAGAGTGAAGAGTTCAATTCTGTAGCATTAACCTCTTAAAAAAAAAAAAAAAAAATCAGAACTTCACCCTCCATCGTACATTTACTGGAGAAAACAATTACTACTGGTCTACTACTATTCAAATTATAACTTTATTGAGGCTCAAACCCTTTTTTACTCTCTTTGTGGTTGCCAAAGTTTGTAGGCTTTTGTATTAATATATAAACTTAAAAGAGCATTCACATTAAACCTCTCAAATGCTAAAAATGATATTTTTGAGATAAAAACACTACTCCATTAAAATGGCTAAATCTTAAATTTTAAGATTCAAGCTACAGTGCAATCTCATTTTTGAGACTGCACTGTAGCTACAATTGTAAAACAAAAAATATTTTTTATTCACCTTAGGCTCTCTCTCTTCTATCTTACTTTTTCCTCTCTCCACTTCTTTCTTCTCTCTTCTCTCTTCTCTCTCTGTGCTTCGCTGATGTGGTTCGCCGATGAGTGTGCTTTGCCCATGATTGTGCTCCGCCGATGGTCGTGGGTTGTGGTTTGATGTGCTTCAGCGATTTTGTGGGTCTGGGTTTGTGGGTTTGAGTTCAAGGGTCTGGGTTCGTGAATCATTGACGTGACCAAGGTTGAGATCGGGGTGGTGGGTTTTGGCTGGGGTTGAGATCGGGGTGGTGGGTTTTGGTTGGGGTTGAGAACGAGGTGGGTGGGTAGGTGGGTGGTGACTGAGGTGGGTTGTTGTGGTTGAGGCGTGGGTCTTGGGTTTGATGGGTTTTGCTTGCCGTGGCCATCGTGGGTCTTGGGTTTGTGGGTTTTGCTTGCCGCTCTATCCTGCACCTCCCTCTCTTCCTCTCACGGCGAGGCTTCTCTCTCTCAAATTTAATTTAGTTTTTGTTGTTGTTGTTGTTGTTTTTTGGCTACGGGGTGATTTTTGGATGGATGCTGATTGTGGTGGTAGTAGGTTAGCCATGGCTCTGGGTTTGCTATTGAATGTTGATGGTTTATGTTGGTGGTGGTGGACGACAGTGGCTAGCCGTTGAGAAGAAAGTGGTGAAAAGAGAGAGAAAGTGGTAAAATAAAAATAATATTATTTAAATGAAGTTGTAAAAAAAATAGAATGTTTGATGTTTGGCAGATCGTAAAATAATATGTTAAAATTGATAAAGTAGGATTTTGAAATGGTAAATGTTAAAATGAGAATGCGCTAATAGTTATTGTCTTATACAACCATCAAATTCTTTTCAACATGCATGTAGTAGGACTTGAATTGGAGAGCACAACCAGTAGGGCCTTGAGTCTGAGAGCCCAACCAACTCGACCAACCTCCTGAGTTCACACACAGACTTCAAAGGCTACACATTACCACATCCAGCCAGCTTTTGTTGTTTGTGTAGTAACCTTGTAAATTGGAACTTCACGAAAAATAACTCAAATGAGACTAAATTTTATAATTTTTTTTTTCATACTTGCTGAGGTTCCAGATAGTAATTGGCATATAATAATTACATGAAAATATCAATAATCTGTAAGCATATATTTTTTTATGAACCTAATCCATAAAAAAAAAAAATAATAATAACAATAATAATATGTGTTGCAAATTTATATCATTTTGATAGCTTTGTCAACGGAGTAGGAATCTGAAAAAGACCACTAACTTTCATCTATTCTAAATTTCACATACATGACGTGCACAACTGCCGAACATCACAATATATTTTACATATAAATAACACAACAATAACATTTCAAATAATGTTAATTTTTTTTTGGTAGTTAGAAATTCTATTTATTACTAATTACTAATATGTTATCCCAAACACTTCCTGCGTGGGGAGGTCTCAACTGGAATGGTAATGAGTAAAGTTCAAACCTGGGTATGACAGGAATGGTAATGAAAGTGAAGCCGTTTCTGAAGCTCTTCAATAAAGGGTGTGACAGATGGGTCCCTTGAGTTCAGCAAAAGAACCTCGTTGTGCGTAACAATGACTTTAATATTCTCAAGATTGATTACTATTGCCCTCTCACGCCCCAAAATGCTTGATGGGTATGACAGGACTGGGTCCAGGCTCCGAAGGTCCCTGCCTGGCAAGCCCGTGCGGCTCATGATCTCAGACTTTCCGGCCTCTAATACCTGGGCCTGGCCTGTTGTGTTCAGCACCAACCAGGCTCGAACTGTTCCCTTCTTTTTAGGCCCGCTCGATGTGGCTCGGACCTGCTGTGGACTTTGGGTCAGAGCTAACTCAGACTTGTGAGGAATAGAACCACCCATGATCAAAATCTTCTTCACCAGTATTTCTCTGCTCCTCCTCCTCTAAGACTAGTAGTGGTAAGTGGTAAATGGGTTTATTGATTAGTTGGAGGAGAGTCAAGAGTGAGTCCTACTCCTAGGTTGCAACTGAACAGGATGGTACCGTGTCTGGTTCAGGTTGCTACCGTAGTTGCTTGAAAATATATACTCATAATATTAAATTATTAATATGATTGAAAATTTGAAATGTCAACTTCGCTTAAATTTGATTGTACCTGAATTTTAGCCAATTTGGTAGAGGAGTTTGAATAATGTTGTTATTTGGTAGAGGAGTTTGAGTAATGTTGTTTGAGTATTTTTTATATACGTGTAGGTGAAAAAGTGTATAAAAATGTGTGTAATATTGTTTAAAATATTAAAATATATGTTAGAACTAAGCTACCAAAAAGCCTTAATATTTTAAAATTAGTATAGAAGAAGAAGAAGACATTTGGCATTAAAAATTAAAGCCATTATTACATTCATTGTGGTTTTCTTATTTGCGTTGCGTGCGCATCGGTGATTCGTTGCTTCATTCTATCCAACGTGTGCAGTTAACAAGACTAGCTAGTTCTTAAACGCATCCGGTTGGAGTATAGCCAAAAGCTTTTCTGACAGATTAGGATATCTAAATTAAAATTAGAGAAGGGAAATAAGAAGCAGTTATTTAGTGTTGGTGCATCTTTAAGACTAATTAATAAATGAGTTGTGAAATTCTTATTGTTATTTTCATCTATGGCTTATAGTTGGTTAGTAAATCAATTGTGATTTTCTCTCTGTATAATGGGCATAATTTTTCTTTTCTTTTCTTTTCTTTTATTTATGAAGATAATAGGCATAATAGTTTTGTATAAATACCAATGCGCACCCTAAGTGCAGTGGTCACTCTACAAGTATAAATACTTACAGGGTGTGGGGGGTAAGGGTTAAGTTCAGGTCTCTATGAGAGAGTTTCGCATACGTATACACTTAAATTAGGTTAGAATAAAAATTCTATCTTGTATTAAAAAAAAAAAAAAATAGTTGTGTATAAATGGATCAAACTTCCCATTAATTAGTTATGAACCTATAAATAGATCCATTTGGCCAAGATCCTTCTAACTCAACTATCAGATTAAGATCTTCTCTAAAGTTTTTAGGATACTTTATTAAATAAATTTCTTTAAATTTTAACCTTTCATTTATAATAAAAGTCCATATTTTGTCATGTCATTAATCCACTAGCAAGTTCCCTAAAATGATGTTTAAAAAATAACAACTCATAAATGACAATTATTACCATATCTCTTTTACCTAAACAAGGTCTTTGTAAAAAACACAAGAAGTCATTTAAGTGTATTTGGTTGGAGTGAAAACCTAAATATAAAGAGTCCGTTTGGTTAAGATGATGGAAAATTGGGATGATTCAATAACTGAGGATAGAAAATATTTAATTTTTCACTCATTTGTGTTAAGTTGGGAGGATGGAAAAATCTTTTGTTTGGTTGAAAAAGAAAATGAGAAGATAAAAAATGTAGTTTGTATAAATTTACTTTCATGCCCTTTCAAAATAAATAAAGGTTTATTATAATATATTTTTGAAAAATGTTTATTATAATAATATATTATAATAATAAGTTCTTCCTAATGCACGGCCTCCACGTTTGAACAATTCAAAAAAAAATTTTTTTTTTTTTTGTCTGATTAAAAACACTACAACTTTAATCTTGCCTTTTAGTTTTGTAATGAATTTCTCATACGTGGAGTCTTGCATGGCCTCCCTGTTTTAGCCACTTATGTTTTTTTTTTTTGGCCTATTTATTTTGGCTTTAACCAATTTGAGCAATTTGTTCTCTTTTCGCTATTCACTACTCTCACTGATTCGCCATTAGCAGTACTGCAAAACACCCTCCCAGATGCTCAAATTATTTTTTCATATCTGCAGCTATGTTAAGAAAGGAAATTCTCGACATCCAAAAGAAAAACATAACTTTGGCAAGGGAAAGACAACAGGGAATGATGATACCAAAAATCGTTACTAAGCTACACAATACTCACGTGCTCGAAATAAGGCTTGCGAAACAACAACAAAGAAAACCCTAGGAGATTACCAGTGTGGTACCGGCCAAAGACACTCCAAAGGTTAAGTTAGGAAAGTTTTCACAACCCTAGAGTGTCAGAGTTAGGGTGAATTATGCATACCTTGTTACTTGAGGGCTTTGGGGTTTTTATAGTAGTGTAGAACCAATCTCCATTTCTTGCATAGGAAGACGTTTCCTTATGGGGAAGATCATCATTAATGGACGTGTATTACGCAATCCTTCTCATGCTAGGATTCTTCCCATATTGGGATTCTATCGACTAGGGTTAGCCATGGGATGCAAGTTGTTTCTATTTAGGATTCCTTGGAAGTTACTAAATCATGTAAAAGCCACGTAGCCTCTGAGATCCGTCCATCTTGCGCCCGTGCATCTTGGATTTGTCCACCTATCAGTCCACTGATCTAATTCCGTTAGGTTCATTTATGTAGAACCAATCTTCGTTTCTTGCGTAGGAAGGCGTTTCCTTATGGGAAAGATCATCATTAATGGACGGGTATTACGCAATCCTTCTCATGCTAGGATTCTTCCTATATTGGGATTCTATTGACTAGGGTTAGTCGTGGGACGCAAGTTGTTTCCATTTAGGATTCCTTGGAAGTTATTAAATCATGTAGAAGCCACGTAGCCTCCGAGATCCGTCCATCTTGTGCCCGTGCATCTTGGATCCGTCCACCTATCAGTCCACTGATCTAATTCCATCAGGTTCATTTAAATGGATCTGTCATCCTAATTTTACCTTCTTTAGTTGCCCCCTCACTCCATGGATCCGTATCCGTCACCTCCTTTGGACGGATCCGTGGAGTGACGGTATTAGATTCATCTTCTAAGAAGCATGTATGGATTGATAGGTTGTCTTAGGATCATTTAATGTTTGTAGGGACACGTGTTGCTTTTTTAGTGGCTGTTCTCTTGGAACGAAGTGCTCATTCGTCTTTCATGATGTTCTCTCTATATAAAGCAGCTTCCTTCCTTTTCATTCTTTGCTTTCTTCAGCGAATTTGTGACCAGAGTGCAACTGTCTCCCTTGATAAACTAGCACAATGTTCACTTAGCGCGCCCGTCATCTACACTTCTCTTACTTGCTCGTCGTCAATTGGTAAGTACTTTTCACTTTATTGTTGAATTTCCTTGCTATTTTTGAAAGACATTTGCACACCAGTCATCTATATATATCCGTCTGTGTCTTAGGGTTTGCCCATCACGTGCAGGTGATAGATGTCTAGTGCGTCAAGTAACCAGTTGTATGTCCGAGAGGGGGCGAGATATGATGAGATGTTCCCATCAGGTTAGAACGTCCATAGCACCTCGAGTGAAGAAAGGAATCCATCGGCCACCTCACCTTCCATATGGGACGAGGATTTGGACACGGATAGGTTAGTGAGTGATTTTTTTGACGACTTAATTGGTGCTAAACCCCCAGTCCAATCCGTCATAGGTCCTGATGGATTTAGAGAAGTTATAATGTTTTCCATATGGACGGTCAATGATTTCACTTCTACAATCAAAGAAACACATTTCAAAACACTTAGGGAGGAGTACCAAATACCTGTCAACATACTCCTCCATCTACCCTACAAGTTGGAGAAATGTTACTACAAGGGTGTTAAAGGCATCAAGGTTTATGAGCAGATGCTAAAGGCTGGGCTCAGATTCCCCTTAAGTGCACTCTGCCATCACCTCCTTTAATACTTAGGTTTGGTTGTTACCCAGATCTCCCCAAACGCCTGTAGGGTCTTCCTTAATGTTGAGGTCTTGTATAGGGCCATGTCAGATGGAGCACAAAGGTTGATGGTGGAAGAATTCTTTCATTGTTACCATCCGGCTGAGATTGCTCAGTCAAAGGGCATGTATAGCTTTGTGCCCAGGAGCCCGTTGTTAAGGCTCATATGTGATACCCCCGACTCCAACAAGAACTGGAAGAGTCGGCATTTTTTCATAGAGGGTGACAAGTAGATGTCTCGTCCTGGTGATTATGAATATATGCCTGTCGATACAACATGGGGCATAATGCCCCCGTCCGGTATGTATCTGTTCATATTCAGGTCTATATCTGTTAATATTCAGGTCTATATGTTTTAATTTTTTACATGTTACTTTAACTGTCCTCTTTTGCAGTCCGGGAGTAACCACAAATCTCACTTGAGCAGTGGAGTTTCTTGGAGAGAATTTTTAGCAAAACCAAGCTATCAGAGAGGACGTGGACTAAGTTGTTAACCTTAGACACTCTTTTCTGGTACTATGATGGACCAGAGCCCATAGCAGTCGCCCTTCGTTACGATCTTCAAGTTCACCAACGTAAGTCCATTACCAATACTCTATTTTTGTATTATCAATCTTTTGCTATTCGTCCACCCTTGTACAGAGATGGACACTGCCAAGAGGAGGGCGTATATTAAGCAGCAAGCTGCTTTGAAAAAACAAGTTGAGGGTCAGACCTCTAAGGGAACGGGTTCGTCCAAAACGTCTATTAAGAGGAAGCAATAGGAGAAATTCGATTGTCTTCCTAAAAAGCCTAATATCGTCCCCTATCTCATCGTGGGGTTGAAAGTTGAAACCAAGAAGACGGTCACAATCCTTGGGCAAGGAAAGGGCAAAGGTTTGATGAAGGGCCCTACCCCCGTCACTGAAAAACCACCCGTCCTCCTCCGCGAGGATTCTTAGTACACGTTGGAAAGGCTCTCGTCCATCATTACTGATGAAGTTATAAATCAGTGGGCTAAAACTTCCGGATATTTTACTGATCTTCGAGAAAAATCCTGAAAATATCAAACAAGAAGTCAGAGGAGACCGGTGGAGGCCGGCCAAGAATCCTCCGATGATAAAGTTAGTTGGTTTTTCTGATTCTCAGTATCAGGAAAAGACTTTTTATTCAAAGTTTTTCATTACCTCTCCCGTTTCCACAAAGGAGCCTTTATATAGTTTTCTTTTGAGGTAGTTATTTCTCCAAGCGTCGTGTAGCTTGAAGGGTTTTGAGG
Source organism: Quercus gilva (assembly GCA_023621385.1). Classification (NCBI taxonomy): domain Eukaryota; kingdom Viridiplantae; phylum Streptophyta; class Magnoliopsida; order Fagales; family Fagaceae; genus Quercus; species Quercus gilva. The sequence goes on along the minus strand of CM042483.1, from coordinate 34,156,499 downwards.
TAAACCCCATAACTGCTTTTGGAAGTTATTTCATCCGATATCTGTTGAATATAACCGTTTTCAAAGGAAGAATGGTTACTGTTTTTAATAGAAAAGTAGAGTGCAAAGGAGATTTCCAGAACACTCGTCCATCTCACTAGTGAGATGGACGAGCGATTCCTTGGACGAGCTCGTTCATCTGGATAGACGGATGGACGAGCTCAACGAAAATGTGTTGCTTCTATGGACGAGCTCACCATCTGGGCAGACGGATGGACGAACTTACAACGAATGGAGTCTCTTTCCTGATAGACGAGATATATGGACGAGTGTAGTAGTTGATTTTTGGTGGCACCATCAGTTGCCCCCAGTCCATAGGTTTCGTCTAAGGAAATATTTGTTGATAACACATTTTTCTTTCTTTTTTCTCTCCTTTCTTCTTTTTTTTTTTTTTTTTTTTTTTTACATTAATGGCTTAATGTGCCACGTGTTGCAATTTCATTGGCTCTTCTCTGCGTCGTTTTATTCTTTCGAAGCACATGACACGTGGTCTGTTCTGATTGGCCCCTGGCGCTTCAAGTACCCTACTTCGTTAGCTATAAATAGTGGAATCTCTTCCATACCCCTCACATTTTCAAAAAATTTTCTCCTGAAATCTCTCGTCTAGAACCTCGTCTAGAAGTCTCCGCGTCTAGAGCCAGGTACTCTCTCCTTCTTTTCTTTTAGGTTTTCCTTTTTGTTTCCTCAAAAATGTCTACATCCATTGTTTCTTCGTCTAGCAATAGCACAGATAGGGCTATAGACGAGTATCAGGATTCTTCTAGTTATTGTAGTTCTAGTGATAGTAGTAATGAGAGTAGCAAGGGAGGTTTCACGGACGAGGAGTATGTCTCCGGCATCCCTGGATTCCCTGTAGAGGCTTTTCAAGAGGAAGTTAGGAAAGCTTCTGGTTCCCGAGCTGGAACCTCGTCCAATGTCCCTTCGTCCAACCCTCCAGATGAAGAGGAAATCGTCTATAGCTGTGCAGTAGGCATCCATTCCAAAACATCTGAACAAAGGCTTTCTAACCTCAAGACGTGGTACCAGATTCCGGACGAATTTAACCCTCGGTTAGCCGTCCGTGGAGAATGGTGTTGCAATCCCCGTTTTGGAATAGGCGTCTATGAAGCCTACTTCTTGGGGGGTCTCAGATTGCCCTTAAACTCATTCGCTAAAGAGTTATTGGTCAAGTTAGGTTTGGGCGTTTGTCAGTTCAACCCAAATGCATGGAGATTAATCATCTCAATGCAAATTTTGTGGAATGAAGTGTTTGGTAGAGATCGTCCTCTTACCGTGGACGAGTTTTTATTTTGCTATAAACCCTCTGAGATAAGCCAATCTCTCGGCTTTCATCAATTTACAGCGAGGGGCAGGGATTGTAGATTAATCAAGTCCCTGGCCTCGTCCGACAGGAATTGGAAGACGGAATTTATTTTCGTCTCTGGGTTTTGGTCTGGGAACCCTGTAGAGGTTGGAAGGGATCCCTTTGCTCCTTACACTGGAGAGCTAGGGAACCTACGTCCTGAAAGTACGTCCTTCTCTTTTATCTTTCTTTCCCTCTTTTTGTTTTAACTTTATCCAAATCGCCTTATTTGTGATTTATTTCACAGGTGCTAAACGTCCGTCTTTGAGCAAGTTTCACCATGATCGCGTCCATAGGGCTCGCCTTCACTCCAATAGGAATTTTCATTCCTTAGTTAATCTTCGTAACCTCTTTAAGTGGGGGTTTGGTCCTAATCCTTCGGACGAGGCTATTGCTCACGAGGTTACAGTACGAAAAAGTAAAAATTTATTATTATTGCATCATTTTTTATCTTTATTCAATTTTCTATAATCTCACTTATTATCTTCGTGTGCTTTAGGAATGGCAACCTTGAAGGAAAACAAGGGAAAGGACGTTGTAGTTGAGGAGGGCCGTCCTGAGGCACAGGCTCAGACTCGTCCAACGGCTGGGGAGAAAAGAAAAACCATATCCAAGAATTTGGATTTGGGAAGCCTCCCCAGTCGTCGAAGTAAGAAAGGGAAGCATGACTCGTCCCAAGTTGTCAAGACCAAACCTCTCCCGTCCCAGCAGCCAACTCCAGTTTTTGACGTGGATTCGTCTACCCCAGTCTAGGCAACTCCGTCCAAGACTCCTCCGTCTAAGACGATTACAACTCCCTCGTCCCATCCATCCCAACGGGCTCCTTCAAACATCATTGAGAATGAGGATTTAGCATGGGAGCGCTTCCAAAATGCCGTTACGGACGAGGATATAAACACTTGCTATGACATGTCCTTGAAGGATTTTGAACACTCTGGTGTTCATGATCTTTTTAAGGTAGGTGAATATACTTTTGTCTCATCCTTACTATTTCAAGATCTTTTCCTTTATTTGTTAATTTTTATTATTTTCGTAGGGCATGTCCAAGTTCATAGCGGCGTCCAGGCAAGCTACTGGGTTGGATAAGACGAGGATCATGTTGGAGACGAGGATAAAGGAAGTGAAGGACGAATAAAAAAAATGGGCTGGAGTAGCTACAAAAGCTAAGGAAGTGCTGAAGGAAGCACAGAACCTGATTGAGGAGTTAAGAGCTGATGTGGTGGAGAAGGATACTCGTCTTGACCACATGCAAAAGAAGAATGACGAGTTGAGTACTCTTCTCACCCAGGCAAAGGAAGATGCAGTGGCCGAGTTCAAGGCATCCAAGCAATACACTGACCTTCTGGACGCCAATTATGCAGCAGGCTTTGAAGACTTTAGGTTGGACGCTACAGAAAACTTCCCTGAGGTGGACTTTAGCTCCATCAAGCTTAACCTAAACGCTGCTACCAGCTCTCTCCTGCAGAAAGGTTCTGAAGATGCCAATATTGAGGACGATGCTACAACGCTTCCTCCTCAAGACGCCCCCAATGTGAATGCTCCCCAGACTTAGAAATATTTCTATGTTTTGTACTCTTTTTCTTCTTTGTCAGGTCTATTGTTCATGACCTTTCTGTGTAAGTTTAGTAAACTCGTCCATAGTTTAAGGACGAGCTTTTGTAAAACTCAAGTTTTAACTTCACAAGGGTGTTTGGACATTGGTTGTCCGCCCTTGAGACAATTTGAATAGATGAAGTTTCTCTTTTATACATGCATGGACGAGAATTTTTATTTTTTATATACATGAACTCTTGTTTAGCTCGTCTACGTTTCATATATATGTGTACTTCAACTATCTTTATTAGGATTTTTACCAAGTGTGGTTTATCCAAGCGAAATGGTGCTTAATGGCATCAATTCGTCCTTTGGACTTGTCGTTATACTTTCCTCGTCCCTTTCTTGGATGGACGAACATGCCTTCGGGCATGTTTGTATTTTCTTAGACATGGGATCTTCCTCGTCCTTTTCTTGGATGGACGAGCATGCCTTAGGCATATTTGTACTTCCCTTAGGCATGAGATTTTCCTCGTCCTTTTGTTGGATGGACGAGCATGCCTTGGGCATATTTGTACTTCCCTTAGGCATGAGATTTTTCTCGTCCTTTTGTTGGATGGACGAGCATGCCTTGCTGGGAAAGCATGAGATTACATCTCCGCGTCCAGAGAATTTTCTCGTCTTGTGCCTTTCAGCTTTCTTCAAGAGTTTATGCGAACATAAGTGCTATGGAAATCATTAATTCACACAACATTATGTACATTTCATAAATATCGTTCACAACATAGGTATTGTTTATAGACGAGGCATGCACCTTAGAGGCTAATGCCTTTATTCAAACAACACAAACTATAACATTGTCCATAAACTTAATATAATAATAAAGCCACACAAGATATAATAAAGTTTAGATTCTGAAGTCGTCTAGAGTTACGCTCCTCCAGGCCGGCCTTCTACTGATAGTACTTCCTCAAGTGCTCCACATTCCAAGGATGCTCCAACTTCCTCCCATCAAGGGCTTCCAAGTAATAGGATCCTTGTCTTTTGCAGTTGACGACTCTGTAGGGGCCTTCCCAATTTAGTCCTAGCTTCCCATGGGCTGGGTTCTTTGTTGCTAAGGAAACCCTTTTTAGGACGAGGTCTCGTATATTGAATCGTCTTGGCTTGACCATTGCATCATACCGCCTTGCCATAAGGTTTTTATACCTTGCCATCCTTTGCTCAGCATCTGTCCTTACCTCGTCTATCAAATCAAGGTTCAAACGGAGTTGTTCCTCATTGGCTTCGTCCTGGTAGGCTGTCACCCTATGACTGGCCATGTGCACTTCCGCAGGTATGACTGCTTCAGCTCCATAAGCTAATTTGAAAGGAGTCTCACCCGTTGGGATTCTTGCTGTCGTCCTATACGCCCATAGAACTCCTGGTAATTCGTCTGGCCATACTCCCTTTGCCCCCTCAAGCCGAGTCTTGATTATTTTTAGCAAGGATCGGTTTGCAACTTCAGCCTGGCCATTGGCTTGTGGGTGGGCGGGTGAGGAATAATGATTCTGAATCCCGAAGTGTATGCAAAAATCTTTAAAGAGTGCATTGTCAAATTGTCGTCCATTATCCGATATCAACACCTTGGGCACGCCAAACCTGCACACAATATTCTTCCATACAAAGTTCTTAACGCTTTGCTGCGTGATATTAGCTAAAGGTTCTGCTTCTACCCACTTGGTGAAATAATCAATACCGACCACAAGAAATTTCATTTGCCTCACACCTATTGGAAAAGGGCCTAGAATATCTAATCCCCACTGTGCAAAAGGCCATGGGGCCGTCATTGGGGTCAGGTATTCTGATGGTTGTCTAGGAACGTTGCTAAATCGTTGGCATTGGTTGTAGACTTTGACATAGGCTTTGGCGTCGGCTTGCATGTTTGGCCAGTAATACCCTACACGGACGACTTTATGGACGAGCGATCTAGCTCCTGAATGATTACCACATGCTCCCTCATGGATTTCTCTTAGTATATAATTGGCTTCGTCCGGAGCCAGACACCGAAGATAAGGTTGGGAAAAGCCTCTTTTGTACAGAGTCTCGTCCATAAGAACGTACTTTGTTGACCTTACCCTTAACTTTCTTGTTGCGTCCTTTTCTTCTGGAAGTCGTCCGTCTTTTAAGTATGATACAATTGGAGTCATCCAATTTTCACTGCTCCGCACTTGCTGCACTTCCGGGATGTCTATACTCGGCATATACTGGATTTCATCAAATGTTTGGACGGCTTCGCTCGCCGAAGCTTCTTTAGCTAGTGTATCCGCTTCCATGTTCTCCTCCCTTGGGATTTGAACGAAGTTAACTTCCTCAAATCTTTTCACAAGTCTCATTACCCTGCTAAGGTATTTCTTCATTCGTTCTTCTTTAGCTTCGAACACCCCATTCACCTGGCCCATGATTAGTTGAGAATCTCCCAGGACGAGTATTGATTTTGCTTCCACAGACTTGGCTAATTCCAGCCCTTTAAGAAGAGCTTCATACTCAACTTCATTATTGGTCGCTTGGTACTGCATGCGAACTTTGTATTTCAGTTTATCCCCCTCTGGGGATTGCAAAACTACACCTATGCCTCCAGCGTGTTGTGTAGACGACCCATCTACATGGACGGTCCACTTACTTTTGATCTTACTTTCATCGTCATGACTAGGGGTGAACTCAGCAATAAAGTCTGCGAGAGCCTGACCTTTTATGGCGTGTCTAGGTTGGTACTTTATGTCGAACTCACTGAGCTCGACAGCCCATTGAACCAATCGTCCTGCAGCCTCTAACTTGTTCATTGCCTTTCTGAGTGGGTGATCTGTCATGACATTGATGACATGGGCCTGGAAGTAATGCCTTAGTTTTCTAGAAGCTGTCATCAGTGCGAAAGCCAACTTCTCCATCAGGGGATATCGTTCTTCCGCTCCTCTCAGTGCTCTGCTTGTATAGTACACCGGCTTTTGTATTTTTTCTTCCTCTCTTACCAGTGCCGAGCTCACAGCGTGCGGGGTTACTGCCAGGTACAAAAATAACTCTTCTCCCGCCACGGACGGACTTAGCAATGGAGCTGTAACGAGATACGCTTTCAAGTCTTGGAAGGCTCCTTGAAACTCGTCCGTCCACTCAAATGCTTTCTTTAGAACTTTGAAAAACGGCAAACACTTGTCAGTAGCTTTAGATACAAACCTGTTGAGGGCGGCAACCCGTCCGGTGAGGGATTGAACTTCTTTAACATTACATGGAGGCTTCATGTCTAATATTGCTCGAATTTTATCAGGGTTCGCCTCAATTCCTCTATGGGAAACCATAAACCCAAGGAATTTCCCTGACGATACCCCGAAAGCATATTTGTTGGGGTTCAATTTCATGCGATACTGCCTCAACGTGCTGAACGTCTCCTTCAGGTCATTCAGATGTCCTTCCTCGTTCTGGCTCTTTACCAGCATATCGTCGACGTAGACTTCCACATTCCGCCCAATCTGCAGACGAAACATGTGGTTAACTAGCCGTTGGTATATTGCTCCGGCATTTTTCAAGCCAAAGGGCATTACTTCATAGCAGAATAGTCCCTGACTGGTGACAAAGGACGTCTTCTCTTGGTCTGCTTCGTCCATCTTTATTTGGTTGTATCCCGAGAAAGCATCCATGAAGCTTAGAAGTCTGTGGCTTGCAGTGGAATCCACCAGTTGGTCAATCCGTGGCAGTGGATAACTGTCCTTGGGGCAAGCTTTATTTAAATCTGTAAAATCCACACACATCCTCCACTTGCTGTTGGGCTTTTTTACCATTACTACATTGGCTAACCACTGGGGATAATACACTTCTCGTATAAATTTTGCGGCCAACAATTTCTGTACTTCATCCTTAATAGCAGCATCCCTTTCTGGAGCGAACACCCTTTTCTTCTGTCGTACTGGCTTAGAGGAAGGATCTACATTCAAACAATGAGTAATAACTCTAGGATCTATACCAGGCATGTCTTCGCTACTCCAAGCAAACAGGTCAACATTTTTCTTCAAAAAATGGACGAGGTCTTTCTTAACTTCGTCTCTCAAGTCTGCTCCAACCCTGGTACACCTGTCGGGGTAGTTCTCGTCCAGGGAGACATTTTCTAACGTTTCGACGGGTTCTGCCACGATTCTCTTTTCTTCAATATTCATGGATTGGTTTTGCTCGTCCATGGCTAACATGGCCAGATAACATTCTCTTGCTGCCAACTGGTCTCCTTGTACTTGCCCCACCCCATGCTCTGTTGGGAACTTCACTGACAAGTGGTAGGTTGATGTGACCGCCTTCCAACTGTTCAAAGTCGGCCTTCCAACTATGGCATTGTAGGAAGATAAGCAATCTACCACAAGGAAGTTTACATCTTTGGTGATTTGTTGCGGGTACGCCCCCACTGTCACTGGTAAAAGAATAGTGCCTACAGGTTGTACCTTCATTCCACCAAATCCCACTAGAGGAGAACTGGCAGGACGAAGCTGATCTCGTCCCAGCCTCATTTGCTGAAAGGTTGGATAGTACAAAATATCTGCCGAGCTTCCATTGTCTACTAGCACTCTTCTAGTTTTATAGTCAGCAATAAGGAGGGTAATAACAATAGCATCGTCATGAGGGTGATGGATTCTTTCTGCATCCTCGTCTGTGAAAGTAACTACTTGTTCGTCCGTGGTCCTTGCTCTCGGTGATCGTCCAGAGAGTTGGACGCTCTGCACCACTTTTAAGTACGTCTTCTTTGATTTGGACGACTGGCCTGTCGAACCTCCCCCTACAATGACTCTTATCTCTCCAAGCGGTGGTCGTGGCGATTCTTCTACCTTACCCTTCAATTTCTCGTCTTTCTGATCTCGTCCAAGGAAATTTCTCAGCTTCCCTTGCCTGATGAGATTTTCAATCTGTTGCTTTAAATCAAAGCATTCGTCAGTATCATGCCCGTGATCTCTGTGGAAGCGACAATACTTGTTCCTGTTACACTTGTTGGGATCTCCCTTCATCTTTTCCGGCCACTTTAAAGAAGGCTCGTCCTTAATTTGCATAAGGACTTGCTCAAGTGGTACGTTCAAAGGGGTGTATTGTTGATTCCGTCCTGAAGAACCTGGTTTCTTGCCATCTCGGTCTTTCTTATCTTCTGTTCGCCCCTTCTTTGGACGAGGGGCTTGCTCAGAATGTCGTGCAGGATTCGCCTCCATTCTTTCCATTCTTTTCCTCTTCTTAGCTATGATCGCGTCTTCTGCGTTCATAAAGTTTTGGGCTGAATGGACGAGTTCGGCCATGGATTGCGGCTCTTTTTCATAAAGTTTGTGTATAAACAAATCAAGATTAACCCCGTTATGGAAGGCTGCCAGCAATAGCTTGTCATCTACCTCGTCCACGGTCAGTGCTTCCCTATTGAAGCGTGTGATGAAGGATCGGAGGCTTTCATTTTCCCCTTGTTCTATGGTTAGTAAGCTAGACGAGGAACGTTTATGTCTTTGTCCTCCAATGAAATTGTTAACAAATAATTTGCTCAATTCCTCGAAGGAACTTACTGAATTCGGGGGTATTTTGCTGAACCAAATTCTTGCAGGCCCTTTGAGGGTAGTTGGAAATGCTCTACACATTATCTCATCCGGATCCCCTTGAAGATGCATGGTAGTTTTAAAGGTAGCGATATGATCAAAGGGATCACGCGTGCCATCATATGAGTCCAAGGAAGGCATCTTGAACTTTGGAGGTAAGGGGTGGCCATTGATGGATGCTGTAAAGGGTGAATCAGTCCTGTGAACTAAATCTTCTATAGGATTAGTCCTCCTCATGTTCTCCCTCATCTCATCCATAGCCTTTCTCATCTGGTCAACCTCCCTTTCCAAATGTGGTACCCTCTGGGAAGTGGTACCCCTCGATTGACTTTCTGGCTCAAAATTCCTTTCATTTTCCTGACTTTGCCCTTGCTCTTCTCCACGGGCCTCACGCCGCTGCCTCCCGAGATTAATCTCCTTCCGCAAATCTTGATTTTGGCGAGTTAGTTCTGCCATGGCAACGGCCATGGATTGCATGTGTTGGGCCGATGAAGGCTGCATAACAGGAGGCGATTGACGGTCATGGTGAGGGTTACTAGAAGCATCTCTACTCAGTTGAGGGCCTGGACTAGTGACCCTCGATCTTGTCCGGACCATTTCAGCCCTTTGTCAGAGAAGGAAATTGGAGAATTCAACGATGAAATTCAAACGTAAAAATTCTATCAAACCGTTCCCAAAGACGGCGCCAACTGATGAAGTTATAAATCAGTGGGCTAAAACTTCCGGATATTTTATTGATCTTCGAGAAAAATCCTGAAAATATCAAACAAGAAGTCAGAGGAGACCGGTGGAGGCCGGCCAAGAATCCTCCGATGATAAAGTTAGTTGGTTTTTCTTGATTCTCAATATCAGGAAAAGACTTTTTATTCAAAGTTTTTCATTACCTCTCCCGTTTCCACAAAGGAGCCTTTATATAGTTTTCTTTTGAGGTAGTTATTTCTCCAAGCGTCATGTAGCTTGAAGGGTTTTAAGGTAAACCCCATAACTGCTTTTGGAAGTTATTTCATCCGATATCTGTTGAATATAACCGTTTTCAAAGGAAGAATGGTTACTGTTTTTAATAGAAAAGTAGAGTGCAAAGGAGATTTCCAGAACACTCGTCCATCTCATTAGTGAGATGGACGAGCGATTCCTTGGACGAGCTCATTCATCTGGATAGACGGATGGACGAGCTCAACGAAAATGTGTTGCTTTTATGGACGAGCTCACCATCTGGGCAGACGGATGGATGAACTTACAACGAATGGAGTCTCTTTCCTGATAGACGAGATATATGGACGAGTGTAGCAGTTGATTTTTGGTGGCACCATCAATTACATCTAACGACTACGAGGACTTGAGCAACCATGCTACTGAAGTAATGGGAGAGACGGGGCTTTTTAGCATTGCTCAGGTAACCATGTCCATCCCTTTCTCTTTTTCTTTCCTTCAACTTGCCTTGTTTCTAACTCTGCTTTGCTTTAAGGCAATATTGCGACTTTGACGCCCTCTTGGCAAAACTTGGGAACTCGTTTGTTAAGGGTTTCGATGACACCCTTCGTCAGGTTAAGACTTCTTATTCGAATTTGGACGTGTCCCACGTCACTATTGAAGTCCAAGACTAATCAACAGCTCAGCTTGTCCTTTCAGAGAGTACAGAGGATTTATTTGCTGATGATGCCCTTGCAAACGATGTAACCGTTGACCTTCTAGGTGACTGGGATGCAGCTCCTGAAGGTCAATAGAAAACTGTTGAGGAGGGTACCTGTCATCCTGAGGATGTACAAACCGTGGAAGAGAGGGACAATGCCCTAGTCGTTCAGCAGTAGATTTTTTTTTAAATATTTTATTATTATTATTTTGTATAGATTTTGAAGCACAGTTAATATTTAATTTAACTGTTGCCCTCTGTATCTAAACTTCTCCTTTTATGGGTTTCAGCAATATTTGATTACTTATTTTGTATTATCCATCTACTTTTATGGATGAATCTGTAGTTTATGGCTGTGTGAATATAACTGTCTTTAGGATGAGTTCATCCAATTATGGACTTGTGGACTTTATTGTCATGCTTTCGGATGAACACGTCCTCTTATGGACTTGTATGTTTAATCCAACGTGTTGTTGAACCCGTCCACTTTGTAGATTATTAATTATCGTCCTTTCGGATGAACCTGTCCTCTTATGGACTTGCACTACAAAAAAAGAGGGCTATAGCCGCATTTAAAAAACGCAGCTATAGTCCGAAAAAACGCAGCTATAGGCTATAGCTGCGTTTTCTTAGCTGCGTTTACAAACACAGCCTATGCGGTGCAGCTATAGCCCCCTGCGGGACCTAGAGCTGCGTTTTTAGAAACGCAGCCCAAACCGGGTCTATAGCTGCCTTTTTTTGCCCTATAGCTGTGTTTGTTTACTTCAACAGATGTGGGAGCTATAGCTGCGTTTTGTAAAAAACGCAGCTATAGACCAGGTTTGGGCTGCGTTTAAAACGCAGCTCTAGGATAAGATCTAGAGCTGCGTTTTTAAAAAACGCAGCTCTAGGATGAGGACCTAGAGCTGCGTTTTTATAAACGCAGCTCTAGGATGAGAACCTAGAGCTGCGTTTCTTAAAAACGCGGCTCAAATGTGGGATCTATAGTTGTGTTTTCAGAAAAAGCAGCTCTAGACCTGGTTTAGGCTGCGTTTTTACAAGCATAGCTCTAGACCCCGACATTGGATTTTCCTATAGCCGCGTTTTTGAAAACGCAGCCATAGGTTCTTTTTTTTTTTTTTTAATTTTCTTTTGTTCTGAAACACATCCTTGCAATTCCTGATGAAAATAAGACCTGTACATGCAAACAATTCCTAACCAATTTGGCAGCAAACAAAAATTAATCATTGCCAAAAGATTAGTTAATATATTACATAAACAAATAATTACAAACTTCCCAACAACAAAATTTTACATCACAAAATCTCAAACCCCTTAAAGATTTTTTACATCACAAAAAATAAACAGCAAGCATCATCCTACTTCAGCAGCTAGCTTCCAGCAAGCATCATCATACAACGCTGTGACAATGAGAACACCGGAAATAAGCTAACGTTTTAAGCTAAAACAAACAAACTCTAAACAAATAACCAATCATCTCAGTCAGTCTATTAACAAGGTCAACATCCCTTAAATTTTTAGAATCGTTATCATCTATGAGGCTTACACATAGTCCTTTTGCTTATACTTAAAATCTTAAAATTAAACAAGACTAACAATGAGACATAGTTCACTAGTTGCACATACATTTACATAATCCATATTCACTGCCTTTAAAAAAAATTAAATAAATAATGTATATTGCATTGGGAACTATCAACTACATTGAGCAAGTGTAAAAAGGCATGGTTGAAATTTTCTACTTTGTTTTTATGTCTTATAGTACATCTACTTCCCTACTTCTTGCTTCATATATACTGATGTGAGACCTTCAAATTAGAATAAAACCAACAAAGGCAAGAATATATCTGATTTTTATTTTTATGTTTTCCCCAATATAGTTGTATGTGTTATAAGGAATAGTTGTATTTGTTTTACCAGAGGATTCACAGTTTCATTCACATGGAGAGTCCCCCTCAAGCATTGCCACCCTGAATATATTAAAGGCATCATATTAATATCATATAATAATGCATTGCAAAAAGTAGTGTTTTGCTAAATACACCTTCAATTTGGTACCTAAGATATAGCCGAATCACGTGCACCTTGGGTAATTTGGGCGAACATTGCATTCATGCGCGTCATCACTTGGCCCATTTGTTCTTGGTGCCTTGCTTCTGATTCTTGGCACCTTGCTTCTGATTCTTGGTGCCTTGCTTCCATTTGTGCGAGCTGTTCTTGGTGCCTTACTTCTGATTCTTGGTGCCTTGCTTCTGACTGGGAGAGTTGTTCCTGTACTTGGACTAGTTGCTCAGTCAGTCTAGAGGAGTTGTTCTCCAACTCTGAAATCCTGTGTGTTGTTTTGCTTGGCAAAGATGGAGTCAAAGTAAACTCTGAAGCATTTGTGGCACTTCTTCCAGATGGGGTGACGCCTAGTCCCACCCCCCGTACACGTCCAGGGCGCTTTGGACCAAACACCTGAGCATATGCATCATCTTTGGACCAAAGAACTCCACTACCAAGGCTCTCCTCATAGTCGCACACCCTCTCGTGTCAACAGTTCTTCCATCTTACTCTGTACATTTTCCCACAAGAACCAAATAACATATTACACATCATAAACAATAGAAACACAAAATACACTAAAAAGAAGTTTCAAATTGTGCTCACTATGTTCTCTTGTGCACGGGGAGTAACAGCAGTCCCATCTCTCCTACGGTATACTTTTAGATACACATCTGCGCGCTCGACCAGGGTCCCGCTAGTTTTCGCCTACATGATGAACCAAATTACACATACAAATTACACAATTGCTCTCAAATTTGTCATGTTGTTTATCATTTGCATTGACTTAGCTGTTCATAAATTCTAAGTTTATATCTACCACCAACAAGAAATTAAAAGAGTATTTTTAACATTTAGCGTGATTCAGAAGCATAAAATTAGCTTATGTGATATACGAATACAGTAGCACTTGTAATGCATTTCTTACCATGTCATCACCTATTTGTGCAAAACTTTGAGCTCCAGACGTTGCTATCTCCTTCTGTTTCCCTCGACTAACCTTATTCTTATTACATAATGTCTGCAACCACATTACAAGTCAAAGTATTTGAAAACTAAACATCTCTTGACAAAGGTATTTTACTACTTACTGTAACTTTTTATCTTTTCTAAGTACCAACATACACTAGTTAAAAAGCAAGTTTTTAGTAATATTAAGAAGAAGATGCATCATAACCCAAGCATGGAATAGGACATAAAAATGAGAGAAAATGGACTATGGAGTATGTAAGACTTTGCCCACAGCCTAAGCTACATATATATTTCTTATTGAGACCCTTGGCAAAAATAAGATGAACTTGCAAACCCTTGTAGTGGTTGTAATCCCCAACCAATCTCTAAATAATAGTAATCTTTAGTTTATGTTGTTGATGGGGGCAAAACAACTCTATCACATCTATTGCAAAGTGCTTTGAGCTACACTAATTATATTATATATAACCAGAAGATTTAGGTTAAAAGGAAGGGCTATTAGAGTGAAACATGGCCAACATATGTATATTGACTAATTTATGACTAAAATGAGCTAGACGAATAAAGTAGCAGTACCACAGTTTTCTCATTAAACCAATAGTTAACCATCTCCTTCCACTGGTCCTCCATTACCCTCGGTGGTGTCCACTTGGCCAATACTTCTTCCTTTGTCATCCCGGGTTTAATGTGATCCTTTTTCAACTTAGTCCTCCGATTTCTCCTAAGGACCCCAAGTATATGCAGTGCCCATCCCTTTTGATTGGGTGGTTTAACAATTTCAATGTCAATGAGATACCGTTTCTGAAATGCAAAAATGGAGTTAGCAAAACATAAGCATGGACCGTAGTAAATATGACTTTTAATTACGACAGCGGCTGTAAATAACTGTTACTTATACTCTATTTTCATATTACCTCAATCTCCGTCCAACAATCCTGTTTAAAATGTTTAGGGACTTTTGGCCACTCAGCAGGGACAAGTGGGCATAATAAGGGGTTGTTAAAAAAAGTTCCCAACCACCGAACAAATGTTTTACCGTCCGGACCAATTGGTCGCCCTTGGCCATCTAGCGGCAACTCGATCTTCCAGGATCCATCCAAAGCCCATATATCAGCTACCTTTGTAGGACCACATCTTTTAAGCCTATTTTCTACTGCTGGGCTTTGTTCATAATCATCTATATATACAAAACCACCAATATTAAGGCTAAATTATCAATTCTCACAACTCATGAAACATATCACACCATCAAAAAATTAGTCATCTAGTAACTTAATGTGATATTAAGGGTTTATAATTTCATTTAAACAAAACATCAGTACATTTATGCATGAATAAGTTTCAGGAGGCAATGTTGCATTCAATTATGAATGTAGTGGTTTTATGGGACAAAAATACCATTATTTAAATAAATAAATAAACTCATTATATAATCTTATAGCTAACCCATGAAGTTAATGATAACGGAGTATCAAGTTAATGATAATGGAATATTAAAGATTTAAATTAAAATAGATAATATGTAAAGTCGATAATCTATATATATTTTTTATCATTAAAATACACTAAAAACAATCATACGAAAAATAAAGATTATGTGGTCAAATCTAACCATACCCTATTTGAAGTAGATATATATCCAACTTGCACTAACTTTGTTGTTTTTACTTGATGTTTAGGATTATGTGATGCAACATTTGGAAAAGCAATCCTTACTTCATTGCAATATTGACAATATGATTTTCTTACTGTCTCAAGTTCTGCCCTTTAAGCATAAAGGGTAGTTTGTTATTTCACCATCAACGGTGTATTAAGTTTACCATAGTAGTGCCCCTGTTTACTAAAACAACCCACGTTCTCTATTTCTTTAAGGAGAATTTAGCCTTCACAGCACATGTAACTACTATTTCTATAATTGAGTTTATTAGAAAATTGTTTTACTGAGTTAACTAAATTCAACTATTGTAAACTGTTTTTACACTATACAGAACTATTAAAATCATACTCTACCTAAAAAAGTAAAAGAAAAGAAATATCAATAGGAATTTTATTCAAAAACATGTTAAGTACCAGGGGCCTCTGTCTCATCATCATCAGAGGCAACCGGTCTAGCCTCCTGAGAAATATGGGCTTCCTCAACTTCTGCCTCCACCTTTTGTTGTCCATGTGCTTTCTCATCTTCTGCCTCCACCCTTTGTCGTCCATGTGACGATCCTTCGCCAACGTAAACAAGTGGCAATTGCCATTTCCTCTTCCCCATACCTGCGTCCAACACCTTAACAACACAAACATAAAGATGAATATAGGCAACAGTCAATCACATGAAAAAATAACAATTTCAACAACATAAAGATAATATGTTATACTAACAACATGATCAAATAACAATTTTAACATTAATGATATATGTTAAAACTGTTATTTCTTCACGACATGAAGAAATAACAGTTTGTTCATATATAATAATTTCTAATGTTATAATTGTTAGTAATTTGTTAACAACATAAAGAGGAACACATTTTTTCACATATATATGCAAGATTCTCCAACTTAATTTGCATGCAATAGACCTTTACTCTTCTAGCAACTTACAATTTCAATAAGTTTCTATAATAGTTTTACACATACAACAACAGTACGCTATTACACTATTCATCATCACTGTACTCGACTTCATTCTCATCTTCATCGATGGACTCATCATCAATGAACTCACAATCATCTAAGTTGTCCATATCATGAAGATCTCTTTCGCCAATGATAGAGGCATCAATTGTCATTCCCTCCACATCATCTCGACCCCAACGAAGGTTTTCCCTACTAGCATCATTACTAGTTACACTATACGGAATGTTCTCATAAAACCCGTACGTGTCATCCTCATCACAATAGGGGCCAATACCGGCATCAAAGACATCTCTAGCTTTAGTTTTAACAACAACATACCAATCTTTGTGCCTTTTATCCTCAACATAAAAAACTTGTGTAACTTGAGATGCCAAGACATATGGTTCATCAATGATTTCCTACCCACCACCTATGGAGTGTGTAAAATTCACCATAGGAAACCCAAACTTATCAGTCTTATATCCCCTCCTATTTTGATCATCAACCCATATACCCTTGAATAACACGTGTCTAATATTGCCAGAATAATTCAGCTCAATAATATCTGTTAATACACCATAGAACGTACTACCACCTTTAGTGGCAACACTAACTCCACTATTCTGCGTTTTCCTATTTTCCTCGACATTCGAACTCCTAAATTTTAACCCATTCATGACATAATGCTTCAACCGATTTACGAAAGTATATGGCCCTTTGGAAAGTGTGATAATTGTATCAGTAAGTGCAGTTCTTTCCCTATCAGCATCAGTCATTGACATCACCTATTATAACCAAACAAACTTATTATAAACGAACTATAATTATGCTTATGGGAAAGTAATAAGCTTGAGAATTTGAAGATGTGAAACGTACATGAGACCTAAACCAACCACAAAAATTCTCCATGTGGTGCTTATGAATAATAGCTGGGGATATACGGCGGTGGCCCATTCGAAGTTCGTCCTCCACCATACTTTTGTGCATCCTACATGCGATGCCAATTGTGTTAATGTTAATATACCTAGCATATAGAATAATTGTCATGCAATTATATTAGTGTCTGTAGTACTTACTCACGAAACTGGTAAATGTTCTCGGAATTGAATAATACATAGCGATGCGCTTGGGTGAACTCCTTATTGTCTAGTGTCACACTTGAAACCGCCCCTGTTGACTCCTCTATCACCCTCGTGGGTCGATTGAATATAGTTTCTACTCCCTCCATATACCGTGAACAAAACGTTAAGCATTCCTCCACTATATATCCTTTAGCAATAGACCCTTCTAGAGCAGCCCTATTTCTTACGTAAGACTTAAGGCGTGAAAGGTACCTATAATGTGCATGAGAAGATTAGCAATTGACATTAGCTATTAAAAAGCACAAATAAAGCTCATAATGTACATGTATTACATATAGCTTACCTCTCAATGGGGTACATCCAACGGTACTGAACTGGACCACCAATCTTAGCTTTAGTAGCTAAGTGTATGACCAAATGTACCATCACAGTGAAGAAAGATGGAGGAAATATTTTTTCCAATTCACACAACGTGACTGCAATCTCGGCCTCATCATTCTCAATCTCTGAAACCGTAAGGGTTTTGGAACAAATTTTTCTGAAGAAACAAGCTAACTTTATCAAAGGCCCAGTAACGTGTGATGGCAAAGATCCTCGTAAAGCGATTGGAAGGAGTTGTTGCATCAAGATATGATTATTGTGACTCTTTAAACCAGAAATCTTGCGTTCTTTCAGATTGACACGACGTGAGATGTTGGAAGCATATCCATCACGCACTCTTACGTCCCGCAAAACTTGTAAGAAACCATCTTTCTCTGATGGAGTCATATGAAAACACGCGGGTGGTATCGTATACTTATCATCACCTTTTCGCCGTAAGTGGAGTTCACTCCATATTCTTATGTCCGCCAAGTCAAGGCGTGCCTTGTAGTTATCCTTTGTCCAGTCCTTCAAGTTCAGCACCGTGCCAAGTATATTGTCCATTACATTCTTCTCTATATGCATCACATCAAGATTGTGTCGCAACTTGTGATCCTCCCAATAAGGCAAGCTGAAAAATATACTTCTTTTCTTCCAACCACATTGGTTTGCCTCACCTCTCTTTCGTTTGTTGTAAAGAAGTTGACATTTCTTCCCCAAACAACGTCCAACTAAACTTTCAGTATCTAGAAGTATATCTGATGCAACTGGTGCCATAGGAGCCACTCGCGTATCAGTAGATCCATCAAATAATGTATCTTCGTCCCGAAATTCGTGGTCACTATCCAACCATCGCCTATGTCCCATGTAACAGAATTTGTGACCATGTTTTAAATATCGAGAATCAATCTTCGAGGCACAACAAGGACACGCAAAGTTACCCTTCGTACTCCAACCCGACACATCTGCATATGCAGGAAAATCATGTACGGTCCACATCAATGCCGCACGCAATTGGAATACATTTTTTGAAGATGCATCAAATGCTTCTACCCCAACATCCCATAATTCCCTCAGTTCTTCTACTAAGGGTTGCAAGTACACATCTATCGCAATCCCTGGTGATGTAGGACCAGGAATAAGTAGTGATAGAATCAAGGATGACCGTTTCATGCATAGCTAAGGTGGGAGATTGTAAGGGACTAGCATGACAGGCCAAGTGCTGTGAGTAGTACTCATAATTCTGAAAGGGTTGAACCCATCCGCAGCTAATCCAAGTCTGACATTACGAGGCTCAGACGAGAACTGTAAATGCGTGTTGTCAAACATTTTCCATGCATCCGAGTCAGCAGGATGCCGCATTACTCCGTCATCTGTACGACCATTAAAATGCCATTTCATAGAACTAGCCAGGTCGGGTGACAAAAACAGTCGCTGCAATCTTGGCTTTAAAGGGAACCACCGTAAGATCTTTGTAGCTTTCTTCTTTCCCTTACTGGGTGAGGCATTATTACTTGTAACAGATGCCTCATTCGTTTTCCACCTCGAAACTTTGCAACAAGGACACTCCTCGAGGTTAACATTCTCCTTCCAAAATAGCATACAGTCATTGGGACAAGCATGGATTTTCTCATAATTCAGACCCAAATCTTGGACTATCTTCTTAGCCTCATAATGGTCTTTTGGCAACTTAGCATCTGAAGGAAGCATATCCATTAGGACTTGAAGCAACATAATAAATGACTTATTCGTCCAACCACAAAGAGTCTTCAACTGGAACAGCACAACGATGGCTGAGAATATGCTAAATTTCGTACAACCAGCATATAAAGGTTTGTCCACATCATCTATCATTTTGTAAAACTTTTGTGCACTATCATTCGGACTGTCAGCTGATTCTTGCACAGTTTCACCTTCTCCCATTGGTTCGGCTGCCATTTCATGTGTGGGGCACAAATCATGCAACATCCCACGGAAGTCATCGTATTGTTCATGGGAGTCTTGCACATGACTACTCCCACATTCAGGGGCCGTTGGTGCAGCTGCCAATTCCCCATGAAATTTCCAATATGTGTAACTTCCAAGCATCCCGTTACTCCACAGATGGGCCTGTGCCACCCTAGGCGGTACTAACTCCAAGTTCACACAGTTGGTACAAGGACATAAGATCTTTCCACCGCATGCATTCTTAGATGCAAATTCCACAAAGCTAAGTACACCTTCAATATATTCCCTATCACCCTTCCTCTTCTTCATCCAACTTTTATCCATTGGCATACAAGATTTACAAAATCAGACCTACAACAACATTTGGTAATGTGGAGCCAATAAACCTTAAAATTAGATTCATAGGTGCTTTCTTAAGAATAGGTGATTTGTTATGAACAGACATACTTAGCTATGCTCAGATATTCACAGACATATATATAACAGGGTTTGAAGAGTTGCCTATGCTTTCAATTTTGTAAATAATAACACTAAATTAAGCATAACTGACTGTGAGTTGTTGTAGAATATTTTAAGCATAATTGTTGGAATATTTTAATGGGATATGTAAAGTTTTTTAAAACCTCACTTATTGTAACTATAGTTGTGTGGTTAAACAAATAAGACAGTCAAAATAAGGTCATCCAAACATAATCTCAACGATCATTTACCACTTCTTTAAGTAAATGTAAAATGTAAAATATACACACACACACACACACACACACACACACACATATATATGTCCAACAATCTTTAACTTTAACTAATATAGCAGTGTTTTAAAAAATAC
Organism: Quercus gilva; assembly: GCA_023621385.1. Lineage (NCBI taxonomy): Eukaryota > Viridiplantae > Streptophyta > Magnoliopsida > Fagales > Fagaceae > Quercus > Quercus gilva. Next base: position 34,136,533 of record CM042483.1, on the reverse strand, counting down.
AGCTATAGGTCCCCTCTATTTGCAATGGTTATAGGTTGCTCTATTTGTAATAAGAACTTATTACAACTAAACCTATAGCTGCATTTTTAAAAACACAGCTACATGTATATCGTTTTAGCTGCATTTATAAGAAACGCAGCTATAGGGAAACTATAGCTAGCTAGATTAAGGCATACTCTTTTTATTTTTTGTAATCATATATTACACATAGGTGCATTTCCCACTAAGCAAGTAATGAAAAGAAAGCTACCTTATCTTCAGCAAGCAGTGGAATATGAAGAAGAATTAACAAAAATTAAATTACATTTAAAAAAAAGGGAGTTAACGTGATACATATAAAATATAAAAAATAAAAATAAAATAAAAAAAGAAGTAGAACTCAAGGTTGCTACATACCTAAATAAAATAATAATAATAATAATAATTAACAAACCAAAGTTAGCGTGCATGTTATTAAAGATAATAGCATAAATTTGTTAGAGATTGTGTTCAATTAAAATTTTTTTTTATTCACTTATAAATTAGATATATATATATATATATATATATATATATGTATATGTATATAATCTACAAAATAGGACTATTAACAAAAAAAAAAAAGTGAAAAATAAAAACTCTCCACAATCCCCACTTTCTCCTAAAAAAATCCATCCCACCTTCTAAAAAAAACACCCTACGGTTTTCTATTAAAAAAAACACCTATCCTAAGTTCGGTAAAAAATAAAAAAATAAAACTACCCACCTTCTTTAAAAAAATCCCACCCACGGTTTCCTATTTAAAAAAAAAAAAAAAAAAACTAAACATATTTCAATGTTATTTTGTGTTCATTTTGTAGATTATTTTTTGGCCCTATTAGTGGTTCTAAATCTGGAATTGTTGTATATGCTTTGAGTAATGCCTACGCTAAAAGCATAAAATGAAGCTTTGGCAATTGGCATGACATATCCTGCCACTAACTCATGCAACACAACAAAAAAATAAAATACAGTCAAACAACTTGCCCTGCATGTGAAGATGACTTACAAGTATTGCAGATTTAAAAGCTAACCAAGTTGTGGAACTAGTTGACCAGAAAGATTTGCAGTAGCCAATTCACAATAAGCAAATCAAGCTATGAAATTCTTAACCTGCATATAGAGAAAGAGATGGAACATAAGTAACATACAAATCAAGTTTGAGAGAACTATAAATCAGCACAATGTAAGAGAAAGATAGTAGAAGGAAAAGAGAAACAGAGGAAACTGATCTGTTTTCTCTTCTCTCAACTCATGTGGCTGGATTGAATTGCTATGTTAGTCTCTAATCAACCACAAAAGGATCTCACCAAATCAGATTATTATTAGCCCAATAAGACAATGATTGATAAGGGTTGTCTAGAAGCTATATAGAATTGCCATTTTGAGTTAAGTGTTCACTAGGAAAGCCAAGTTTTAGTAACTCCATGCATTTCGAAATAGATGGAAGATTTTAGTAACTCCATGGTGAAGTTAGCTTAAAACTCTAGTTTATCCTAATCCTTTAATACATTTTGATTTATCTGAATATGTTAAAAATTGATTCCCTGAAAGTAAAAATCTCTCTTTAATAATGAAGAAAGAAGAATAACTTTCTACCATAGTGTGAACATAATTGAGAAACTGCCTTAGCACAAATGTACCGTTCCCACTGCAAGTTCAGTTTCTTCAATGACTGATCATCCTATTTTTGCTTGTTTGGGTAAAATATATCAGGGTCATATACTACATTACAGAGAGAATTCCTATGTGATTGGTTATGCTTTTCATATATAATATCTTATAGATTTCTTTAGGCAGATTCATCCAACAAAAATTAGGTGGTCCATCTGTATTTGAATATGAAATGCTACAAGCTGAATTGTCAAATTTGCAAATAAAATATGATAAGCTTCTAGCAGAACACCAAGAAACTTGCAAAGAGGTGCGTTTATGATTGTGGAATATGCCTACATTTTGCACTATGTACAATTAGTGGCTAATGATAATCATATAGAAATTCTCATTTTTGGAATCTGAATGAGCACTTGTACATAGGTGATAAAACTATGTTGAAATAACTGAACAAAACAAATTATAAAAAACTTGATCAGATTCAAATGTAAAGGCTAGGTATTATAATGATGATTGTATGGTAGAACCATGGTCACACATTCTTTTTGTAAAATAAAAGTACAAAATGATGTAGCACCAGATATACAATTTGAGAGAGTTTGTAGTAGAAATAAGGATCACTTTTTACTTTGTAAAATTTTTTGTGCAATTAGAATTCCACTGAATGCAAAATTTCTTTGTAGTAAATCCATCAAATATTTGTAATATTAAAATGAAAAATAAGTAAATTCATCAAAGATGTACCAATAATGTATAAAACATATAGGAGGGGGGGCATTGGCTAAGTTCCACAATATAGACTTCAACCCCCCCCCCCCACCCCTTCTCTCTCTCTGCAGGCATCTGTCGATATAATACTGATAGGTCAGAGAACCTATTAGTTTTATTCATACCATGCTGCATAAACGCACATATAAGTTGAATGGTATGAACAAGTCAACATGGAAAATTTACTGGTAGCTAAACAGGACATGATGAGGGAACTCAATGGGGGATATCTACCACCTGAGCATTGTTCTTCTCCATTTGGCATTAATTGCACAAGAGGCAACTCCTCAATTGAGCCATATTTGGCAACTCATCATATCTTGTTAGCGCATGCATCAATTGCTAGATTATACAAGGCAAAGTACCAGGTACTATAGAAGCTGTTCATTTCATGTGGCTTGGTCAATTTAATGAATTAATCAATGTTATGCCTTAACTATATGATGTTCAAAAATGAAGATCATGCTTGGGTTTTTCAGCCCTAAGAAAGAAGCAACCTATTCTTAGTAATTTTATGCCTTTGTCCAGAATTTGTAGAATAACACATACCATGTAAAAAAAAAGGTAAAAGTAAAATTGGGAACACATATATGAACAAATTGAGTGTGGGCAATGTAGGACCAGCAGCATGGATTTATAGGAATCAATCTCCTTGCTTTCTGGCTTCATCCTCTAACAAACAAAACTAAAGATGTTATTGCCACTGAAAGAGCCACGGACTTCCTGATTGGTTGGTAAGTTACACATTCACGAACAAATTGATGTTGCACGTTGTCATCTTATTGTGGCATCTATGAAGTGTAATGTGAATATGGTATGGCCCTAAAGCAAGTAGTGATTACAAACTTTGAGATTCTTTTGTTTAGTTTTTTTGTGATTGTTTTTTAATATGAAAACATCTGATTTTTTAATTTTTGGAATATAAGCCGTATATAAGCCAGGTTCGGAATTCATTATTTTTTAGGCTATCATGATCTGCTTGGCCTTGCAGGTATGCAGATCCCTTGGTTTATGGAGACTGTCCCGATGTAATGAAAAAAAATGTAGGCTCAAGACTTCCAACCTTCACCAATCTTGAATCAAATCTGGTTAAGGGCTCATTTGACTTTCTAGGATTAAATTACTATGCCATGTGGTACATCAAGGATGACTCCAGCAAACTAAACATGGAGGTCAGAGACTTTGATGCAGACATGGCAATAGACTTGTCAGGTATGTTGTATTATATATAGACCCATCAAAATGGGGACTAATTTCACCAGTGATCATATTACCCTATAGCCTTTCTTAGCTTGCCAATTCAACTCTGTTTGTCTATTGTTGAATTTTATAAAATTGCTCAGGTGGTAAATATCCCCCATTGTAACTATCAAGGAACTTTGAGCATACACACAAATATGTTACTAACTTTGAATGAGAGGGAGATTATTCTCTTATGTGTCATCACCTCAAATTCAAATGTACAAGAACATTGGATTATGGATAGCAAGATCACCTTGGCTTAATGCTCGATTTGATTGTCCTGCGTGATTGGCTCTGGCCTTCATTGCACTAGCTCATTTCAACAGCCTCATCAAGAATGTCCTTTGATCACTTACAGTTTTGTATCAAAGGTCCAAGCCTAAAACGCATATTTTAAATTTGGTTATTTAGAATTCAATTCTATGAATATATTTTCAATATTAAAGCAATAAACTTATATGGTTAAAACTCATCAAACTGAATTGACATCCAACCAATCCTTTTTCTGAAGCCAACATTGCATGAGAACATATTTGACTGTATAGTTCAACAACTGTGGGTAAAGTGCTTTTATGCAAAGACAAAAGTGCTTTGAGCAAAGACCCAAATGAGAATTGAGATAAAAACCAACATAAGAAAATACCCATTTGGTAGCTGTAAAGCTTTAAGAACACTCAAAATAAATAATTCACTAATTGTTAACCTTTACTATTAAATAACCTACAAGGAAATAAATTTTAAATTTAATTGATTTTTAATTTAACATAAGAGCTATATAAAAAATTAAATTTTGCAACTTAAGAAAAAAAATTTATTGATACAAAAAATTCTAAGACAATGTTAACAAAAATACCTATGAGGATAGGCACAACAAGATAAACTTAAATTCTGTTGGTAGTCACTGTTATAGATTGTTCCTAGCTAGGAAGTGAATTTGTCTTGTAATTTCCAACCTTTTTTTTTAACTAATAAATAAGTAAAAGAAAAAACTATATTTTTTTCAATTTCTACTTTTCCACAGGCCACTACATGTTATTATTCATTTGAAATGCTGCTTTTTGTGTACCTGTCACTAGTACAGATCACTTTTCTGAATGTGTACAGGGCCATGCATTTGAAACTCACGACAAATTTATCAAGGCACAAGGAGGTGTGTTGAGAGTTTTAATGTTAATAAATATTAATCTTGCTTGGTTGCACTTGCACACATAACTATTATAGATTCAAAAGTCAAATTCAATAGCATCAGATTATATTTGTTTTGGTACATACAGACCATATGTTGTGTGATGCCTAATCACCTTGTACTACCACTCAGCCCCCATTTGACTCAGGATTCCTTGAGTTCTCCAGGTCTCGCACTAACACTAATCAAGAAGCCAGTAGGTCCTATTAGAATGACAGTAACTCGTACTTCTAAATGTGACTCAATCATTCTTATGGTGTCTGTTCTTTTTGTTTCTTTGTAGAGGAGTTAAAAAAATTACCTGCACCTAAGGTTGCTGTAAAATACTACACTGGAGGTGACTTATACTTGTTTGGTAAGTTTTCATCTTACAAGCTTTTGTTCCATCTTCTAAGATACTACTACCTAGGTTATGACATTTCCTCCGTATTCTATGCAGATGAATTTCAAATGGCAAGAACTCCTAATTCTCGAAGGCCTAAAATAGGTAATTACTTAGAAGTAGATTTTGTGCAACAACCCTTCTAATCTAATAGAAAAGGATCCCATGATCATGAACCAATATAGCATTGGAAAGCCATAAACACCAAAACCGCACAACACTTATTGTAGCTCCAATTCAAGTGTCTTTCTAAACTAACCTGATTTTTTTCTTTTTCTTTTCCATTCTCATTTTCGAAATAAGTGAATACCAAAGGAAACAAAAAACTAAAATTAACACGGGTCTTAAAAAGCATGAAACATAAATAAATCAATCAAACCACAACTAGAATGCACATAAATAAAATCGAATATGCAAAGAAGGAACATATACTATTACAGAACAATATACTACAAAACTTTAATCTACATAAGATTGAATTATCCAAAAAAAAAAAAAAAAATTAAAGCTAAAATTGGCGGCTATAATTTCTTCTCTCCCTTTATTTTTCTCAGTTAACCCTATATTTTAGGAATTAGTCAAAAAATTCTCTCAAATCCACAACCGTAAAAAGCACAAAATCATCAAACATCTCAAGAGATTAAGCAAATTAATATCACGTTCGGTTGCATAGAAAACAAAAGAGGAAAAATAAAAATCGAAAAACGAAAATTAAACTCAGATTTTTCAATTCCTTGAACGGTTAATTAATTTTCCGAGCGACCAAACAGAGGAAAAAGCTGTAATAGTAAAGGAGATTGAGATCGAAGATGCTTACTATTCAGGATTCATGACTGAATGAAGAGCTCAATCAGTCTAGACTGGTCCGACAAAGAACGCTAGACCGGGTTCTGGCGAAGAAGAACAATTGCAATGAAACTGTGAAATGGGGAAAAGGGAAGAACAGATCAGAGGGAAGAAATGAAGAAAGTGGACGCTGACAAAACCGAAAAGTTTGGTTCAAGCGTTTACATAGAGAGAGGATGAGAGAGAGAGAGAGAGAGAAAGAGAGAGAGAGAGCTTACCGATTGATGAGGGAGGGGCTAAGAGGCGTGAAGTTTGTGGATATTGGGTTGAGAGCACGGCGGCGAGAGGTTGAGAGCACGGCAGCGAGAGGTTAAGAGCACGGCGATGAGTTCGAGATCCGGAGCTAGGTTAAGAGTGAGCTGAGAGTGTTTTTCAATTTGGGGGTTTTTTCAACTGGGTTGAAATTTAGTTTCATTTTCAATTTATAGCAAACTTGGAGCTGCGTTTAATCAAACGCAGCTCCAGAGCAGCTCCAAGAGGTCTGGAGCTGCATTTAATCAAACGCAGCTCCAAGTGGTGGTTCAAGCTGCGGTTATTCAACGCAGCTCTAGGATATATTTAAAAAAAAAAAAAAAAAAATTTCCCCGAATGGGCCTAGAGCTGCGTTTTTACAAACGCAGCTCAAGGCCTTTCAGGATAAACGCAGCCTCAGCAAAAAGAAACGCAGCTTCAGAGCTGCTCTATAGCTGTGTTTAGAAAACATGGCTATACGTCCAGGGGTGGAGCTGCGTTTTCACTAAACGCAGCTCAAATTACCCCTTGGAGCTGCGTTTTTAAAAAACGCAGCTCCAAAACGCAGCCTTGGCATGCGTTTTTTGTAGTGTTGTAATGTTAATTCAACGTGATGTTGAAACCCGTCCACTATATGGACCTTATGACTATCATCCTCTAGGATGAACCCGTCTTCTTTTGGACTTGTACTTTTAGTCCAACGGGTTGTTGATCCTGTCCACATTGTGGGCTTTCACTTTGTCATGTCATTGAATCCATCCACATTATGGATAGTTTCAATTTAACTAATTATCGAACCCGTCCACCTTTATGGATAATTTTAATCATACCGTCGAATCCGTCTGCTTAATGGACATGGTTTCTATTCCACATATCATTGAACCCGTCCATTTTACGGACATTTTTAATCCAACATGTTGTGGAATCTGTTCGCTTTTGGACATGGTTTCCATTCAATCTATTGTTGAACCTGTCCACTGAGGGACTTTATCATTATCGTCTTCTTGGGTGATCCCGTCCACTATGTTGGACATGTATTTTTGATTCAATGGATTGTTGAACCTGTCCATTTTAAGGACTTCATAATTATCATCCATTGGATGAATTCGTCCACTATGTTGGACTTTAATGAAATATATAGACATGTAGATATTACACACGATATTTCTGAATAACTCCTTTTATTGCGTGGTAAACATGCGTGTAAAAAATTGTTCTAAAGAAAAACCTGCCCTTTGTGTTAAAAGGAAACTACGAATTAAACATTAACTAAGAAGCAATAAATTGGTAGTGAGGAGTATTTTGTTATTGTTCATGTTGTTGCGCTTACTGGTAGTATTTCTTTAAGTGCTCCGTGTTCCATGGGTGATGTAGCTTTTGCCCATCCAGTGTCTTCAAGTGGTAGGTTCTCTTCTTGTGCCATGATGCAACTCTGTATGGTCCTTCCCAGTTAGGTCCTAGCTTTCCCTGGGAGGTGTCTTTTGTAGAGCCCATCACCTTCCTCAGGATGAGATCTCCGACCTAGAAGTCCTTGTGTCTAACCTTGGAGTTGTAGTGCTTGGCCATGAGATTTTGATATCGTGCTAATCTCTATTTAGCTGTTGCTCTTATTTCATCCACCAAATCAAGCTGTAGGCGCATAGCTTCATAATTTTTGCCTTTACTATGGTTTCCTACCCTATAGCTTGTAAGTCCCACTTCAGCCGGGATGACTGCCTTACTTCTGTATGCTAGTCGAAATGGGGTTTCTCCTGTAGGTGTCCTCGCTGTTGTCCTGTATGCCCACAAAACACTCGGTAACTCGTTCGGCCATATACCTTTTACCCCTTCGAGCCGAGTCATGATGATTTTGAGTAAGGATCGGTTCGTGACCTCAACCTGTCCATTGGCCTGCGGGTGGGCTGACAAAGAGTAGTGGTTCTTGATCCCTAGTTGTGAGTAGAAGTTTCTGAATGTGTCGTTGTCGAACTGTTTTCCGTTGTCTGAGACCAGTACCCTTGGTATATCGTACCTGCAAATGATGTTCTTCCATACAAAGTTTCGCACATTTTTCTCAATGATTGTGCCCAGGGCTTCTGTTTCTACTCACTAGTTGAAGTAGTCTATGCCAATTACTAGGAACTTCAACTGTCTGACCGCTGTTGGGAACGGGCCCATGATATCCAACCCTCATTGAGCAAATGGCCATGGGGTTGTCATTAGAGTAAGCTTCTCGGTTGGTTGCCTTATAAAGTTGTCGAATCTCTGACATTTATCGCACATTTTGACATATGCATGGGCATCCTTTTGCATAGTTGGCCAGTAATACCCAGCCCAGATCAGTTTATGTACCAATGATCATGATCCAAAGTGGTTTTCGCAAACTCCTTCGTGGACTTCTCTCATGACATAGTTTTCCTCTTCAGGGGCGAGGCATCTCAGGTACGATTGGGAGAAGCTTTTCTTATAAAGAACGTCTTTAATCAAAATGAAGTGAGCTGCTTGAACCTTCAACTTCCTTCTAGCCTCCTTGTCACTTGATAGCACGCCGTCCTTTAGGTAGGAGGCTATTGGTGTCGTCTAATAGTTCTCGGAGCCTATCTCCTGCACACGTGTATCGTATATTAATGATGATATTTGAATGAAGGACAATACCTGACCGGGGATGACCATGTGCTCTGTTGAAGCAGCCTTAGCAAGTCGGTCAACGTGCCCGTTCTTCTCCCTCGGGATTTGAATAAACTTTACTTGGAGGTTGTTAACCCGATCCTTCACCTGCTCAAGGTACTTCTTTATCTGTTCATTCTTGCAGTCGTAGTTTTAGTTAACCTAACTGATTACTCCTTAGGAATCATAGTACACGACCAAATTTTCAGCTCCTGCGACCCTGGCAAGGTCTTAGCCCTGCTAACAAGGCTTCATACTCTACTTTGTTATTGGTCATAAGGAAATTCAGACAGACCATGCATTCGATCTTATCTCCTTTCGGGATATGAAGTATCACACCAGCTCCACTTGCTTGCTTATTGAAGGATCTGTTTGTGTGGATGTTCCATTGTGGGACCTCTTTTGCCCCTTGGCCTTCTACGTTAGTGAATTTCGCGATGAAGTTGGTGACCACCTGTCCCTTTATGGCAGTGCACAGGTGGTACTTTATGTCGAATTCACTTAACTCTATTGCCTATAATACCATTCGTCCGGCAGTTTCGGGATTATTCATTGCTCGCCGTAGGGGTTTGTTAGTCAAGATGATCACCGTGTGAACTTAAAAGTATGGCTTGAGCTTACGAGTTGCAGTAACTAAAGCGAAGGTGAGCTTCTCTATTGGTGGGTATCTTTCCTCTGTGCCTCGGAGTGCTCAACTCGTGTAGTACACGGGCTTCTGTACCCTTTCTTCTTCCTTAACTAAGGCTGCGCTGACAGCCGCCGAGGATACTTCTAGGTAAAGGAATAGTTCTTCCTCGGGTTAGGAAGGACTCAACAACGGAGGGGCTCGGTAGGCTTTCAGGTCCTCGAATGCCTGCTGACACTTGGTTGTCCATTCAAAAGATTTCTTCAGCGTGTGGAAGAAAGGTAGACATTTATCCGTCATCTTTGACACAAACCTGTTCAGCACTGTTATTTTACTGTTAAGACTTTGTACCTCTTTCACGTTCCTTGGGGGTGCCATCTTTATTATGGCCTGGATCTTGTCTGGGTTGGCCTTGATACCTCTCTGAGACATCATGAACCCTAAGAACTTTCCTGCTGTCACTCTAAAGGCACACTTGCCTAGATTGAGCTTCATGTTGTAGGAACGAAGGGTGTCAAATGTTTCCTTCAGGTCTTCCAAGTGATCTTCCTCCCTTCGACTTTTCACCAACATGTCGTCAACGTATACTTGGACATTTCTCCTAATTTGCTGTGCGAACATCTTGTTCATGAGCTTCTGATACATCATGCCCTTTTTTTTGAGGCCAAATGACATTACTTTATAGCAGAAGAGGCCTTGGCTGGTAATGAATGAAGTCTTCTCCTAATCTACTTTGTCTATTCTAATCTGATTGTAGCCTAAAAAAGCGTCCATGAAGCTTAGTAACTGGTGTTGAGTCGTAGAGTCAACCAGGATGTTAATCCGCAAGAGAGGCTAACTATCTTTGGGGCATGCCTTGTTTAGGTCGGTGAAGTCTATGCACATCCTCCATTTCCTGCTGGCTTTCTTGACCATCACTACGATTGCCAGCCAATAAGGGTAGTAAACCTCCCTAATGAAGTTCGCCTTTTGTAGCTGATGAACTTCTTCCATTATAGCTTGGTCTTGTTCTGGGGCGAATACTCGTTTCTTCTGACGGATGGGTATAAATGAGGGCGATACGTTTAGTCTGTGTACCATAACCGAAGGATTTATTCCAGGCATGTCTTCATGGCTCCAAGCAAACACATTTCGGTTATCTTTGAGAAAAGTTGTTAGTGTTGGGTGGACCATCGAGCTGGTGAGGGTACCAATCCTTGTTATTCAATCATTCTTGGAGTCGTTGAGAAGTATCTCTTCAAGCCTTTCAATGGGCTCTGTTACCGTCTGGTGTTCTTTTATGTTCATGGTCTGGAGGTGGTCGTTTATCTCTATTATAGCTATGTAGCATTCGCGCGCAGCCACTTGATTTCCACGCAGCTCCCTTACCCTATAATCTGTAGGGAACTTGATTATTAAGTGGTAGGTTGAAGTTACAGCCTTCCATGAATTGAGGCTAGGTCGTCCCAGGATGGCATTGTAAGCAGATGAGCAGTTGACCACAAGGAATGTTACGTCTTTAATGATCTGCTAGGGGTAGTCGCCCACTGTTATGGATAATGTGGCTGCACTAAGAGGGAACACCCTTATTCCTCTAAAACCAATGAGTAGAGCATTCATCGGAACTAGTCGCTCTTTATCAATCCTTATTTGTTGGAATGATGGGTAGTAAAGGATGTAAACTGAGCTGCTGTTTTCGACTAGAACCCTGTGCGTGTTGTAATTCCCTACTCGTATGCTGACGATAAGGGCATCGTCATGGGGGTGGTGAAGATGTCGGGCATCTTCTTCTGAAAAATTTGATGATAGGGTTATCCATCCGCGCCATCTTTAGAATGGAACCCATCAGTTGAACGTTCTAAACCATCCTTAAGTAAGTCTCACGGGCCTTTTTGGACGACCCAATAGCCGTTGTGCCCCATATAATCATTCTTATGTTTGCTATAGGTGGTCTAGGACACTCATTCTCCCGTCGAGGAGCCTGCTTTTGAGGTGGTTCTACCCTCTCTTTCCTGACGAACCTTTGTAGCTTTCCTTGCTTGATAAGGGTTTCAATTTATTGCTTCAAGTCGTAATAGTTAGCTGTGTCATGACCATGATCGTGGTGGAAACAACAGTACTTGTCTCTAGACCTCTTATTAGGATCTCTCTTCAGCTTGCCAGGAAAGGTGGCTCTTTTGTCCTTAATCTGCATCAAGACTTGGTCGATCGGGGCAGTTAGCAGGGTGAAGCTCGTGAACTTCCCTGCAGGGGGCTTGGAGCGTTTGTCCTCCCACCGTTCTTCTGTCCTAGCTATCTTTCATCCCTTGTCTGGCCGTATGTCTTCTTGTCTTTCCCTTTTCTTGGACCTTTCTTTTCGGGCTAGTAACGCGTCTTCCACGTTCATGTACCCGGTTGCCCTGTAAAGCATATCTGACGTAGTCTTTGGGTCGTTCTTATACAGGGAAAATAGGAACTTACGCTTCCGTAGCCCATTGGTGAATGCTGCCACGAGTATTTTGTTGTCTGCTTCGTCGATCAAAAGGGCCTCTTTGTTAAAGCAGGTTATGTAAGATCTCAACGTCTCGTCCTTCTGCTGTTTGATATTTATCAGGCATGTGGTGGACTTTTTGTACCTGTGTCCTCTGATGAAATGTGAGGCGAATTGGGTGCTTAACTCCTTAAAGACACTAATGGAGTTGGGCGTTAGCCTGTTGAACGAAATTCTTGTGGGTTCTTTCAGCGTGGTGGGGAAGGCTCTATACATGATCTCGTTGGCACCCCTTGAAAGTGCATCAGGGTCTTGAAAGATTCCAAGTGATCTAAGGGGTCCTTGGATCCGTCGTAGTTTTCCACCTGCGGCATACAGAACTTTAGTGGAAGGGGGAATGAAGTGACGGATGCTGTGAATGGCAAATTAGTTTGATGGACCAAGTCATCGAGGTCACTAGATACCTGTCCTCTAAGGGCATTCATCATAAAGTCCATCTGTTCCTTCATCATCTGCATTTAGGCGACTATATGAGGTGGGACCGTATCGGTGATGGAGGGCTGGCTCGAGTCCTATCGTTTTGGTCTGCTTGGGGCGTTGCTACCCTCCGGCCCTTCTTGGTTTCGCCTCTCAACGCTAGTGCCTTCTTGGTCTTCCTGTTAAGTATTAAAGTCTGCATTCTTTTGACGCAACTATTCTTCCAGGTCATGATTTTGTTTGGTGAGGCGCTCCACGGCTGCGGCAAGAGTCTGAACCTATCTCTCAAGGGCGATCGTGTGTGGTTCGTCTCCTTGAACGTCATTAGTGGATGCCATTGAGCGAGTGAGCACCATGCAACTTTTTGTCCGAGAAGCAGTAAATATGGCTTATCTCCCCGTTCCCACAGACGGTGCCAACTGATGATGCCAAAAATTGTTAGTAACACAATACTCACATGCTCGAAACAAGGCATGCGAAACAACAATAAAGAAAACCTTAGGAGAGTATCGGTGTGGTATCGGCCAAAGACCCTCCAAAGGTTAAGTTAGAAAAATTTTCACAATCCTAGATTGCTAGAGTTGGGGTGAATTATGCGTACCTTGTTACCTAAGGGTGTAGACATCAAAATTTTATGATGTATTCACAACCGCCCGATTGTTCATGATAAAATATTTGTGATCAAAATTGATGACGTGAACGATCAATGAATAAAGTCAAGCCACGTGGCAACATAAAAAAAAGAAAGCCATATGGCAGTGTCAGAAGAAAAGACCTATATGGAAAGTTCTTTTTAAATGAAATGCCAAATTAAATTCCTAATTCAACTCTCAATAAATGCTAAGAGAAAATTCCAAATTAAATATCATTGAGTTGCCTATAAATAGGGGCTTCTCATAAGAGAAAGGGAGAACACACACAGAGAGAAAAATACTACTGACACTCTGCCAAAATAGAGAGTCATCTCTAAAGTTCACAAGAATTCCATTGTTCATCAAGGTTTATTCCTACTTCTTCAAATTAAAGTGGGGATTCTCCTTGAATCAAGTTCGAGATCAAGCCAACGGCCCTCGCATCAAATCAAGCACATTCAACTATTCATTCAACTTGGAGACATCAAAGCACGATTCAAGATCAAGCTTTATAGCCCCTTCGGATCGTAACGTTTCTTGGAGATTGAATTAGAGGAATTTATTGTACTCTTTCATTGTAAAGATTCATACAGAGGATTGTACTCACATATATACAAGTCAAATACAAATTGATTATTTGTTACATTATTTTCGTGATCGTGTGATTTATCTTTTACGAAAATTGTGTGTACAAATTTCTGGCACGCCTAGTGGGACGTCTCAGCCTCTCATCTCTTTCTCCATCCTAGAAATCTTCAAGTCTCCAATCCACCTAGTTCAATGGCCTCGAAGAAGTCTCAGATTTCCAAGAATGCTACCAAGAGCATTGGCGGGTCAACAAGCAGCAGTACATCCACAGGTCCCATGACTAGAAACAAAGCTAAGGCAATCAGGCTCCTCACATCACAAGAAGTCGAGGGAAAAGCTCCTGTGACGAAACTCATAAGTGCCCCAACCCAGCCAAAGACTGTCATCTCCTTGAGCACTTTGAGGACAAGCAAGCATACTTCCTCTAAGAAGGGAGATTCAGCATTCGTTCCAGAAGACTCAACGACTGGGAGCGAATATCACTATTCTGCGTCAGATGCTGGGTCGAGTAATGCTTCACAGTCACGTTCTTCCCGAGGGTCTCCCCGAGAAGTCACTTCATCTATCTTCTCAGAAAATTCTTCTCGTACAATAGCTATGGCGGCCATGATGACAGAGACTGCCACCATTGACGAAAAGATTGCTGAAATGGGGCATGCTATAGCTAAACTTACCAAGACTGTGGAGGAGAAGGACCTTCAAATCACCACGCTTATGAACAAGCTTGAGGTTCAGAATCGAGGGGAGTCTAGCAAAGGCCACTCTCACACGCATCAGCATACATCCCAAGATGCCCACACATCTTCTCCAAGGAAGGCTGGTGGTCTACAAGGGAGCTCTACCTCAATTTCATCTTTATCGGTCCAGCATTTACAAGACATGATAACGAACACCATTCGAGCTCAATATGGTGGGGCACCACAAAACTCTCTGATGTATTCAAAACCATACACCAAGAGGATTGACATTTTATAGATGCCTGCGGGGTACCAACCTCCTAAGTTTCAACAGTTCGATGGGAAAGGGAATCCGAAGCAACATGTCGCTCATTTCATTGAGACTTGCAATAATGCTGGTACAGATGGGGACTTGCTCACGAAGCAATTCGTGCGTACTCTTCGAGGAAATGCTTTTGATTGGTACATGGATCTTGAACCTGAGTCCATTGATAGCTGGGAGCAAATGGAAAGGGAATTCTTGAATCGTTTCTACAGTACCCGACGCACCGTAAGCATGCTGGAATTAACCAACACGAAGCAATGGAAAGATGAACCAGTGGTAGACTACATCAATCGTTGGCGCTCATTGAGTCTTGACTGTAAAGATCGCCTTTCCGAGTCTTCAGGAGTGGCGATGTGCATCCAAGGTATGCACTGGGGGGACTTGCTCACGAAGCAATTCGTGCGTACTCTTCGAGGAAATGCTTTTGATTGGTACATGGATCTTGAACCTGAGTCCATTGATAGCTGGGAGCAAATGGAAAGGGAATTCTTGAATCGTTTCTACAGTACCCGACGCACCGTAAGCATGCTGGAATTAACCAACACGAAGCAATGGAAAGATGAACCAGTGGTAGACTACATCAATCGTTGGTGCTCATTGAGTCTTGACTGTAAAGATCGCCTTTCCGAGTCTTCAGGAGTGGCGATGTGCATCCAAGGTATGCACTGGGGGTTGCTTTACATCCTCCAAGGAATCAAACCTCACACCTTTGAAGAACTTGCTACCCGAGCCCATGACATGGAGCTTAGTTTGTCTAGCCATGGAGAAAAGGGTTTACCTGTTGACCAGCAGCGTAAAAAGAAGAAAGATATGAGGAGGGGGGATAAGTCTTCCAGATCCATGGTTAAGGAATCTATGGCCATTGCTGTGGAGCCTGTGAAGATCTCTAGTAAAGAGAATAAGAGAATGGAGAGAAGGGTCGGTCCAATGCAAGAGCGGGAGAAGCGTCGATTGACTTTGAAAGAGATGGAAGAAAAAACGTATCCGTTTCTAGATGCCGATGTTCGAGGTATGCTCGAGGACTTATTAGAGAAGAATGTGATCAAGCTCCCAGAGTGCAAGCGTCCGGAGGAAATGGGGCGTACCAACGACCAAAAATACTGCATATACCATCGAGTTGTAAGTCACCCTGTAGAAAAATGTTTTGTTCTGAAAGACCTTATCCTAAGGCTTGCAAAGGAGGGTAAAATTCTTTTAGACCTAGATGAAACTGCTGAGGCAAATCATGCTACGTTCGCTATTGGATCCCCAATTTCTGTAAAGTCACCAACTCCAATGGAAGTGCAGTCCACCTTGCCATCAACATCAAGGGCATGTTGCAAGCACATCCAATTTGGAATGCTCGAGCCTTTGCACGCATCATGTTTCAACCCTCAAGATGATGATAGCTCTGACGACAAATTGGTAGGTGACGAAGAGGGTTGGACTTTCGTGACCTACAAGAGATTTCGAAAACAGCGTAACCCAAAACCCTATGTCCTTTACAAGAAAAGGGAACCTCAAGCAAGTAATTCAAAAGTTGCTCCCAAGGGGAAGGGAACAAATAGTCCGAAGAAACAAAGAAAGGGAGCTCGTTCGAATGAGTTATTACCAAAGGAAGGCCCCCTTTCGGTCACGCTGCATGAGTTTTTCCCTAAAGGCTTCCTTACAGAGGGCCTAATGACAACCACTTACATGGTCTCTTGCCATGACGTTGATGATCAAGAAGACCTCACTGAAAAAGAGGAAAAAGCGAACCTTGAAGAAACCAAAGTAACCAAGGAAGAGGGAAGTGAAACCCATGCCTCGGAAGAAGCGGTTGCCTTATGTGCTCATTGTCGCGACAAGATGACGTTCGCTGATGAGGATCTCTTATTGGGCTCCAAACCACACAATCGACCACTTTTTGTCTCAGGTTACGCACGAGGGGAAAGAGTAAGTCGCATCCTCATAGATGATGGGTCTGCCGTCAACATAATGCCCAAAGGAACAATGAGACGCCTAGGCATATCCATGGAAGAGTTATCCAAAAGTCGACTCGTCATCCAAGGCTTCAACCAAGAGGGTCAAAGGGCAATTGGCATGATTCGGTTAGATGTGACTATTGATGAGTTGAAAGCAAGACCTCTCTTCCATGTGATCGATTCGAAGACCTCTTATAACCTGTTGTTAGGACGACCATGGATTCATGGGAATGGTGTTGTACCTTCTACATTGCATCAATGCTTCAAGTATTGCGATGGCAAGCAAGTAAAGGTGGTGACAGTAGATTTGCAACCATTTACGGCGGCAGAATCTCACTTTGCAGATGCCAAGTTTTACTTGGATTGCGACACAACCTACGATGTACCACAAAAGGAGTCTATGGAAAAGAAGAAGGAAAAATGTAAGGAAGGAGGTGAGCCCCTCGCGGAAGGTCCGAAACCTAACTCTGAAGTAAGACAGAAGTTTCATGTAGAGAAGAAAGAGGCACCCATGATCTTACGATATGTGCCCGCATCTAAATGAAAGGAAGGGCAATCCCCATTCGGGTTGACAATGGTGACAAAGGATAAGTGCAAAAAGTCTATTCAAGAGGAAGATATCGCTATCCTTAAAAGTGATTTCGCCTTACCATTACCGAAGTTAGGCCAAGTGGCATCCACAAAACCCCCACTCAAAGGTTTCACTAGAGCCACATGTAATCTTGTTGAAGAAGATTCATTGCCAGTTAGAAGAACAGAAGAAGGTTTCGACCCTAAAGCATATAAACTTTTGGCAAAATCAGGCTATGATTTCCAAAATCCTCCGCAATTGGGGCAACTTTATTCAGATTACGTGGAAGAGAAGTCACATGGGCTTAACTCGACCCAAAGCAAACTGAAGCAACAAGGTTATGCGATCGAGGTTCCTAGAACTGGGCTGGGGTATTCATCACAAGAGCCAGTTCGAATCTCGGCCAAAGGGAAAGGAAAAAAGGCAACATCACAACACATCACCTTTGAAGTTGAGGAGGAGGGGAAGCCGAAGCTTGTGTCAAGATCTTCTGTATTTGACCGTCTAGGAACATCTGCTCCTCGTGAGTCAGTCTTTAATAGATTAAGCATTTCTCTCCCTACGAGGGAAGAAACCTCACATACACGGAAGTCTGCATTTGATAGGCTTGGGTCTACGAGTAGCTCAACTAACACCCCACGACCCAAGGAGGAGAAAAGTGGCCTACAAAAGAGAAAGAGCATCGAAGCCTACAGCCTTATCCCTTCGCGCATGAAACGTGAGTTGATTGTAGAAGTTAGTACAGGAAACTCCCTAAAAGTAAAGCGGCAGACTATTGTGCACACACGCGAGCTTGAGAAGCAAGTTGACGATGGGGAGAATGAGCACGAGACACTAGTCCTCCCTTCTTACCACGTGACAGCGAAAACTGATTCCGAATCAGACGCATCAGACGATGAACCAAATGAAGCTCCTCGGGCAATAGAAGACGGGGGGCAAGCGACTGTGGATGAGCTCAAAGAATTAAACTTAGGGACTGACGAGGAACCTCGCCCAATCTATGTGAGTTCGCTTTTGACATCGGAGGAAGAGAGCAAATACTTTGATCTTTTAATGGAGTACAAAGATGTGTTCGCTTGGACATACAAGGAGATGCCAAGTTTAGACCCAACAATTGCAGTTCACCGGTTAACAATAAAGCAAGGAGCGTGCCCAATTAAGCAGGCCCAACGACGTTTTCGACCGAAGCTCCTCCCACAAATTAAGGCAGAAGTTAACAAACTTGAGCAAGCAGGATTCATTCGGGAGGTACAATTCCCAAGGTGGATTGCAAACATTGTCCCTGTAAAAAAGAAGAATGGACAAATTCGAGTTTGTGTTGATTTTCGGGACTTGAACAGAGCATGCCCAAAGGATGACTTCCCACTTCCAAATACAGAGCTTATGGTTGATGCGACTATTGGGCATGAAGTATTATCATTCATGGATGGCTCATCAGGATACAATCAAATTCAAATGGCACCCGAGGATGAAGAGCTCACTGCTTTTCGAACTCCAAAGGGGATTTATTGTTATAAGGTGATGCCTTTTGGGCTCAAGAATGCCGGCGCAACATATCAACGAGCAATGCAACGAATTTTTGATGACATACTCCATAAAATTGTGCAATGTTATGTTGACGATCTAGTTGTTAAGACAAAGAAAAGAAGAGATCATTTACAGGACTTGCGCACTGTATTTAATCGACTAAGGAAATATCAACTCAAAATGAATCCTCTCAAATGCGCGTTTGGTGTCACGTCTAGGAAGTTTCTAGGCTTCATTGTTCGACATCAAGGTATTGAAGTGGATCAATCTAAAATAGATGCTATCCAAAGGATGCCTAAACCAAAGAGCCTACGAGAGATTTGAAGCTTACAAGGCCATCTTGCATATATTCGACGTTTTATATCGAATCTAGCAGGACGGTGTCAACCATTCAGTCGATTGATGAGAAAAGATTCCACCTTTGAATGGGATGAGGCTTGCAGGAATGCATTTGAGAGCATTAAAAGGTATCTGCTTAACCCACCCGTCTTAGGAGTGCCCATGCCAGGAAAACCTCTAGTGCTCTACATTGTTGCACAAGAACAATCACTTGGGGCCCTCTTAGCTCAAAAAAATGAAGAAGAAAAAGAGAAAGCATTGTATTACCTTAGTCGAAAGCTAACTGGGGTAGAATTAAGGTATTCTCCAATAGAGAAGATGTGTCTTGCACTTTTCTTCTCCATTCAAAAATTAAGGCACTACATGCAAACACACGTGATACACTTGGTTGCAAAGATAGATCCAGTGAAATACGTCTTGTCTAGGGCAATCATGTCTGGACGGTTGGCAAAATGGGCTGTGGCCTTTCAAGAGTTTGAAATCGTGTATGTGCCCCAAAAGGCCATCAAGGGGCAAGCCCTAGCAAATTTCCCTGCTGATCATCCCATTCCTGTAGATTGGGAACTCTCAGATGATTTTCCAGATGAAGATGTATTGTACACCGAAGTCCTCCCACCTTGGATGATGTTCTTTGATGGAGCCGCACGGCAAGAGGAATCTGGTGCTGGGGTTGTCTTCGTGTCACCACAGAAACAAGTGTTACCATTTGCCTTTGTGCTTAGTGAACCATGTTCAAACAACGTTGCTGAGTATCAAGCCCTTATTGTTGGCCTCCAAATGGCCCTCGATATGAAAATCTCATACTTAGAAGTCTACGGTGATTCCAAGTTGGTGATCAATCAACTTTTGACACACTATGAAGTTAAACATGAGGGTTTGATTCCTTACTTTCGAATGGCTATGAAACTAATTGAGAAGTTCGATGGAGTTTCCTTAGAGCATATCCCCAGAAATGAGAATAGGATGGCAGATGCTCTAGCCAACCTGGCCACCACATTGGCTTTGTCGGAGGGTGAAAAGGCAAATGTCTCTGTCTGCAACCGTTGGGTACTCTCTTACATGGAAGAATACGCGAGTGCGATGAATGCCATATCAATATCCATAGTGGAGGATGAGGATTGGCGTCAACCCCTTATTGATTACTTGGAACATGGTAAGCTACCTGAATATCCCCGCCACAAGACTGAGGTACGGCGAAGAGCGCCTCGTTTTATACACTACAAGGGCACATTATACAGAAGGTCTTTCGACGGTTTATTCTTACGATGTCTTGGCAAGGAAGAAGGTGATCAAGTCATGGAAGAAGCTCATTCGGGAGTGTGTGGTGCCCACCAATCTGGCCCCAAATTGTACCACCGGATAAAACGAATGGGTTACTATTGGGCCACCATGGTCAAGGATTGTATGGACTATGCAAAGATATGTGAAGCATGCCAACTTCATGCGAACTACATTCACCAACCGCCGGAGCCCTTACACCCTACAGTCACATCCTGGCCTTTTGATGCATGGGGACTCGATGTTGTAGGACCATTGCCTAAGTCGTCAGGGGGTCACCTGTACATATTAGCTGCGACCGACTATTTTTCTAAATGGGCGGAAGCCATACCTCTCAGGGAAGTAAAGAAGGAAAATGTGGTGAACTTCATCCGAACTCACTTGATCTATCGATATGGTGTCCCTCGCTGCATCATCACGGATAATGGTAAGCCATTCTATAATAGTTTGGTGACTCAACTATGCGAGAAGTTCGAGTTCAAGCAATACAAGTCATCCATGTATAACGCGCCAGCCAACAGTCTTGCTGAGGCTTTCAACAAGATGCTTTGCAATTTGTTGAAAAAGGTAGTAGAGCGATCGAAGAGGGATTGGCATGAAAAGATTGGAGAAGCTTTATGGGCACACCGAACAACATACAGGACACCCACGCAAGCCACTCCGTATTCATTAGTATATGGTGTCGAAGCAGTCCTACCTTTAGAGAGACAAATTCCATCACTTCGAATTGCTATCCAAGAAGGGCTCACAAATGAAGAAAATGCGCGTTTAAGACTCGAAGAGTTGGAAGCACTTGATGAAAAGAGGTTGGAAGCTCAACAACATCTTGAATGCTACCAAGCGCGGCTTTCGCGAGCGTTCAATAAGAGAGTCCGACCTCGATCTTTCCAAGTGGGGGACCTAGTACTTGCAATGCGAAGACCCATCAACATCTCTCACAAGACTGGGAACAAGTTCACATCAAAATGGGATGGCCCCTATGTCGTGCAGGAGGTCTACACTAATGGTGCTTACAAGATAGTCGACGGAGATGGCCTGAGGGTAGGTCCCATAAATGTAAAGTTCCTAAAGCGATACTATGCATGAAGTATTGAAGTTGCTCCTTGGTAAGAGCTTAAACTGCCCACCAAAAAAAAAAAAAAAAAAATCCTGCTAGGTTGAAAACCTTGAAAGAGGCGGCCTAGGCAAAAGTTAGGGACAAAAAAAAAAAGATAAAAAAAAAAAAATAAATAAATAAAAAAAGATAAGAAAAAAAAAATAAATTAAAAAAAAATCCTGCTAGGTTGAAAACCTTGAAAGAGGCGGCCTAGGCAAAAAAAAAAAAAAAAAAAAAAAAAAACATCCCTTGAACTACATTATGACTTGATCCCTTTTGGGTACGTAGGCAGCTTGGTATTCGTTACTAAGTTCAGTCACATATGTACTTAAAAAGAAAAAAATAATAAGTCCTTTGAACTACGTTATGACTTGATTCCTTTTGGGTACGTAGGCAGCCTAGCATCTCTTGCTAAGCACAGTTGCAAAAAAAAAGGGGGGGGGGGGGATGTTCTCAAACATTGGTCTGGAAATAAATGAATTTCTTTATTAATAATGAGATAGGTGTCGTTACATTGTAATGACTACATCAATAAAATAAAAAAATAAATAAAAAAAAAAGATTAACCTATCCAATCTAAATGCTTCAACTCCTCTTTGCTAGCCTCTAGTAACCCTTGTAGCTCTCTAAGTTTTGCATCATCAGAAGCATCTAAGGTTGGAGTTGCCTCAATCTTGGAAACCTCCCCCTTGATTTGAGAAATGATCACTTGTTGTTGGGCTAGCTCTGCATCACAGAGGGTGCTTGACGCTGCAAACTCTGCCTTTTGCATTGAAAGTGACTCAAGTTCCTTCTTCAATTCAACCTCTCTAGCTAAGGCCTTGTCTAAGTTCGCCTTGATTGCAACTTTCTGATTGATCTTAATGGCTTCTGAGTCGAGGGCAAGAGTGAGACGATGCCGAGCGTCGGTAAGCTTCTGTTCCTTGTCTTCAGGTGTGATGCCTTGTGAAAGGGCATGATGGAGGGAAGAATATCAGTCTGCATCATCCATATATTTCGAAATACGCTCTCTTAAAGGCGTTGCATCCACAACTTTTATTTGTGCGATAACTTGAAGGATCTTCTTTACTCCATCTCTAAATGAAGTCACAAGAGTAAAAGGGGTTTTGACGACCTTCTCAATTAGGTCCCCTCCTAGCATTTTTGCACGCTGTCGATCGGCCTTTGAAATCAAATCATCGGGTTCAAACATTGTGACAGTTGAAGTGGCTGGGATGCTCGAACTACACATAAGGGATTTGTTTTGAGTCACGTCCCTTGGAGGCTTGTGAATAGGGTCGGAAGAGGGAGTGGCGTTAGTCTTCGCCGAACGTGATGGATTAATTTCCTTAGTAGCCAAATCAAAGGCCATCGGACCTTGAATGGAAAACTCACTCGTAGAAGGGCTAGTGGCAACTGGTGTACACTTCTCTCCTGCTCTTTTCGAAGGATAATTGTCATCCTGCATTGGGAGAATACCAAGATTGTCATTCTCAAAAAGTTCTTGGATACTAGAAATAGCTTCAAGGTCATCGTGAAGGAAACAAAGGTCTTTAATGGGTTCAAGATCAAAATCATCAAAAAGAGAATTAAGACTCACTTGTGCACTGCCACCAGAAGGGTCGGGAAGCGAATCCATGTCGACACCAAGATCAGTCGCCTGGGTGACCCCTTCATGATCCAGATTCTTGCTGGGATTATCCCTCTGCCTTTTGCGTCTCTAGTGAGAATCTGAATTGCCACTGTTCCGCTCGGAATCTGACGCATCCTTACCCTTGGTCACCACTATGTCTTGAGACGTTGAGACTATGCAAGAAGGCCCACGCTTAGGAGAATGTGCCTTGTCCACGCCCACTCCTCCTAAAGACTCATCGGTAGCCTCTGAAATCCCAAAAGAGGGCTTCCCATCGCTTCGACGCTTCACAGGCTCAACTACTTCATTGGGTTGTTTTATTTTGAGTCTTATCTTGCTTGGGTTAACATCCCCAATCGGTTGCTCAGCCCTACTTGAAAAGAAACCATCAGATCTTTTAGCCCACCAACTCATATAGTCCTTCGTGCACAAAGCCCCGTGCTTAGATGGGCAGGCAGGGATCAAGAACTTTGAACCAGTAGCAAGACGAAGACATCGATGCCAGAAGCATACTACTTGCTCTAAGGTGACAGTGCGAAAGTCCTCATTAAGCTCTCCAGGGATGTGTTGATTGAAACCGAACTGTCGACCAAAACGGTGAGGGCTGTATGGTTCAACTATACATATACTTCTGCGACGAGAGGCCAAGTAGCTAGAACGTTGGCTGATGAAGTAATCTGCATAAGAGCTAGGTAGCTTGTTATCGTCCACCAAAGTCTCTCGATGGCCTTTAAAAAGGCCCAAGCGATGAAACTTGAAGTTACTAACCGCACGAAATAGCTTACGAGCCGTAACCTCGTCATAATGCTTGGCTGCACCTTCTCCGGAGTATCTAAACATGCGCGGAACATCCTTGGAGCGAGACCTTTCAAGTTCAAAGTGAGTGTCGAAGTATTCAGCCAACCAAGCATTCAAGTAATGTGCAGGAAAAGTGGCATCACATTTACTAGGAGTCTTAGAAGACACAATTTCATTCAAGCCCCTATAAATGTTGGCTAGGACTGGGACTGCAAGGCAATATCTCTTACCATGAGCCATCGCACTTGAGCTCTTGAAAACACCAGGTCTGATTAAGTTTGGTCCCCCATCGGGAAAAGCGAACTCACACAGCCAACACGAGGTCAAAGCAGCTAACCAAGTCTCTTCTATAAGCCTTCTCTCCACTTTAAGCACATTGAAAGGAGCCTCGTCTTCTTTAGTCAGAATTCTGGGGGCATCGATTTTACCAGAAGGGTTATGAGATTGCTTGCCTCTTGCTTTTCTTTGTATTGACCTTCTAGTCGGCGGTTTCTGATATTTAGACTCGCCACAGAACCAAAACTTCACCCACACGGCCGTGGTGACCAAGTGCGAACCACCAAGCTCAAGACTCAGGTGATGAAAGGCAGCAAATAGATGACGACAGCATGATGGGAGAGATGATATGTCTTTCGAGTTTGGAACGACCTCTTCGTAAAGTGAGTCGTACACGGGAAGCCCACCGATTGAATGCAAGTCCCACAAGCTGATGGAGACCTCTCCTACAGACGTGTGCAACGTGTTCGTAGCTGCGCACCAACACTCTAGAAAGGCTTGCAGGACATGGGTGTTCCGATCATATGTGAATAACGATGCAAGTAATGGCTTGTAAAGATCAGCATCATTTAAGACTTTAGTATTGCGGCTCAATATTTCTTTTAGCCACTCCCAATATTTAGGGAGGTAGGAAAACTCACCCTTATATTGGAGTGGAGGAGTCTTGGAAGAAGGTAAGGCCCATTGCACTTCTCCCGCACCTATCCGACGACCAAGGAGAGGAAATGGACTAATGTGATCCGTGGTTGAGTGAAGGTTGGAGGCCAAAGTAAACGTCCTCGAAACGACATGTGAATCCCTTCTAGTCGGGTTGTGTAGTTCGTGGGATGATTCAATCCACCATTGAGATAGACTCGGAGAACGAGGAATGGCAGTAGACGATGAAGGGACACTGCTACCGAGTGGATGGACTTTCAAGACGACGCCTTTCTCCAGGGGTTCATTCGTAGAGCGCAAGAGAGTGACGGATTGATCATTGAGAGTCCTTGATGAGTCGTAAAAGATGACCATGATGAAGCACACTTGAAGGCAGCCACTTGGAGAAGACGAAGCTCGTAGAGGTCACAACTTGAGCAAAGGTAGAAGAGTCACAAGTCGAGCAAAGGGTTGGCAAGCCTGTATCACTTGATAACAAACCATAGGAAAGGATGAATACCTTATTCTACTTTTTACTAATAAATAATAACACAAAAAAAAAAAAAAAAAAAAAAAAAGAGAGAAAAGGAGCACGTGCAATGATGGCTTATTATAAAGAAAAGCATATGGCATTAATATTCAAGACTACAAGCAAGATATTTGTTTAATATCAACATTCAAGTGCTTGGGTACGTGTAGCAATAACTATACATGTATGTAACGACAAAAGACAAGTGGAAGCATGCATGTTGGCCATTAAGTGCAAAGATCATGTGCGCATAAATATGCTACCATGCTTCTAGTGAATTTAAGACTTGGGACGTGTCAATAATATGGCATAAACTGTACATGCAAAACATTAGAAAGCATGAAAGTGGGGCGTTCTCTCTTGTGGAAGCGGGATCAATGGACAAGCCAATACTTCGTAGTGACCAAGTACGACGCGTAGAACCAGGGACGGAGCCAGACTTTAGACTTAGGGGGGGCAAAACATATGCTAAAAAATTCTTGACTTGTAACTGAATAAGACTATCTTATATAAATTAATGTTTTCATTAATTTTTATTTATTTATTTAATTAATTTTCAAAATTTTCATTTATTTTAAACCTTATAGCTCTACTAATTGAGAATTAAAAAGAAATATGTAAACAAAGAGAAGATAAGAAAAGCTCATATATATATATATATATATATATTCTTAGGCTACTAAAAAAAAACTTATAAGCTCATGTGTTAAAGCATATGATTAGGTCCACTTCAACACATAATAAACAAATGTTAATTACTTTTTTGTGAATGATGACACATAAATTTATCATATTTATCTACTAAAATTTGTAGCTCACTTTAGATATATATTGAAGACAAAATTTAGATATAGAATTTTTCACCAATTTAAAATTTTTCAATAAAGTGATGGGCTTTCATTTTTTTGGTTGGGTTCTAAGGGTCAATTTGTAAATGTTTGGAGAGAGGGGGGCCAAGAGTAATTATCTTGGACCTAAATGTTAAAAGAATTCAATATATATATATATATACACACACATATTATAATTAAAAAAAAAAAAGGGGGGGGGGGGGGGGGCAACTGCCCCCCCTAGTCAATGAACAGCTCCGTCCCTGCGTAGAACTAATATATATTCATCGCTTTTGGGAGTGTGAAAGACATCGCGCCAATTGTTTAAGTCTAGAAAATACAAGCGTCATGGCCATAAGCAACCGCTAAGGATGGAGTTGGAGTACCCAAAGTGCGTTGAAGGCTGCAAGATGAGGGCAGTAAGAAGGGTGTACTGCTGGAACTCCCTTATTGAAGGCCGCAAGACGAAGGCAATGAGAAGGATGCACCGACGAAGCTCTCGCAATGGTAGAAGTACACGCCGGCGAAGCTCTCGCACTACAAAGGCAAGCGTGAAGGCAGTCAGAAAGATGCACCAACGAAGCTCTTGCAATGGTAGAAGTACACGTCGACGAAGCTCTCGCACTACAAAGGCAAGGGTGAAGGCAGTCAGAAAGGTGCACCGATGAAACTCTTGTACTGATGGCCGCAAGACGAAGGCAGTGAGAAGGTGGCGCAGATGAAGAACTCACACCAATGGTCACGAGACGAAGGGCAGTGGAATGGATGCGCTGCTGAAGCTTACACCCCGTCTTTGAGGAAGGCAAGAGGATTGCTGTGCTCGAATCCGTCGGATGCCAAGATAAGAAGGGCAAGATGGTAGACTCGCTTGAAACTGAGGCTTGGTTGAACAGCTTCTGTGACCTTGGCTCACGCAATGCCAACTTCTATGACCTGCACAGAGTAAATCAAGGGGTTCAATATATATATATATATATATACAAAGACAAGCATAAGAAAGAATGAGAAAGAGAGAAGATGCTTGCTACGGCTGAAGAAGAAAAAAAAAAAAAAAAAAAAAGAAAAGAAAAGAAAAGAGAACCTGAAAAAAAGAACGGCGCTCAATTTCCTCTAGCCTGTAAAACATCAAGACCTTTTATAGAGGATTGCACTCACAAGAAACCCTCGTAATTTGTAAGGGTGTGGCTAAAAAAAAAAAAAAAAATTTTTGCTTGCCGAGCAAGACAATCGCGGCACCGACCTGTCTAACAAAATTAAGGTGGGCTTGCAAAGGGAAGTCCCTTGTGTGTGACCAAGCCTGTGAAAGTGAAACCCAGTATTCCAAAAAAAAAAAAAAAAAGCCCCCTTGCCGAGCAAGACAACTTCAACACTAACTCTACTAAGGAGACCAACGTGGGCTGTGCTTAAAAAAAAAAAAAAAAAAAAAAAAAAAAAGCCCTCTTGTGCAATCAAGCCCACAAGGTGTCAACTGTCTTAAAAAATAAAAAATAAAAAAAAAATAAAAAAAGGAAGAAGAAGAAAGACAAGTTGTAATCCTTCTTACACGTGGATGAACTGTCAACTATCTAAATCTTTCATGTACGTGGATGAAAGTCTTGATTTCCGTGAACTTAGTCCAAATTGAGATTAATAAAATACTTTAAGCCTTGTCTTCCTTGCATCCACAAGACGCAAAACCGAATCTTGAAGTGGGGGCATTTGTAGACATCAAAATTTTATGATGTATTCACAACCGCCCGATTGTTCATGATAAAATATTTGTGATCAAAATTGATGACGTGAATGATCAATGAATGAAGTCAAGCCACGTGGCAACATCAAATAAAGAAAGCCATATAGTAGCGTCAGAAGAAAAGACCTATATGGAAAGTTCTTTTTAAATGAAATGCCAAATTAAATTCCTAATTCAACTCTCAATAAATGCTGAGAGAAAATTCCAAATTAAATATCATTGAGTTGCCTATAAATAGGGGCTTCTCATATGAGAAAGGGAGAACACACACAGAGAGAAAAATACTACTGACACTCTGCCAAAATAGAGAGTCATCTCTAAAGTTCACAAGAATTCCATTGTTCATCAAGGCTTATTCCTACTTCTTCAAATCAAAGTGGGGATTCTCCTTGAATCAAGTTCGAGATCAAGCCAACGGCCCTCGCATCAAATCAAGCACATTCAACTATTCATTCAACTTGGAGACATCAAAGCACGATTCAAGATCAAGCTTTATAGCCCCTTCGGATCGTAACGTTTCTTGGAGATTGAATTAGAGGAATTTATTGTACTCTTTCATTGTAAAGATTCATACAGAGGATTGTACTCACATATATACAAGTCAAATACAAATTGATTATTTGTTACATTATTTTCGTGATCGTGTGATTTATCTTTTACGAAAATTGTGTGTACAAAGGGCTTTGGGTTTTTTATGGTAGTGTATAACCGACCTCCATTTCTTGCGTAGGAAGGCATTTCCTTATGGGGAAGATCATCATTAATGGGTGTGTATTACGGAATCCTTCGCAGGCTAGGATTTTTCCCATATTGGGATTCTATTAACTAGGGTTAGCTGTGGGACACAAGCTGTTTCCATTTAGGATTCCTTGGAAGTTACTTAAATCATGTAGAAGCCACGTAGCCTTTAATATCCGTCCATCTTGCGCCCGTTCATCTTAGATCCATCCACCTCTGGGATTCGTCCACCTATCAGTCCACTGATCTAATTCCGTCAGGTTCATTTGAATGGATCTGTCATCCTAATTTTACCCTTTTTAGGAAACAAGGGCAAAAGAGTCATCCGGGTTTCTTCTCTCATTTTTTATCCAATTTTCTCTCCAATTCGGAGAGATGCATTTTTGTGGGATTGGATGGAAAATACTGGGGCCCACCATTTTCTTTCCTTTGTTTTTTCAACTCAACCAATTAAGGATAGATGAAATTTTCTCCTCAATTTTCTTCTCTATCTTTTCCATTTTTCCTATTTTCAGTCGATCCAAACATACTCCAAATGGAGGCAAGAAAATAGATAATGGGTGTGTTTAGTTGGAAGAGGGGAGTGGGGTGAAAATGGTAGAGTCTATAAAATTTCTCTCCACCCACCAAAATTCAATCCTAAAAAATGAAGATAAAATGGTGGGAGAAGAGTACCCCAACCGTCCCCCACATATTTGTAGAGTTGGTCTCTTTTTCTTTTTCCATTTTAAGTTAGGGATTTGGCTTTATCCTTTTTTACCTCAACTTTGGTTTTTTATTTTATTTTTTTTAACAAGATATATTTAAAATATATATATATATATTTACCATGAGAATAAATTTATACAATATAGATTTTTTATCAACTCATTTTTCTTTTCAATTAAACAAAAGAATTTTTCATTTTTTTTCTACCAACTCCTAGGCAACTTTGTTCCCTTCTCGATCAATATGCATGTGCATGTGCATATGCATGAGCATGACACTCAATTTACTAAACATTCAAAGTTAACCCTCCATTTCTCCAGCACTCCTCACATGTGGTTCTTTTGCATTTAAGGCTACAGTGTTATAGTCATTATCATTTCTAATAATTGCTCAAACCTAGCCGTGAGGTCTAGTTTCTCAAAAAAAAAAAAAAAAAAAAAAAAAAAAAAAAAAAATGTTGCTCCAACCTCAGCTGACTGAACTTCCTATAAAATGGCTCCATCCCAGGCGGTGGTGGCTAACCTCCTTTCTCACCCATTCTTTAAAATTATCCAATAACTAAAAGGATTTGTAGAACAAATTGAAAAGGAGTGGAAAGGGAACCTAACTGGGATGACTTTTCCTTCTTTTTTCAAAGACTGCTTAAGTAAAAGATATAAGGTAATAATTATCATTTATGAGTAATTATATTTTTAACATTATTTTTGGGGATTTGCTAGTGGATTAATGACATGGCAAAATTTGGACTTCTTTTATTATAAAAATGAACAGATTAAAATTAAAAAAACTTTATACGATTAAGTATCCTAAAAACTTTAGAGGATCTTGATCCCTCAACTACCACCTCTTGGCATTTCTAACAGAAACATCCAGGGTTTAAATTCCTCCTTCCCATTATAACTATTGAATTATCAACATCCAACTATACCATTACTCAACACAACAATAAAATTATATAGATACATCATATGATTTACCTATAATACAATAATGTAATTTGACAGATTTTTATTTATTTATAGAGTTTTAATTTATGACGCTTGCTTCTGATGATTGTACTCATTATTATCAAATCAAGACACCAATAAGTTTTTGGTGTAGGTAGAGATTGAAACCCAGATTTCTTATTCAATCATAAAAATTTTTACCAGTACTTAAGCTAACTAGAACTCACTATTTTTGACAATTTTCAAGTAAAGAAAATTGTTATATTTGGTAAAACTTTGGGTTATTTGTGCATAATAACCTTAAGACATTCAATAACACAGTTAGGTAATGTATGATGCAAGGAGCTAGTCAAATAGAAAATATGCTACACATATTTATGGGTTTCGCGACTTTTGCCAATAGTAAAGGACTTGAATCTTTTTAGTGAGATTTATATCTAATAGTCTCATTAGTTTCATTCTAATTTTTACTTTCGTGCCTATAATCTAATCTAGTGATTCAATTCTAATTTTAAATTTATTTTAATTTATAGTATATATTTTATTGTATTATCACTAATATTTAAAGTTTTAACTGTTGTTTCGCTACTTTTCCTCTCATAAGAAAGGGAAAAGTACACAACATCTCCGAGGCTTCTTTGAAAACACTGTATCCCTCTTGAAGTTTTGATTGTAATACTTATTGTTTATGTGTAAACTATTAATCATCTTTGAAATTAAAAAAAGAAAAAGAAAAAAAAAGAGTAACTCAAGCGATAACATGTATATTTAGAGTTGCATTTTTCACACAAACAATGCCACATGGGGGTTTTGTGTTACAATTTATAAACTCACAGGGGGTTTAAGTGTCACAAGTTTCTCAAAAAAAAAAAAAAAAAAGTGTCACATAATTAGCAGTCTACACATAGGGCAATATCACATAGGATTAAGCGTTACACTTAAAAGCTCAATGTGATTCTATGTATTATGATTAAACCACAAGGGCTTTTGTAGCTACTGCCAAAAAGACCGTTTTTTAAAGTTAAAACCCCAATTTTAAGGGTAAACATCATTGAAACTCTTAAGGTGTAGTGAAATTAAACTCACGATACCTGATTTTCAAGAAATGATACTCCACTTCCAAAATGAATAATATATATTTAACACTCCGTATCCTAAATAATTCAAAAAAGGGAAGTGGGGTGGGGGGGGCACTGAGTGTCATAATTTGATAATTGGGGGCCATAGTGTCATTTTAAAAAAATTAGGTATAACAACTCTAATTTTGCTATACCTTGACAGTGTCAATGCAATTTACCATTTTTTAGGTGATTGTTTGATTAAGATTTACTATAACATAAGAAAATAGCTGGTAAACATTAAACAACATTGCTGAAAAGAAATAAAAATACGGTGACCTAACTATTCAAACATTTAGATACTTAAAAGAAATTAAAATAAAAAATTACAAACGTCGCATGACTGGTATATCAATTAGCAATTGAAAGTCACTCAAATTGTGACAAAGTCATAAACAAACCATGTCCATGATAATAATTAAAATGCAACAAGAGGTATAGAATAACAGCAAACAAAAAAAATTGTGTCTATACAAAGTATTCTCAACACAATATATAATAAATGTTTTACAATCAATAGCCTCTTGATCTCCATTATTATATCAATCGCTTATATTTGTACCAGGTATAAGCAAAGAGATATAGGACTATGCACCCAATACTGCCACCCCCAGCAGTCCATAACCAATTTTTCTCTCCATTTATTGTATCATTGAATAGAGCAATTTTAACGTTTATGCTTAAGTACCCAACTGAAATAATAAAGGCAATTAGTAGAAGGGTAGCTGTTGTTAACATGACCCCCATTTGCAATAGTTTATTCTGTTTGTCATCCAACATTATGTTGATGAAGTCCTCTGTGTTATGTACGTACTCCCTTAGCTTCCAAAATACAATCACCAAAAAAGAATGATACATTAACAATGGAAAAATTAACGGTGTTCTTGAAATAAAAGAGAATATTAGCAAAGTTAAATGGAGTTCAATGCTAAATTTTCAACACATTTTTATGCTTATTAAGGATATATATATATATATATATATAAATCTAGAGTGCATTTTTGTGATGCTTGCATGATATTGAACAATTTTAATAACGTTAAGTTAAAAACCATTTCAATCCAAGTTAAAATTTCCATCTTAAATAAGATAAATAAAACTTCAAAGCTCGTAAATAATATAAGTTCATTTCCTTATGTTAGAATCCAAAGCAAAGAAAGAGAGTATAGAGAGAAAGTGGACAAAGGGATTATGAGGTTCAATTTTGGCCTATGTTCACTAAAAGAAAGCCTATTGTTAGGGTCTAAATATTTAAGATTAAATGTTTAGTTTCCAAATATTTGTATGTTGGCAAACCGATAATAAAAACATGTCTAGATTAGGTATTAGACATTTCTCAAGTTTGTTCAAGTCAAGTTTTAAGAACTTTCAAGGTGTAGAAAATAGAAGCAAGCTACGGTGAAGCTCGACTGATCGAAAATCGTGTTCTGCAGAATTTTTAGTCAAGCCCAAGCCAGCGAAAACGTTTAGGGTTTCAGTCCAACACTACTAGGTATAAAAGGAAAACGCTAACTATATTTTACAAGCTTTTGGAAGTCTTGTGAGTTTCTCCTATGAGATTTGTGAGGTTTATGTACCTTCTAACTCAACAAGCATCTACCGGAAGAAGAAATCTACAATCAAGAACTGGTGGAAACAAGTTGCTGCATAAAGATCTACTGTTGATGGATCTGAAACCCTTGAGTGGGATCTCAAAGTCACAAGCGTGGAAGTTTGTGTCCATCAAATCCAAGATAGAAGAGTCCGTGGAGTTGAAGTTGCAAGTAGTCGTGTTAGTAAGTTCTACAAGAGGTAGCTTTAGATTTAGGGTTTAAATCTATTGTAATCTTCCGTTCTATCATAGTGGATTTATTTACCTTGAGAATAACTAGGTTAAATCTTCTCCAGGTTTTTACTTTGAAACGGTTGGTTTCATTGGTTTTCCTAGATCATGATATTATTGTGTTCTTTAATTTTCCGCACTAAGTAATACGTTTGCATGTGTTTAACCTATATTTCATAATTAACCTAAGTAACTACTTGGCTAATTCATTAGGTTAAACTAATATGGTTTTAAGGGGTCTAAACATAAACAAACAAATGGTATCAAAGCGGGTTAGCTATTGATTAGATAGTTTTACCTTGAGTTGATCCTTGACCCCTGTTGTCATGGAACACAGTCACTCTAGTGTGATACCTCCCCACCTTGATGGGAATTATTATGCCTATTGGAAAGTAAGGATGAAAGCTTTTTCTGAAATCTCTAGATGAAAGAGTTTGATTTTTTGTGGTAATTGGTTGGGAAAGACATGCCACTCTGTAGATCAATGGTCTACTACTCAAAAAGAAGCAGCAAGCTTTAATAGCAAGGCTATGAATGCGATATTCAATATCATTTCTATGGAAACTGTTCATGAAGGCACTAAGGTTGTGAAAATTAATAAACTACAATAGTTAACTTGTAGGTTTAAGAGCATTAGAATAGTAGATGATGAAACTTTTGATGAATTCTATGCTTAACTGAATGACATAGTTAACTCAGCTTTTAATTTGGGTGAAGTGTATGATCAACCTAAAATAGTTAGGAAGATCCTTAAATCTTTGACTGGAAATTTTAGACCTAAAGTTATAGCCATAACTGAAAGCAAGGAAGTTGATACCGTCCATGTTGATGAACTTGTAGGATCCTTTCAATCCTATGAGTCTGACTTACCCAAGACTAGCAAATCCAAATCCAAATCCATGGCCTTAAAATTTGTAGATGATTGTAGATTTGATGATGAGATCTCTTCTACAGAGAGTGCTTATCTACAAAGATCTCTTCTAAGAAATAATAATAGAATGACAAGAAATTGGAATAATGGTGATCCTAATAATGTGAAAAAGAATGAAACAACCAAAAATAATGTTTCTGAAAAATCAAAAGATAAAGTTGTTTAATCTTCTAACAATTCTTTAGATCAACAGTGTTTTGGTTGTTAGGAGTATGGTCATCTTAGGTCTGAATGTCCCACATATTTGAGGCCAACGGGTAAAGCTATGGCTGTTACTCTTAGTGATGATGAAGGTTCTGATCATGAGTCTAAAAGTGATCAAGAAGGAAATTTTATGGCTTTCACTGCTTTAGCTGTAATAAGTGAAATTGAGATTGTTGAGGAGAATCCTTTTGAGGGGGAACTCTTTGAGAATGCTAACTTGCAAGAGGCATATAATAAGCTTTGCAAGATTGCAGCAAAAGATGCCATGAATGTTGACTGAGGATAGAAAAAGATAGAAACTCTTGAATATGAAAAAAAAAATCTTTTCATCAAATTGTTTGATGCCAGTGAACTTATAACTACTGTTAAGATTAAGAACATGGCTTTGATTGAAAAAGTTAAAAGTTTAGAATTTGAATTATTTGTTGCTAGAGAACAACTTGATAGGACTTCTACTTCTAAACTTGATAACATGTTGAATGTTCAAAAATCTACATCTGATAAGACAGTGTTAGGGCTTGTTGAGAGTGGTTTATCATCTATTGTGACTCCCACTAAGTTTGTTCTTGATGTATATATGCCTAAACTTGATGTTAAGGTACCTAAGGAAGAGGTCCTAGCCACTAGGAGAATTAAGGTAGATCTTAGTGAAACAAAACCCAGGAAACCTACTCATCTTGTAGGGAAGAAACAAAACAAGCCTCAATGATTTTGTCACTTTTGTGGTGGAGCTGGGATACTTGCCCAAATTGTTTCAAGTTGCAAGCAACCAAACAAAAGGTTTCTGTGCCAAAAGCACATGATCCCATGAAACTTATTCATGAATTGGTAAAGGCTTTTAGTCTTTATACCAATGCTGGAGTTGATAAAAAATCTCATGTGTCTAGAAACTCCAACTTTAGGTCTACATTTAAGAAAGTGTGGATGCAAAAGACTCAACTTCACTGAGTCTGTTCGACCTGGTCCCTGTGCGATATCTCTCATTCCTTTGGACCAAAATGTTTTTTCTTAGGATTTTATTTTTCTACATTTCATTCTACGGTTGATTAGGATGTTTTTAAGTTTTTTTTTTTTTTTTTAAATAGAAAATTTCAAAAAGAAAAAAAGAAAAAAAAAAAGATTGCACACCATTAAGTGTGTAATCAAGGATGGCTAATGAAATTTACATTTCATGACTGTGTACCTTGTTTAGCTTTGATGAGCTATTTTTTGTACTTTGCTAGTTTGTGCTATGTAATGCTTAATTGTGTGAGTTGTTTATAATTTTTAAACAAACGATCTTGATTCTAATGTCACATGTTTTGATTGTAAGAACTAGAAAATCCTAAGAGAAAGCCATAAATAACCATCTCACAATTATTTTTCACCAATTATGAACACCTATGTGCAAATTATAAAAGTCGTGCTCAGTAAGGTGTAGCACTTGCACAACAAGATTAAATGATGTGTTATTCTCAAAATAATAAAAATGTGTAACAAGGGTATTTTCTTTTCTATCTCCTATATGCCTATGCATTATATCTTTGATTATGCTTAAAAGAAAAAAAGAAAGAAAGAAAAAAAGAAAAAAAAAAAAAAAGATGAAGCAAAAAGAAACAAAATGCTTTTATATGATTGCAAGCGTGTTTTCTAGGAGATGTGAGAATTATATGATGTAACTCTTTAGGTGATAGTTACTTTCAAACCAAAGTGATTAATGATGTAGAAAATTTGTTTGATTACTATTTGCAAATCACTTATTTTGTGCTTTGTACACTTATTAATTGCACACACTACACGCAAATCTATGCTAAACTTAGTAAATATTGATTGTGTGTTAACTAATATGGCCATCTGAAATTACTCATTGTGTGATGTTTAATACATTTTCTTTGGGTTGGGTAGAATTTGAAGAGAAAATTTCCAAAAACTTGAGTGGAATATGATTTTGAAAACTTCTGAAATCATTTGTATGCATTTCATGTCATGAAAACTAGGTTTCAGTTATTTTTCTACAAAAATTTCCAAGTTTTTCAAATTTCCAAGTTTTTTAGGTTTTTGATTGATTAAACCTATTTCTTGACCAATTGAAAAAGTTGAATTTTTAGGCCAAAACTCTCTACCTCTTTCAATTCCTATTTGATTCCTACTCGATCAGTCGAAATCCGTTTAACTGTCCATTCGATTGTTGCTCGATTCCTCTCGACTGATCGAAATTTGAATTTTTTGAATTTTTAAGGGTTTAACAATTCAATTTTGTCCTTTTTCACCTATTCTCTTTGATTTTTTTTTTTTTTTTTTAAGTCAAAGCTTCAAAGGTTTTCTCACTCATATCAATTAAGACTCTTTTACCCTTTCTTTACTTTTAAATTACATGCATTCATGCATTAATCTGTCATTTTCTTCAAAAATTTTGAACTCAAAGAATTTGGGGTTTTTGATGATTTTTGATATTTTGATTTGAAATGGTTAATAGGGTTTTTGTGTATGCATGTTTTTCACATTATTTCTATACTTTGATTTCAAAAATTTTATGATTTGTTAAAAATTTTGAAATTAGGGTTCATGTGTTCTTGAGCAAATTGGGGATTTTGTTCAATTAGGTATAATTGGCTAAAATTAATCATTGTTATTGATTGATTGATTGTTTATAATTTGTTGTGATAATCAATTTGTCAATTTGTGTGTTTTTTTAAAAATTTGGGTTTTTGTTCTTCAAAAATTGGAAAATTTTCATAAAACTTGAGTTTTTGGGTCA
The DNA here is from genome assembly GCA_023621385.1 of Quercus gilva. Classification (NCBI taxonomy): domain Eukaryota; kingdom Viridiplantae; phylum Streptophyta; class Magnoliopsida; order Fagales; family Fagaceae; genus Quercus; species Quercus gilva. Next base: position 34,099,455 of record CM042483.1, on the reverse strand, counting down.
AATTTTCAAAGTTGTGAGGAAATTGAACAGTTAAATGCATCAGTTCATGCATCATTGGAGTCTATGCATCATGCATCATGTAGATTTTGACGATTGCTTACAGTATGTTTAATCTCTCTCTAATGTAGTCTGCCCTTGGTTTTGTATTTTGTTTTTGTGTTTCTTCTCTCTTTAGATCTTAGTCATGGCTCCTAAGAATGCTAGGAATTTTAAAACCAAAGCCAAAAGAGTCTCTAGGTCCTCATCTGAACCAATAGTTGAGTTTGGTCGAACTAGGTTTCACACTCTTCAAAATGAACAAAAAATTGAAACCTTGATTAAGTATAGGTCTATTTGGGGAGAAAGACAAATCAATCTAGATGAGTTAGATCATTCTGTCCATAGAAATCTAGGGTCTAGAAAATGGTTGTCTCTTTGTTCTGATCTTGAACCTCCTCCAACTACTCTAATTAGAGATTTCTATTTGAATCTTTCTACTAATTCTGATGATTCTGGTGGTCATTACTTGACTAGTTCGATTCGAAGTGAAGAATTTCGAATAACTAAGTAAATAGTATCTGAAGCTCTTTGTGTGCCTCTTGTTCGTAAACCTACTTATCCATACACTGAGTCTCCTCCTATTGATGATGTCATGACTCTTCTTTGTGGAAGATCTGTCACTTAGGGAATTGAGCCAAGACTTAACTCTCATAAGTTAACTGAGCTCAATTATATTCTCTTTAAGATAGCTTGTCACAACATCTTTCCTATTTCTCATGTACATACTATTCCTATAGATAGGTGTGTCTTTTTGTATGCCCTCATCATTGATGGTTCTATTTGTTTTCCTTCTCTTTTCATTCAAACCATTGTTAAGGCGCATAGGAGAAAGTCTAGGAACCATAGTTTATACTTTTCAATCTTTATCCATAGGATTCTAAACTTTTTAGAGTTAGAAAACTTTCCTTCCCTAGAGTTGATCCATATCATTGCCCCTATAAAAGTCACATTTCTCAGATAGTGGAGTGCATAAAAGAAGACTATTGAGCCAAGTGTTGGTTCATCAAAGAGACCTCGAGTAAAGTCTACTATTGAGATATGACTATTGAGGAGATTCCTTTTGATCCTATAGTTGCTGTTGTTGAGGATGGTGTTGATGGGGGTAGATGTTGAGATTGGTGATGTTGAGCCTACTATTCCTCCTCCTTTCTCTCTTCATGCTATGATGGAGACGTTTATGACAACTCAAGTAACACATGGATAGCTTTTGGATGAACTTATTACTGAGGTTATAGCTTAGAGAGCAGATTTTTCTAAGCATAGGAGTGCTTTTCCACCTCCTCCATCCTTTAATCTTTGATGATTTCCTTTGGCAATACATAACAAAAAGGGGGAGTAGATAGTGAGTGAGAGAGCCTTTGTACTTAGGAGGAGAGCATTTTTTTTTTTTTTTTTTTTTGTAGCTTTTGTTGCTAAGGGGGAGATGATAATTTTGATGTATATTTTTTTTATCCTTTGGTCTTATTTCACAAAAATGATATGTTGTGTTGATACATTGATTATATTAATGGTATTGATGATGATTTTCATTTGATAGCTGATTCGCTTTTATGTTTTACGAATTCAAGTTTAGTTTTTAGTTTTTGATTGACACTGTATTTTCCACACATGTGTTTTATGGTTTGTTTTCAATGTTTCAGGAATTTACAGGTTCATTTTTTCATTAACTACTGCCCATTCTAGCAACTTACAGATAGTAAATTGTGATAAAATTGTATCAGGGAAATATCTTGTAATTGGGTTAGTTCTTGAATTAAGCAATTCATGTTTATGTGTGTTTTGTCATGGATTGCCAAAGGAAGAAATTGTTAGGTTCTAAATATTTAGGATTAAATGTTTAGTTTCCAAATATTTGTATGTTGGAAAACTGAGAACAAAAACATGTCTAGATTAGGTATTAGACGTTGCTCAAGTTTGTTCAAGTCAAGTTTCAAGAACTGTCAAGCTGCAGAAAATAGAAGCAAGCCACTGTGAAGCTCGATCGATTGAAAATTTTGTTTTGTAGAATTTTAAGTCAAGCCCAAGCTTGTGAAAATGTTTAGGATTTCAGTTTAACACTGCTAGGTATAAAAGAAAAATCCTAACTACATTTTACAAGCTCTTGGAAGTCTTTGTGAGTTACTCATGTGAGATTTGTGAGGTTTATGTACCTTGTAACTCAACAAGCACTTACTAGAACAAGATATCTACAATTAAGAACTAGTGAAAACAAGTTACTGCATAAAGATCTACCACTGATGGTGATTTGAAATCTTTGAGTGGGATGTCAAAGTCACAAGCGCGGGAGTTTGTATTCAGCAAATCTAAGATAGAAGAGTTTGTGGAGTTGAAGCTGCACGTGATCGTGGTAGTAAGTTCTATAAGAGATAACTTTAGATTTTGGGTTTAAATCTATTGTAATTTTTCATTCTATCATAGTGGATTTGTTTACCTTGAGCATAGATAGGTTAAGTCATTCCCAGGTTTTTTTCCTTAAAATAGTTGGTTTCATTGGTTTTCCTAGGTCATCATATTACTGTATTTTATAATTTTCCGCACTAAGTAATATATTTGCATGTGTTTAATCTAGATCTCATAATTAATCTAAATAATTACTTGACTAATTTATTAGGTTAAACTAATCTCGTTTTAAGGGTTCTAAACATAAACAAACACCTTTGATAGCTGTATCTTCACCATACTTAACTGTTTTATTAGAATTATCCTATAATGTTACAATGAACGGGAAATGGAGGAATATTGAAAAACGACTATATACGAGAGCCTAAGAATGGCTACATCATTGACTAAGGAGGGAATGTTATGGCTGAAGGATGGTACAGTAATGACTAGAGGAATATCTACAAAGGAAGACATCGTGATGAAGCACTTGAACGAGTAACGACTAGTCAACGGTCAATATCTAACTAGTCAATCGTCTTGTTTGGTCAAAGTCAAACTATTTAAGAAGAGTGTTTAGAGTATCTCCAACCGTGTAGCTAAATGCATAAAAATATCTATAATAAAGAATGATACCATAAAAATAGTCTCCAATGAAAACACTATACCCGGAATTTTTTTTTGGCTCATGAACAGTAGTAGCTCATTAAGTCTATTAGGCTACTGTTCATTCTTCAAATGTTTTTTTTTTTCCTATAATAATAATTAGGTATTGAATAAAAAAGAATAAATAATGAATGAAGATATAATATTTAAATGAGATAGAGAATGTGATAGAGAATTTGTTAGAAAATATATTTGAAAAAATGGGTAATTAAAAGGTAAAAATCACTATTCATTATCTAAACAGTATAAAAATTTAGAGAATCTGCTGGAGATGCTCTTAGTGTGCATGAGTGTTCAATTTTAAACGCATGCTTGTCTTGGAAGTTTCATTAAAGATATGTTTGAGATCCGCTTATTTTGTTGAAACTGAAATTCTTTTTGCTAAAAGTACTGTAGATAAAAGTAAAAGTTAGCTGAAATAATACAGTGAGACCTATGAATAGTATCAAAAAGTGTTGTATGACTCATAAATAGTAGGAAAAATAAGCTGAATAGTAAAATAAACTGACTTTTTAATTTGGAGCCAAATGCACACTTAGTTGTTTGAATGAAAATGTTCAAACTATGACAATTGAACCACAAGCATCAAAGACTTCTTTAGATATTGGGTATTTATCATGTTCTATTAAAGTTTTAAAATGATACTAGGTGTTACAAAAAGCTTTATACTTTAGTATAAGAAATAATTAATTGGTTGTCCTTTTTTAGTATTTCACCTTAATAATATGTTGTTAAAATTAATCTGATAAACTGCATAGGCTTTAACTAGGGGGACTATTATAACTACTTCAAGTTCTTCATATAAGAATTTTTATTTTTATTATTTTTTAAATTATGTTCATGTCTACAATAAGTGGTAAGGTAAAATAAGACTACGTACCGTTGATAGTTTGTTTAGTGTACCATCAATTTGCACAAAATATGGCTCTAAGAGCATTTCAAGCTCCTTTACATCAAGGTTCTTATTCATATAACTTTGAGTACTGCTAGTATGGTTCCCATGGGAGTTCTCAAGGTTTTGGCCTTCATCATCAGATAAAATAGAAAACCTACAAGTTTCCAAAGAGATTTTAGTTGGCATCCGATAAAATAAATGGAAATTTTAAATGTCACATATATATGGTGGTTTAAAACTACTAAAAATTGGAATTCATATGATAAATATGGTAGTGGTGCTATCACATGCCTATCATCTAAATTTGATTGAGAACTTTCATCATCCATATCATCTCCCTCGTTCATATTGGAACCATAAACCAACTTTTCTGTAAGATACATTTGAGCCATATCTTCATCATCATCTAGCAAGTGTTCTAACTCATCCTTTACCTGCAGATGAGTATGACCAAAATTAAAAGTATTAAAAAAAAAAAACATTATTATAGTATAATTCTTTAGTGTAATCTAATGTATAAATCAACAATGGTGAAGTCCTGTCATCACAGTGAATTAAACCATATTGTAAGGAAAAAAACATGTTTTTTTTTTTTTTTTTTGGTTCAGAACCTTTAATCCTCTCAACCTTTTGAACACGTCCAGATATTTCGATCAAGCGGCTTTTAATTTGGCGGACACGTTCCAAATTGAGAGTACTTAACACTGAGGTCAACTTATCTAACGTTGGATAAGCCTCTTGCTCCAAAGTGATTGCCTGAATTGGAAAAATATAACAATAAAGAATAAAGGAAATTAGTAAAACAACATATATAAAATACAAGTTCATAAAAGACTAAGAAAACACTATATATGAAGCTGGAAAAAAGAAGTAAAATTTACTTCGCTCTCTAAGCAGTTACAAACAGTCTCAAGGCATGCCTCCAATGCAACAAACTCAAATGGAAGAACCTTTGATCCATCTTGATTCTTTACATCAGTTTTTTCCTCCACCTTAGGAGACTCGTCTTGATCTTCAAACATTGAAAATTCTTTGGAGAAATTCAAACCATCAACATCGCCCTCCTATAATAGTAACACAATAAGAAACAAAAATCTCTCATCTTAGGACCAAATTCTCTTATTTAAAATAAATACAATAAGAAATAAACAAAAAAGAAGAAGAAAATTAATGTCTTCTATTCCAATTGCTTAAAGATTTATTAGCATGGTAAGTAATTTGGATAATAATTTGAACTTTGGCTTTTATAAGAAGACTGCCTAAGAAAAAAAAAAAAAAAAAAAAAAAACAATGCAACCACTACTCTAACATTACACTAAATCAGAATCAGAATCAAATTAAGGGTAATAATCTTGTCCCAAGATTAACCTTTAAAATTGAAAAGGAAAAAAAAAAAATATATATATATATATATATATTATAGGCCAAAAATTTGGAATCATTCTATGGTTGAATTGAAAAAAAAAAAAATAATAATAATACATGTGAACTCATGTGTACAATTTTAACCTTCAAGGCTCTTACCTTAAATAGTATAGTCATAATAATTTTATAAGGATATAGTTTAGTTACAAAATTGGTTGTAACCTTAGATTACAACCTTACTCAATAAAATAAACATTACTACATATTTTAAAAATCTAATTATTGATTTGTACGTTTTTTATGCTCTTAATACACATGTCAAAATTTGTGTTAATCGGATATTATTTACGATATGATCTAGAAGCTTATATTATATATATAATTTTAAATTACAAAAAACTTACAATTTAAGCAATTTAATGATGACATAGTTATTGAGTTTTAATTTTCTAGAAATTTTGCAAGTATGGAGGATATAAGAAGAAGATGTAATCCAATGGTGGATTTGTCAAAATTTACCTCTAATAAGAAGATATTAAGTAAGGTTGTGGTATAAAGTTATAACTAATTTTGTAGTTAAAGTTTGTCAATTTTATAATATCAAGAGTACAAATTTTTGATGTCGTGGATCTCATTATGGCAGGATCCCTTGGATCAACTCTTGGGGAGTAACCCACAAATACAAGATTCCACCTGCTAGAATTGTGTATCAAGTAATCCAAGAGAACTCCTAGTCGGGATTGAGTCTAGGATGTCTATGTAAGTATCTTGAATACAAATTGGCCATTATAAATGGAAATTTTTAATTTAAAAAAGAAAAAGAAATCATGAGTGGATTTAAAGAGACATGTATCATTCTTTCTCATTTACCATCAAATATATTATAAAATATTAAAAAAAAAAAACCTAAAAATTAAATCTCAGTTGAAACCTGGGCTATGGTAGCATGGTGAAAACGTTGAATCCGGTTTTGGAGCTCCTCAATGAATGGCATCACAGTTGGGTCCCTAGAATTCAATAAGAGAACCTCGAGTCCTGTAATTATTGCCTTTATATGCTCCAAATTGATCACAATGGCTTTTTCACGGCCCATAATGGTTGATGGGTATGAGAGAAGTGGGTCGAGGACTCGAAGGTCTCGGGCCAGTAGGCCCGTTCGCCGCATGATCGCATACTTCCCGGCCTCGACAACTTGGGCCTCGCCCTTTTTGTTCATCAGCATCCAGGCCTGAATTCCTGTACTCTTTTTACGTGGCCCAGTTGGTAGTGGCCGGACTTGATTTGGGCTGAAATCATTAGTTTGGCCGATGTGGGACTTGGATTTATGAGGAAGACGATGATAATCACCACCAGAGATCATCTCTCTCTTTTCCTTTGCATCACTCTGTACCTCTTCAATGGCTATAATCTAAGTAATATCCAAACTAATGCTACTATTTTAATAACTTTTATAGATAGTGCAATACGAGGAAATGAAGTCCCAGGTTGAAACTGAACAAGATGGCACCTATTCTGGTTGCTATATGAGGTGCACGTATATAATATGCTTTTGTATAGGCAATCTTGTTGGCAACTTGGCATAGGTAATATCTGATTTTGAGCTTTTAGGACTATATTAGCATAGAGAAAAACCTTGAAGTATATATATATATATATATATTTTGAAAAAAAAAAAAGACAAAAAAAATATATTAAAAAAAAGATGTAATATGACAAATGTTGTGTCATATTGCAATGGATCCATATCCCGTGCAATACCTAGGGTATTGCACGGTGTGCAATACCTCTTTTGTCAGCCGTGGATCTAATCTAATGGTTTAAAATATTGACACCTCACCAAATAACAAAAATACTGCTTTACCCTTAAAATTCGTTCAGCCCGCCCATTCAGCCCGCCCACTGTTTTCTTAAGTCTGAGTAAAACCAGCTGAAATCAAATTTTTCTCTCTCTCTCTCCCCTGCGTTTGGGTTGCTCTCTGCCTCTCCTTCAACCCATTCTCTTCCTCTCCTTCAATTTATGGTCACAGCAGCCCGCCCATTTCAGCCCGCCCACTGTTGATTCAGGCCGCCCACTGTTTTGGCAAATTTTCCTCTCTCAGTCCCCTGCGCAGCTGCCGTCTCTGCTTCTTTCCACCATGCACGCCTCAATCTCGATCTAGGACTTGAATCTTCCACTCGGTGAGTTCATCAACTCAATCTTCCTTCATATACACCAATTTTGCTCTCCAAAATCCAAAAACCTCTTCAATTTGTCGATTTTTGATGCGTCCTCGTTTTTGATCCTTTTGTTTGATCGGAAAGTTCAACTTGTAGAGGTAAGAAACTATGCCATCGGTTTGCTCAATTTTCATTTTTTTGATTTTTTTGGTTTGGTAATTTCGCGCGTGTTATGTTTTAACTGAGTTTTAATCTTTGCTGATCTTCTTGAAAATTGCTCGTGGATTTGCAATTATTAAAATGTGCAAGCTTTAAAAAAATATAATTTAATGCTTTTTATTAATTTCTCTTTCTTATTTTGTCATAATTTTGATGTGTTTATATCCGAGATCTTAAGCTGATCCAGGTAGTAGATTTTGGTTTTTAATAATTTTTACTTTGTATAATTCTTCTTCTATACGTGTGCTGCTGCTATAACTATTGGATTGTTTTACTGTATCTGTATTTGCTGAACCAGTACAATTACCATGCAAAATGAAATATAAATAAAATTTGAATCTTCCACTCGATCTAGACCTCTACTCTAGATTTTTGTCTTTTGGATTGAATTTGATCCAACAATATAATCATGAACTATTATTAAAGTTTAGAAAGACACTAATTTTGTTGTTACTGTTCTGTAATACATGTATGGGTTTTAATTAATGATTTTTCTCTTTGTTATTATGTATATGCAGGAACAATATGCTGTGATAGGAGCAGTATTTGTTCTGATATTTGTGTTTTGAAAGGGGATGTTAGAACACACTGCTTCCTCTTCAATCTTCCTTTACACCTCAAGAGACGAAAATGATTTCGATAATTATGGTGATGAAGAGGGAGATGAGGTAATCCAGCATGAAAAGATCAGACCATATACACGAAAATGGGAAAAAGTTACTATGGACACCATTGATGAATTAGACCTTATTGCAAATTATCGTTGTGATGAATTAGACCTTATTGCAAATTATTGTAAATTATCGTTGTGATGTCTGGCATGATGTTCTGGCTGTGTTCTTCTCAACTGGAGGTTATACAGGCAATGTTTATCATGAATTCAATGATGGGATTCTGCCTTTGTTCATTACTTCCCAGCATTTTAACAAGAAGGTTGTGTTTGTCATTCTTGAATATCATGATTGGTGGATTTTGAAGTATGGAGATGTACTTTCTCAATTCTTTGATTATCCAGCAATTGATTTTAGTGGGGACAAGAGAGTCCATTGCTTCCCATAAGCCATTGTTGTTTTGAGAATCCATGATGAGCTTACCGTGGATTCTTCATTGATGGAGGGGAATAAGAGCATTGTTAATTTTCTAAGTCAGAATTTGCAAAGATTTATAGGGCTCTTAATGCAAGTGATGTAATGATTGGGGTTCATGGGGCAGCCATGACTCATTTTCTTTTTATGAGGCGTGGATCTGTGTTTATTCATTGAGTTTGTTGATAAGCAGGAAATGAAAAGTAGGAAGAATTCTTTGTAAAGATTAGTGAAATTTGTACATCCAGCAGCAGAATGAGCTTTCATAGATGTAATATATTTCCTTAATTTGATAATGTAAGAGTTTGCTATATTATGAATTTTGTTGGTGATGGACTTCCTTGAGCTTTCAGGTTCTACTTCATTCACGTTATTTATTTCAATGAAGCAATGGACAAAACTCAAAACAAAAAGGCCTTATTATTGTATTGCATGTAGGATTCGTTTGCTTCACAGTGAGTAGCTTGAAAGTCACAAGCTTGAGCTGTTTGTATCAAGCCTTTTTGCCACACTAAACTCCAAGCCATAATTCAGCTAAAGCTACCCAAATACTCACAAGTTGATCATAATAATGAAATTGTACCCAAATATTGCCCATGAATTTAGCTACAAGAAAGCATGTTTCTAGTAAAAAAATAACTTTCTTTTTTCTGTGCAAGAAGTAGTACTGCAAGTTTGCTTACACTTTGGAAACAAACAAGAGAGTCCCAAAAAATGAACAATAGTTTAGTACATGCCATTGCATTTAAAAGTATTAATCACTTGTATATATAATTAATATCTAACTAGAAGTTACTCAAACATGCACTTGTACAATCTAACATATTTAACATGTTTGAGTAGCTTCCTTAATTACAAAAAATTATCCAACAAATTTGCTACATGTGCAATTAATTATCTAATTAGTTATCTAACTTGTAAGATACACTATTCAAAAAACTGTCCAAAAAATACTGCTACTGTGCAATATTAGCCATGTCTACTGTGCAATATACTCTCAGACAACCTGCCAAAAAATGTTGTCCAAGCCATGTCCACTGTGCAATATACTTTCAGACTACCTGCCAAAAAATATTGTCCAAGCCATGTCCACTGCAATATACTATTAGACAAACTGCCAAAAAATGTTGTCCTTCATACTACAAAATCAATATTAGCCTGAAAAAATGTCAACAAAATCAAGTTACATTTTGAACTTAAAGAAACATGAGAAAATTTCACTATAATTGAACTTACCATTTATTACTTTTTTACATACCAAAAAAGTGCTGTGTTTGTAGGCAAGCATTTGTATTTTCAACACATGGAGTTAGTCCATAATTGAACCTAACTTCATTTCCCTGTGTATATATATAAACAAATAAGTTTATTCATTTGGTAAGTAGAGAGGATATAAACACATGGATTTATTTTTTACTTGGCCAATATTCATTTAGTGAGTAAGAATTAAAACTAAATATTTTAAATTTGAGGGACCAAAACCAAACTTGCCTCAATAAAAAATATAATAAGTCACTCACCAAATTGTTACAGGTGGAACTCACACAAAGAGCTAGTCAGGAATGACCTTTTAATATGTCATTCAGCACAGGCCAAGCCAAAACCCAAATCACCCATTGCCAGGTATGCATAGCCAAGAGACGATTAATAGCCAACCACACCCAAATCATCCATCACTATCAACCATCAAAGAGCCAACCCAAATCACTTGTCAACAAGACAACATACAGCAAGTCAAAACAATATCCCAACCCATCAATTACCTGACTGGCAGCCAAGACCTACTTAAATCTTACGCATAAAGCCACTTCAAAAGAAACTTCATAATACAAATCAATTAGAAAAAAAGACTTCAAATCCAGCACACAAATTCAAAATTTTCTAGATAGTTACTTAAAACATGCATATATATCACACAAATCTAACAAGTTCATGAAAAAAGAAGAAGAAGGGATTGGCAGAGTTCAATTGAGGGAAGATAGTCACTTAAAGCAACGTTTACATTTTACCTGACAAATAGCTGCATCATTTGATACTTGAGACAATGATGGAGTTGATTGAGACAATAATGGAGTTAATGGTGCCTATGTAATCACAATGATTATAAGAGAAATAATTTATGAAATCATCTAATTACTTATAATTGCAAAACAAGTAAACATGCAAGTTTTTTCAAAATTTCACGTGTGAAAATATTTACATTTTACCTGACTAACATCTGTAGTATTTGATACTTGAGACAATAATGGAGTTAATGGTGCCTATGTAATCACAATGATTATAAGAGAGAGTATAATAAATCATCTAATTACTTATAAGTGCAAAACATGTGAACAAGTATGCTTACCCTTAAGAATGATGTGAAACTAGGTTGGTAACTATGGATAGGTCCCAATTCAGATGTCATCATTGGCATGGAAAAAGCGGTAGGATAAGTATGCTATATCATAAAGAAGAAAATCTTATTAATAAATTCACAAATTAAAAGGCAAGTGTAATACAACCTCTAACTTCACAAACTATTAAGTTATTTAACTACGAATAAAAAAAATATCTTACTTGATGCGAATTATGTTCTCCATGTGAGCCATAATTATTGTATTGCATGTTAGGAGCAAAACCAGGTTCCTATATGAGAAAATATATATATTATTATTAGTCATAACAATATAAAAATTTACAAATAATGAAAACTTAGTAAGAGATAAAAATAAATAAATAAAATTTACTTTGGAAACTATTGGCTAACCTTGTCATTTAATCCAACTCTACCCCTTTTTTTTGTTTGCTTCTCAACCCAACTTTTCTTTCTTTTTCCACCCTTGCGGCCTTCTTTTTTCTTAAGACTTTTTGCTCTTTCAACCAAATCTTCCAATTGTTGGTTAGGATCAAGATTTTCTGCATCACTACATAATGGCATTTGATGGGACAATTGATGACCAGCCACATTTTTTGCTGCAATGTCTTCAACCTTTTTTTCATATTCCTCTATCATCTTCTCTATTAATGCAAATGCCTCTTTATTGTCTGCCGCTCGAGAAGCTAATCGTACCAACTTAGGACATAATCTTCTATATCGTTGTGTAACACTCAAGTTAACATCCTCTTCCACATTTGTTCTTCTATTATCCAAGATACATCCACTTTTTGCCTCTCTTGTCCATCTTTTCAAAATGTACACATCAGGAATTGTTTTTATATCAAGGAAGTCAAAAACTTTCAGAACATGACAACATAAAATCCCAACAATTTCAAACTTTCTACAACTACATGAAAATGTCTTATCTACAGTGTCATAAGAGACTATGAACTCACCAGGCTTATGCATAAACTCAATAGTATATGTATGCACTAACAAGTCTTCTTGGCGATTTTTTATCCTTGTTGCTGATGCAAGGTCATATTGATCGTGAAGCATTCGAAATATTACAGGTGTATACACTTGTACTGCTTGCTTCAACAATGGAGAATTTTTTAAGCCCAACTGGGGAAATTTTTGTCTTGCATTAAATTCAGCTTGTAACTCTCTTTCTCGTTTTTGCTCAATCACCCGATCAAAATGTTTAAAAAATTCTGCCACATCCAAATCAGATCTCAAGTAGTCTTTCAAATCTCCATTCAAGCTTTCACTGAGTTGGGTACTTCGTATTCCCAATGTAAATTCATTCTTCATATAACACTTTGCCCATTTTCCTTTCAATTTGTAGATAGTATCCAACCAACTACGATCATGTATAGCATATGTGTCAATCATGTCCTCCCAAGTTTTTTCAAATTCAATTTCATCATTAAACTCAAACATACAAGTTTTAAAAACTTGAAGAAAAGAAGAACCATCCTTCATCAAATTCCCCAAATGTTTTATCCCATTTTGCATTATGTGCCAAGTACATAATCCATGGTAAGTATTAAGTATTACCTCACTCAATGCCTTTGCCATTGCAGGATCTTGATCCGTAAAAATTGTTTTAGGTCTTTTACCTGCATGTGCAACTAAGAACCTTTCAAACAGCCACTTAAATGATTCTGTTGTTTCATCATATAAAAGAGCAGCTCCAAAAACCGTTAACCCTCTGTGGTGATTGAAACCGGTAAATACCCCTAAAGGTCTTAGCTCTTTATTAGTACCATATGTAGTGTCAAAAGTCAACACATCACCAAAATTAGAATAATCAATAATCATTCTAGCATCAGCCCAAAAAATGTTTGTAATCTGCTCAACATTATCTAATTGTACTGCATATTGAAATGATGGATTTGCAGTCAATTGTTCCTGAAAGTATTCTAATAAGCATGCAGCTTGACCATATATCAAATTTTTTTGCCGTCTTGTTCTAAGATAATTATACTGATCAAGCTCAGTGAATCCAAGATTAGCTCTCCCACCAGCCTCTCTACTCATTAACTCATGTGCTGCTTTTGGCTTAATTCCAGAAGAGGATGCTAACTCAATCAATCCTGCATGAACTTCTGAGATTTTCCGTTGAGATCTCATCATATGAACTGTTTCTGATAGATGAAGAGTGTGATTATGTTCTTCAATAAAATCAGTCACTTTATACTTTCCAGTTTCTCGCACTAATGAAACATATAGCTTTATAGGACAATTAGTCCTTGTATCATCTCGGTTACGAGTGCGAATCATATCTTCTTTTTCTAGACCTCGACTACCCTGCTTTGCACATACAAATCCCCTTGATGTTATCTTTCCATCCTTCTTACTTTTATTTATGAAATGCTTTCTAACATCAAAGCCCATTTGTCTTCCATATTTTAGCCAAAATTCCCATGCATCTTCTAATGTATCGAATTCCATATCAACTCTAGGACTCAAATCTTCATTAGCATTCATGACTGTAGGCCTCAAATCTTCATTGGCATCCATATTTTGAGAGGATTCTCTATCCATACTATGCAATGAATTAAAGAATACTCCTGTAATTAACAAATATAATTCAAGAAGAGAACCAGAGGATAGAAACTTATATAGGACAAGGAAACAATGAAAAACACAATGAAAAACACATTGACAATTCACAAGTGATATTTCAAATTAAAATGTAAAAGACATCAGTAAAGTTATTGAGGATGATTTGTATTCATTGATCTTTGAGAGAGAATAAAGTCATAAATGATAAGATTTTGATTTGGTTATTATTGAAAATATGCAAAACTTACTAACACTAAAACAACTATCTATTTTTCAATTACCTGAATTATATGACAAAATGAGGTTTCAATCATGAGTAGACCTCTAAGGGAGATAGAGGTTTCAATCAGAACAAATACTGCTCCTATCACAGCATATTGTTCCTGCATATACATAATAACAAAGAGAAAAATCATTAATTAAAACCCATACATGTATTACAGAACAGTAACAACAAAATTAGTGTCTTTCTAAACTTTAATAATAGTTCATGATTATATTGTTGGATCAAATTCAATCCAAAAGACAAAAATCTAGAGTAGAGGTCTAGATCGAGTGGAAGATTCAAATTTTATTTATATTTCATTTTGCATGGTAATTGTACTGGTTCAGCAAATACAGATACAGTAAAACAATCCAATAGTTATAGCAGCAGCACACGTATAGAAGAAGAATTATACAAAGTAAAAATTATTAAAAACCAAAATCTACTACCTGGATCAGCTTAAGATCTCGGATATAAACACATCAAAATTATGACAAAATAAGAAAGAGAAATTAATAAAAAGCATTAAATTATATTTTTTTAAAGCTTGCACATTTTAATAATTGCAAATCCACGAGCAATTTTCAAGAAGATCAGCAAAGATTAAAACTCAGTTAAAACATAACACGCGCGAAATTACCAAACCAAAAAAATCAAAAAATCAAAAAAATGAAAATTGAGCAAACCGATGGCATAGTTTCTTACCTCTACAAGTTGAACTTTCCGATCAAACAAAAGGATCAAAAACGAGGACGCATAAAAAATCGACAAATTGAAGAGGTTTTTGGATTTTGGAGAGCAAAATTGGTGTATATGAAGGAAGATTGAGTTGATGAACTCACCGAGTGGAAGATTCAAGTCCTAGATCGAGATTGAGGCGTGCATGGTGGAAAGAAGCAGAGACGGCAGCTGCGCAGGGGACTGAGAGAGGAAAATTTGCCAAAACAGTGGGCGGCCTGAATCAACAGTGGGCGGGCTGAAATGGGCGGGCTGCTGTGACCATAAATTGAAGGAGAGGAAGAGAATGGGTTGAAGGAGAGGCAGAGAGCAACCCAAACGCAGGGGAGAGAGAGAGAGAAAAATTTGATTTCAGCTGGTTTTACTCAGACTTAAGAAAACAGTGGGCGGGCTGAATGGGCGGGCTAAACGAATTTTAAGGGTAAAGCAGTATTTTTGTTATTTGGTGAGGTGTCAATATTTTAAACCATTAGATTAGATCCACGGCTGACAAAAGAGGTATTGCACACCGTGCAATACCCTAGGTATTGCACGGGATATGGATCCTATTGCAATGTATTTTTTTTGTCGATAGATGTAAATGTTGTGTCAGCCATTGTCATTAATCGATCAGTGATTTATTGCTTTATTGTATTGTATTTTACATGTGCACTGATGCAGATGTCAACTTAATATTGACAAGGGTTTGGTTCATATCATCGTATTCAACGACTTTTTTTTTTTGTTGTTGTTGTTGTTGTTGTTGTTGTTGTCGTTGTTGTTGTTGTTGAGAAGTTCGTATTCAACGACTTGGTTGTTTGCTTTCTGTCTTATATTATTATTATAATTTATAATTTAAAGTTAGAGAGGAATTTTTTTTAGGGAAAAGGTTAGAGAGAGATGATTTGAACACATGGCACCTTAGTTAAAATACTAAAAAATGTCAACTAATTGAGTTACAATATTCTTGATCTATCTTTATATATTATTATTAGCTTCTTCACACAAGTTACATAATTGTTTAGCCTTCGTTTGGGATGAGTGTATGGAATAGAATGGAAATGAATGAAAAGAATAATTTCAGAATATTCTTTACTTCCCCTGTTTAAGAGTTTTAATTGAGAGAATGTAAAAAATATTTCTTTATTTAAGAGTTTAAGTAGGAAGGAATATAATGGGCAGGAGGGAATACTCATTACTCTCTATTCCCTTAAAGCCTTACACTTTCATTCTCCCTAAAATTGGGAGGAATGAGAGGGAATGAAATTAGATTTAATGAATTTTTTACTAAAACTCCCAAAATATCCTTATATATTCAACCCTATATTTTAGAATAGAGGTCTAATAGTAATATTGTCATAAAATTATTTCATTCCATTCCCTCTATGTTACTTCCAAACAAAATTACTTACATTCCATTAATTTCTATTCCTTTATTTGAAAACATCCAATCAAGATTACTTAATTCCATTCCATTCTATTCTTTTCCCTTGCTTAAAATACATTCTATTTCATTCCATTCCTTTCCATTTCCTCATGATCATTCAATTCCATTCCCTTATGAACTCTTCAACAAAACTCCTCAATTAAAAAAAAAAAAAAAAAAGAATAAAAGGTTATAAGTACACATTCATATTTATTCTTCAGTCTCAATTCTAAAATAGAGAGTTTTTTTTTTTTTTTTAATGAAAAATATATAGGTAGTCATAAGTAGTTATTATTCTAGTGCAAAAAATAGGAAATATGGAGAATTTATTTTAAATTTTAATTATTACATAAATTTTAGGTGTTTGAAATTTGTTACTTTGACTCTATTATTTGAAGTTTTTCAAGTTCATTGAGAGGGGAAAATGTTTCTTTTCAAACTAGTTTAAAAAGAAATCTTCAAACTTTACCAATATCTTTTTATTAGATGTGAATTTTGAAAATCTAACTGTTAGATTATATGTTTTTGTAGGGATAAGGGGCCAAGATTATATATTGGGCATTGGGCCTTGGCCGAGGACTTTGGTTGGTCCAAGGACAAGTACATAGTAGTGAGGGTGTTAAGTTTAGAGCCCTATGAGTATGTTACGAATGGAGAGGTTGGGGAGTTTGGTCTGAGGAATAGTATCTCCTCCGATGAACGAGGCACATATCAAATGTATATCTTGTCATTCAAGGTGACTTTCCAGGAAGCTTCGCTAATAGGGATGTGCGTTATGAATGTACTGGAAGGATAAGAGTTAGAAAATATCTAAGGAAAAGCTGCTGCCACCATATTGAATGCTCTGCAGCTAACTTTCTGGCCGCATTTATGTGGAGAAGACTCCTGAACAGTGTTGTCTTGGCTACCCCAACTCATAGAGGGCTAGAAGGGGTGTCTGATAGGACAAGCACTTAAGGAGTGGTCTGGATGGTCAACAAATGGAAGGCTATGATCATTGAAAGGGAGGTATATAATGTAAGAAACCCTAGAGGAAAAGGAGATCAAGAAATCAAGAAAAAATATTGTAGCAATCAAGAACCAAACTTGTAATCAAACTTAAGAGTAATACAAAAGAACTGATCTCTTCGAACCTTGCCAAGGACGATTTTCTATAGTTAAAATTTGTCCATCTCATTTTCTTGTCATTCGAATCCACCTTATTTATAGTCCAACTTATTCTAGCCCAATTTTTCCAACCCATTCTCTACAAATTCATTGTTTTAGACTTTTTGGGTCTAAGTCCATCCACCTTTTGAGTTAGGGACTCAAATCAGGTCCTTAAAATTGGTATCGTCTGTGGGGATTACTGGTGTGATAGTGAGTTCAACATTCTAAGATGATAGGTTCGAGTCCAAACCAAGCAAAATCTTTAGGGTCCCAACGTCAAGATCACTTCCGCGACCTTGAACAGAGAAGGGATTGGGAAGGAAGTATGCATACTACCCATACTAGTAAGAGCCAATCTCGGGGTGGTAGCCATCTCTCTCATGAGAAAAATACCAGGGCCATGCAGTTGGAAATTAATCACTTGAAGAGAAGCTTACGCCATGAACTGCGAAAGTGAGTTCCTTCTGATTCTGATTTCTCTTTTGACAATGAAAATGATGGTACTTATTGATGCTGATCAAGGACTCCTTCTAGTGAGTCTTTCTCGTATGATAAGGACTATCATCATGAGTGCAGAAATAGAAATTTGTCTTCGAGAGGCCTAGGAAATGATGCTATGAGTAGAGCACTCAACTGAATTTTCATATCACCTTTCACACGCAGGATTAAGGGAGGGAGACTTCCTTGGCGATTCACTAAGCCCACGTTCACCATGTACAATGGTCGAACAGAGAATGGCCGTGCACTCCAAGAACAAGGCCTTGATGTTCAAGGTGTTCCCATTCAGCTTAGGGCCCGAGGTGATAAGGTGGTTTGATGGCCTGGGTGTAGGTTCCATTAATTCCTTTAAGGAACTCACCCAAGCTTTTGGATCCCGCTTTATTATATGTAGCAAGGTTCCTCGGCCTTTAGATTCCTCATTGTCTCTGTCCATGAGAAAAGGAGAAACCATGAAAACATATTCGGACAGATACTGAGAGATGTTCGATGAGATAGATGGTGACTTTGATGATGTAGCGATCAGCAATTTCAAGGTTGGCTTACCTGCCGAGCATGGTTTAAGGAAGTCTTTGACTGAGAAACCTATTACCAATGTACGCTAGCTCATGGATCAGATTGATAAATACAAAAGGGTTAAGGAGGACCAACAGCAAGGTAAAGGAAAGGGTAAGGTTATCCCTCAAGAGAGGAGAGACTTTAGGTCGAACCACTATAACAATAACATACCATGGAGGGATTTTCCTAGGCAGTCTGGGCCTACAGCTCCTCAAGTGATAAACACTATGTTTCGAGAATCGGTGCATCAAGTTTTCGAGAAGATCAAGAACGAGCCATAATTCAAATGGCCGAATAAGATGAGTGGAGACCTCTTGAATCGTAATTAGAGTCTTCATTGCCAATACCACCAGGAGCAAGGGCATACTATTGAGGACTGTAGAACTCTGTGGAACCATCTGGATTAATTGGTTAAAGAATGGAGGTTACAGTAGTTTTTGTATTTGCCCAACGTGCAGGGAGGTCAAGCGAGGTCAAGGGCTTAAAAGAGTTCTCTTCAAGGCCCCTATTGGGCATAATCAATGTCATTTTCGCTGCACCTGGGAGAACTGGTTCTTAACTTTCCAGGGTAATGTCTGTAGCTCGGATAGCTGCCGAGAACTCTAATTCGGAGCCGAAGAGGGCTAGAGTGGAGATCAGACCGGCACTGAGTTTTTCGGACGAGGATAAGATGGGAACTATCCAGCCACATGATGATGCTTTGGTGGTCACCCTTAGAATAGGGGGGTATGATGTGAAGAAGGTGATGGTAGACTAGGGTAGTAGTGCAGAAATTATGTATCCTGAATTGTACAGAGGGTTGAACTTAAAGCCTGAGGATTTAACAGCCTATGATTCACCTTTAGTGAGTTTTGATGGGAAAGTTGTCACCCCAAAGGGCCAGATTAGGCTACTCGTACAGGCAGGCTCAAAGGTGGTTGAAGTGGACTTTATTGTAGTTGATGCATACTTTCCCTACATGGCCATTGTGGCCAGACCCTGGCTTCATGCCCTAAGGGTTGTTTCTTCAACTCTGCATCAGAAAGTGAATTATTCATTAGGGGACCGGATTGAGGTGCTGGTAGGGAGTCAGTCCATGGCTAGGCAGTGCCTCATGTCTGTAATTTTGCATTAGCCTGCAATTGAGTCCTTAGCCTCTGCTGAGAGAGGTTTATAGTAGTCAAAGTCTCCGGTGTTACCTGTAGATGGGCTAGCCAAGGATGCGAAATGTGAGGACTTAAAGAAATTTTCTATAGGTGATGACCCAGAGAAGTTTTTCCAAGTTAGGGCTCAGCTATCGCTTTAGGAGAAGGAAGAGTTGGTAGAGTTTCTTAAGAGGAATGTTGATGTGTTCGCTTGGAATGCCTATGAGGCTTCGGGGGTGGATCCGAGTTTCATCTGCCATCATTTGAACGTAATCCATCTGTCACCCCCAGAAAGTAACCACCTCAGCGATCATCCAAGGATCATTCTGACGCTGTCAAAGATGAGGTGATGAAGCTTAAGCAGACTGGGGCTATTAAAGAGGCGTTCTATCTTAAATGGTTGGTCAATACTATGGTTGTAAAGAAGAAAAATGGAAAGTGGCGGGTATGTGTGGAGTTCACAGATCTAAACAAGGCCTACCCAAAAGACACTTTCCCCATGCCTCGGATAGACTAGCTAGTGGATGCCATTGTAGGTTATCCTCGGATGAGTTTTTTGGACGCTTTTCAAGGCTACCACCAGATATCTTTCGTTTTGTACAATCAAGAGAGAACAGTCTTTGTTACTCCTATCGGGAATTACCATTACAAGGTGATGCTCTTTGGTTTGAAGAATGTAGGAGCTACCTACCAGAGGATGATGGCAAGAATGTTTAAGCCGCAGTTAGGGAAAAACATTGAGGTTTATATAGATGACATGGTGGTCAAGAGCAAGTTGGAATCTGAGAACATTAACGACCTCGGGAACATCTTTGAAAGCTTGAGGAGACATAAGTTGCGACTTAATGCTTTCAAGTGTTCTTTTGGTGTTGGATGAGGGAAATTTTTAGGCTACATGGTCATACACCGCGGAATTGAAGTTAACCATAACCAGATTAAGACAATCATTAATCTACAGCCACCTTGAAATCCCAAAGAGGTCTAGAAGTTATTAGATATGATTGCTGCTCTAAACCAATTCATCTCTCGGTTAGCAGACAGATGTAGGCATTTCTTTTAGTTGTTGAACAAATGGAAGAGATTTGAATGGACCGAGAATGTGTCTTGGCCTTCCAGCAGTTGAAAGAGTATCTTTCTCAGCCACCCATCATGTCTAGACCCGAGGTAGATGAGGTCTTGTTTGCCTACATTGCAGTGGCCTCCCACGCGGTAAGCTTGGTGTTGATATGGGTTGATAGTGGTGTACAGAGGCCAGTTTATTATATGAGCTAGTTACTATATGAGGCTGAGATCTGTTATTTACCACTAGAGAAGGCCATTTTGGCAGTGGTGCATGCTACATGTAAGCTCCCCCACTATTTCCAATCACACACGATTGTTGTCCTAACCTAGCTCCCACTCAGATCTCTACTTCAGAGTGTTGATTATACAGGGAGAATTGCAAAGTAGGGTACAATTCTAGGGGCTTTTGACATCAAGTATATGCCTCGCACTTTTGTCAAGAGTTAGGTCCTCGTCGACCTAGTGGCTAAGTTTACTGAAACCCCATTAGAAGAGAGGGTAGAAGGAGTAGAACATAGATGAAAAATCGGTTGGGGTAATTTCTGTACAAGAACCTTTGTCCTGGAAGGTCTACGTTAATGGTGTGGCAAACCACAAGGGATATGGAGTGGGGCTAATTTTGATATCGCTAGAGATGATCACGATTGAGAAATCATTGAGATTGGGCTTCTCGGCCACAAACAATAAAGCTGAGTATAAAGCTCTGTTAGTAGGGATAACTATGGTTCAGAAGATGGGTGGAAAAATAGTGGACATCTTCTTTGATTCAATACTGGTGGTAGGCCAAGTCTAGGGAGAGTCGGAAGCAAGAGATCCTAGAATGTAGGAATATTTGAGCTAAGTGAGACACTTACAGTCTGGATTTGAGTCTTTTAATTTATCACAAGTCCCTAGAAGTAGAAATATACATGCAGACTCTCTTGCCACACTAACAACCTCTTTGGCACAAAGTTTACCTCGGGTGATACTTGTGGAGGACTTATATAAACCTACTAAGGTAAAAGGAAATGTAGTTCATGTTTATCAAGTAAGGGTGGGTTCTAGCTAGATGGACTCTATTGTACTATTTCTTAAGGAAGATATTTTGGCTGAGGATAAGTTTGAGGCTGATAAGGTACGGAGAAAGGCTCCTCAGTTTTAGCTGTCTAAGGACCAGTAGTTGTATAAGAGATCCTTTTCTGGCCTGTATCTGCTATGCATACACCCCGAAGCAGTTAAACTAATCTTAGAAGAGTTACATGAAGGGATTTGTGGAAGCCATACGGGGGGCAGATCTTTGTCTCACAAGGCCCTCACATAAGGTTATTAGTGGCCAAATATGTAGAAAGAAGTACAGGAATATGTGAAGAAGTGTGACCAATGTCAAAGGTTTGTACCAAACATTTATTAACCCAGAGGAGTCCTTAATCCACTATCCAACCCTTGGCCTTTTGCTCAATGAGGATTGGACATTGTAGGTCATTTCTTAAAAGTAGCCGGGAACAAAATATATTTGTTGGTCAGCACAAATTACTTTACTAAATGGGTTGAAATTGAACCACTAGCAAATATTAGGGATGTGGATGCCAAGAAATTTTTTCAGAAGAATATTGTCACTCGGTTTAGAATCTCTCGTACACTTATCTCGGACAATGGATTGCAGTTTGATAACAAGGCCTTCAGGAGGTATCGCTGTAACCTAGGCATAACAATTAGATATTCCATGTCGGCATATCCATAGAGGAATGGATAGGCTGAAGTTGTCAACAAGTTCATAGTGGGAGGGCTTAAAAAGAGGCTGGACGACACAAAGGGTAAGTGGGTAGAAGAACTGCCACATGTCGTTTGAACATATTGAGCTATGTCCCATAGGTCCACTAGGGAGACGCCATTTTCAATGACCAATGGGGCCGAGGCTGTTATTCCTCTAGAGACTGGATTCCCCACACTGAGAACAAGGTCCTTTACCCTGAGCAGTAATGATGGGCTATTGGAGAAAAGTTTAGACTTAATTGAATAACAAAGAGAAAATGCCATGGTTCAATTGGCCTATTATCAACATAAACTCAAACAAGGGTATGATGCCAACGTGAAGCTGAGACCACTGGCACCTGGTGACTTAGTGTTAAGAAAGATTTTGGGTACTGCAAAGAACCTAGCCTTGGGAAAGTTAGGGTCCAATTGGGAAGGACCATATCATATCATATTAGCAGTGGGAATAGGTGCATATTATCTTGAAGAACTAGAGGAAAAGACTTTCTTCACCCTATTTAGGTTTGTTGTATTGTGTGTCATGCATTCTACTATCTATCTAAGTATCAAACAAAACCTTGGTCATGCTTGGCTCCTCTAACCACATACCTTGGGAAAATTGATATCTTCTAATTATTTTTCTAAGCATTAAATAGAACCTTAGCTATGCCTGACTCCTCGAACCACATGCTTTGGGTAAATTAATATTTCCTGACATTTATCTAAGTATTAAACAAAACATTAGTCATGCTTGGCCCCTCAGACCACATGCCTTGAGAAAATCGTTATCTTCTAATCATTGTTCTAAGAATTAAATAGAACCTTAGCTATGCCTGGCTCCTCGGACCACATGCTTTGGGTAAATTAATACTTCCTGACATCTATCTAAGTATCAAACAGAATCTTGGTCATACATGGCCCCTCGGACCATATACCTTGGAAAAATTAATATCTTCTAATCATTGTTCTAAGTATTAAATAAAACCTTAGCTATGCCTGGCTCCTCGGACCACATGCTTTGGGTAAATAAATACTTCTTGACATCTATCTAAGTATCAAACAGAACCTTGGTCATGCCTGGCTCCTCGAACCACACACCTTGAGAAAATTGATATTTTTCAATTATTGTTCTAAGTATTAAATTGAACCTCAGTCATGCTTGATCTCTCGGACCACATACTTTAGGTAAATTAATACTGCAAGTTCATTTTACTAAGTTTTAAGCAGAACCTTATTCAAGCTTGGTCTTTCGGACCACATGCTTTAAGTAAATTAGCACTTTCTATTTATTTTTCTAAATGTCAAAATGGATCCCAGGTTTTACCCAACTTCTTGGATCTGTGGTTTTAAGTAAGTTGATGTTCTTAGATATCTAATACTATATATAAAAGCAGAAGCCTTTAAGGAGGTGCTGCCACATTAGGAAAAAAAGCCCCTTAAAAGGCTGCCATGTATAACTTAAAAAGCGATAAATTATGTTGGTTAGAAATCTACACATTGTTTAAAACCTCTCATTATAAATAACAAAAAAATAACCGGTTAAAATTAAAGTACACAAGGAAATAGAAATAAAGAGGCGATGAGAGAGAGAGAGAGAGAGAGAGAGAGAGAGGCAACGAGGAAACCAGGGAAAGAAGCAGAGAAGGAGAAAAAAAAAAGGAAAAAAAAAACTTGCAATACGGAGATGAGAAGAAGACAGAGTTTGTACTGCCGGTTGGCTATCACCATCATTTTCCCACCATTGTTCGTCCATTGCTGGACTTAAGCTATCAAAATCAGCACCGGTAACCTAAAGGTGCACGCAGAATTTGAGATACAAACATAGAGAGAGAACTATCACTGGTAAGGTTTTTTTTTTTTTTTTTTTCCTTAGATCTGGGTATGAAATATGAATTAGTTTTGAGAAATTTGGTTAGATTTATTTGTATTTAGGTATTTGGATTACATTAGGTTTTGATTTGATTTTTTTGATTCGATTTAGTTTCTCAATATACTAAAAACTTTTAGGAATATTTGGATTCAATTAATTTTGGTTTAATTTTAGGGTATTTATAATTGGCTTTGGACAATCAAGTTTTAGAGGCCAAAAGTCTGAGAATGGTAGAGAGAGAGTCGGTTAGACACAGGTTGCAGAGAGATTGACTAATTGGAGATTTTTTTTGGATGAAGAGGAAGAATAATCGTTAGACTGTTATGTTAATGAGCCAGAGAAGAGATAGAAATACAATACACACAGAGATAGAAATAGAGGGAGGTAATGAGGCCTAGGACATGGAGAGAGAAACAGAGAAGAGAAAGAGGTAGAACGGTAAAGAGTACATCGATTGGGCATAAGAAATCAAAACACGATTACTGTCAGTTTTTCCGGCGCTATCTGTTCCCTCGCTAGACTCAGAACACCAAAACTGTTGGTACACACAGGAATTGATACTGAGGGAGAGAAATCTAAGTGCCATTAACTCCGTCGATTAGGCCATTTACCTGCCATCATCAGATCATCGAAACTGCCACTGGTTTTTTTTTTCCCCTTTCTTATATCTGGGTATTTAATATGACTTAGTTTTTGGGTATTTTGGTTGGATAGGTATAGATTTAGATATTTGCTTTGATGTTTTGGGAATTTCTGTTACGGTTTGTAGATTACAGATTTTGATGTTGTTTGTTTGGATCTTTCCTTCTTGCCGTAGCTCACTTTTTCTCTCTTGCTTTCCATCTCTGTTTCTTTCCCAAGAAAGTTGTGATTATATATGCTTTGTTATTTGTTATTTTTCTTTAAAGAGTATAACTTAAGGGATTATTTAGTTTGCGTAAATGAGAATTTGCTCTATCACTCAAAACACAAATCTTTAATAATCAAAACCACACCAAAGTTTAATTTTAAAATTTTATTTTTTTTTCGGTCTGTTGTTTCTGAATGGTCCCTTTTTAAAAGCCAATGGAAATCTGCGGTGAAATTTTATACAAATTAGATTTACTATGATTGCCTTGTTTTTTAAATTCCTCTCACTTGGATATCCCTGCAAAAAACACAAAAAAAAAGGTAGTATCGGTGTATATTCTATTAGTGCTCTCAATCATGTTATGATATTAGAATCGTAATTATATTGGTCTATTAAAGAATCTTCCTTCAATTGTGTTCTTTGTGTATGGTATGTTAGTGCTCTTAATTATGTTATGAAACTAGAATCATAACATATTGCAATATAGAAAATTAGAAAACCATAATTTCACTTAGAAAACATTATAAATTGCTATACACTCTAAACTTTTAGATTTTATAAAATAATGTTGCAGAGAAGAGATGGGTAGAGCAACAAAGCAGTAGATCATATGGTAGTTGCAGTGATTATTGAAAGGATGGAGGGAAGGTGTTTTCTTTTGTCTTGAATGATTGGGTTTAATGTTCAAGTGAGATGCGGCATTTGGGTTTGAGTTTTTACACGCTCAAAATTGATCCATGAAAGAAATACCATATTGCCAAGTAGTTTTTCTGCTGCATTATATTTTGATTTTTTTTTTTTTAAAAGAAGTTTTAAAAGATTATCATGAAATTTTAGCTTGAACTAATGATGTTTCAGGCAGTCTTCTTATTACAAAATGTCATTTATATGGTGAGATATGTCTCTTTTACAAGGTGTTGTTGTTGCATTTCCTGTTTTTTTTTTTTTGCAACACAAAGGTAAGTTCTATGAAGGCACCAATTAGTTAACCCTTTTGAAAGTTTTTATTTTTACTTTAAATATTTATTTGTTTGCCTTTTGTTTCAATGCGTAAAAAAAATCATAGTTAGTAAGTACATATGTAAATAAGAGAAGCGTTACATTAATGATAATAGCTGTGGTGATAATTGTTAAGGGTGTTAGATGTCACTGCAATGTTAGCCGCATGGTGTGAAAGAAATTTTTGGTGGTCATAGAGAGAGCAATTGTTTAGAGGTTATCAATTTGGTGGTTGTTATTTGTTTGGTAGTGTTGAAGATAGGGAAGACAGTGCTTTGAGGCATTGGAGGAGATGCTCATTATGGTTGAGCTTAGTTATGTTGTACAATATTAATATACAGTGTTAGTATTTTTTCCTTTACTTTATAAAAACTATCCGAGTGCCTTATCAAAAATATATGTTGGGATTATTATGGAGACCATAAAGCAAAGGTAGAAGTTGGAAGAAGGAAAGGAGCATCCTACATTCTACATGTGAAGTTGATGCAATTAGCATCAACATATGGGTCGAAAAAAACCATAATCATGTTTAATTTTATGATTTCATGAAAATTTCGAATAGATTTTTTATTATTACATGCCAAAAGTTAGATGAAGCTTGCTTTAGTCTTTATATGTCATTTTTGGATTTTCTTTTTCCTCTGAATGATTTATTAATCCCTTTTGTTTGCGTCTCATGTTATTTTTGCTGATAATAAGAGAGAAGAAATAAATTTCAAGAATTCTTTTATTTGCTTGGAAATTTCAGATTTTACATAAAGGCATTTGATTTTTATAGGAATAGAAACTTTATGAAATATGTTAGTGTATTGGGTCAAATATTTTCAAATCTTAGCATCTATCTAGAAATGGTTTGTTTGAATAGAAGGGTACCCCATGAATAGCATGAGTATTAGGCTAACTATATATAAAAGCAGAAGTTTTGCCCTACAGAAAAATATAGAGACAGAAATAGAGAGAGACATAGATACAGTCTATAAGATCCCGCTGACTCAAACTTCTTCAAAATCAGTTTAAAGGTGAGGTAGAAATGGAGGCCAGCACTAGGTACCCTTTCTTCCATCAATATGGCCCTTGATTATATTCTTGATTCCGTTCAAAATATCAAATCTATGCTTCTTTCTTTTTCTTATTAAAGATACATAATTAGTCATAGAGCGAAAGATTTAATATAGTTCCTAGAGCTGTGTATCAGTGTATGTTTCTATGAAAAATTTTCATTATATACATTGGAATTTGACAATGGCTGTGTTGTATTCATTTCGGTGTGAGTGTTTGTTTGTGGTGTGATGACAAAGTGAGAGGGAGTGTGAATCGGAGCTACTATAGGTAAAGTTTTTTTTCCCCCTTTCTTTCTTAGATCTGGGTATAAAATATGAATTAGTTTTGAGTAATTTGGTTGGATTGATTTTTATTTAAGTATTTGGGCTACATTAGGTTTTGATTTGATTTTTTCGTCTCTCTAAATCTGTCTATCTTGATTTAATTTACAATAAGCCTATTAGACTATATTTGCATTTGTTATGTTTTACAGATTACTACAATTAAAATAAATCTGGGATTTCATTGTAAAGAAATGGAATGCTTACTAGGCTTCCCATGACTTATTTCCCAACAGGTATAAGTATATCCCAAATGGGTATTGTTGCGTTTTGCTGTTAGGGAAATAATTAATTATAGAATTTGAATTTTTTTTTTTTTTACATATTCTAGACTATTTTCATAAAACCCAATTTTTGTACATGTAAATTTAAATGCTATTTAAGAAGAATAGAAAGTAGTTTGTTCCTCTTAATATTCCTTAAGTTTCTTCTTCTTCTTCTTCTTCTTTTCTTTTTTTTTTTTTTTTTTTTTTTTTTTTTTTTTTTTTTAATCAATATGCTTGATTAGTTCTTTTCCCCCCCCTATATTTGATGCTTTACACAACTTATTGTATGTCGTCTACAAAGCACTGTAATGGCACTCCAATGCCCAATCAAATAAGCACCGGTAGCAGGAGAGGAGGTAGCATAGGTTGTAACACCAGCAATTGATTCAGCATTCGAATTAGCATCTAAGCCAGATCTATGGTTTTAAAATTGATTCTATTATTCCTTATAACATTTGTATATGCCTTTCAATTTTTTATGATATAAGTTTTATTTTAAAGTCTAATTTTAGTTTATTTAAGTAATTAGTTAAATTAAAGTACATTGCCCACTCTAATTATAATGTACTTTATAATACATTGTATTGTTATATTAAGTTGATTGTTTTTTTAAATATGTAAAATGACCCCGTGCATTGCACGGGTTAAATGCTAGCTACATATAATAGCAGAAGCATTTTCCTACAATTAAGGAGGTTGCGACATGTAGGAAAAAATCCCACTTAAAAATCTACCATGCTGCTGGTCAAAAGCATGGAATAAAAAGCGAAACGTTGTGCCTTTCACGTCTTCAAGATTTAAAAAATCAAGCACTGCACTCCTTTGCCATTGAAAGAAAAATGCTTTTGGAACTGTTACATTTAAAAGAAAAAATGCTTAAGTGGACTATTGCCTGCTAGCTTTTATCAATAAACACCGCCTATAATTCTTTTAGCCAATTAATAGAAATCTAAAACAGCGTGATCTTAGGTAGTTGTGAAATTAACTACAACGGCCATCTTTCATTCAAAACCTCTCTCAATTTATATTTACCTTTTGAACCATTTTTTTTCCCTACAAACAGTGATAGAAGTTTTGAATTAATGTTTTTC
The DNA here is from genome assembly GCA_023621385.1 of Quercus gilva. NCBI lineage: Eukaryota > Viridiplantae > Streptophyta > Magnoliopsida > Fagales > Fagaceae > Quercus > Quercus gilva. Next base: position 34,070,732 of record CM042483.1, on the reverse strand, counting down.
TCTTCTGCAAGAATAATTTACTCTGGAATGAAAGTTGTTGGATTTACTGTAGCCAGTTGAAAGGTGAGAATATTTTCATGTGCTATTTTTCATGAGACTGAATAATTATTTAAAAAGAGAAAAAACCGAAACTTGAAAATGTTAGTAGAAAAGCATGGTGAAAAAAAAAGAAAATAAAAAGAAGAAGAAGAAGAAGATGATGTGAAGGGAGTTCACAGAGGCTCACTAATGAGGAAGAAGTAAAGAACTGAAGAAGAGTATAGAGGAAAGGAAAAGTAACTTTATAGGAATAGTAGAGGTGAGATAAATCTCAATCATGGATGGGATTAGGAATAGTAAAATAATTTAATAGGAACCTTCTTCGAAGTTTCATTCTTCACAAAATACCCAATATGTGTCTTTATTTATGCTAAGACCATTTTATTGCTTTTATTTTTAATAAGAATCTAATCACTCTTTTTATTTTTTCTTTCACTTAAAAAAATTAACAATCATTATATATTGGGTCCTAAAAATAAAACACAATATTAAATTTATTAAGTTTACTTTCTTTTTTTTTTAGAATGAAGTTTACTTACATTTACTTTGCCTATACATCTAATTCGTTTTTCTTTTTTTGGATCCATATGTGATTTACTATTTGCCAAATTTTGTAGAAGAAATTTCAAACATCTTCAGTGAAAAGAAAATAATAAAAGAGTGAACATATAACATTCAATGTGATTTTCTCTTTAATTAAATTGTGATAGAAATGGTTCTTGCCAACATGAGGAGGAGAGAAGAGATATACTTTGGCATATGGTAAGCGGTTATTACTTATGTGGGTGAGGCGTAACCCAATATGTATTAAGGATTGGATTATATAGAAGGTTGAAGTTTGTTATTATCAAGGGCATTACAAACCTAGCATTGACACTTCAAGTGAGTGATGACAGGTATTCTAAAATAATTATTGTCACTTCATTTTCATTTTGTTAGCTTCATAAAATAAGTGAAAATTGTAATACCATATTAATAGAGCTTCTTTAAAATTTAAAGATACCATACATATAAATTAGTTAGTTTTATTTATTTTACCATAAATAACAAATAAGAGTATCCTAATTCAAAATAAATAAATAAAACTAACTAGCCCGCACATTGTGCGGGTCATACACTAGTTTATATAAGTGTTGAGCAGAATAAGGGTTGTCTGCCCTGTTTATTTTTTACAAGATATAATATTCGTCTCCATAAGATTCAGCTTTCCTTGCGGAAGACCCAACTTTCAGTACAAGTAGGTGATAATTCTCTTTATTACTGGCACTTGTTCAATTTATTTGAATTAGCAGTAATACAATATTTTTAGCTTTTGTTGAAGTATGAGTAATAACCATCCACTATTGTTAGCAATCTTGGTTAATACTGATAGGAGAGTAAAGGTTACAAGGAAAAATAAAGATTCATAAAACAAAAGATAAAGTCTTTTCATTGATAAAAAGGAGAGTCTATTGCAAACAGTGGTGGAATACCACCCAAAAAAAAAAAAAAACATGTAGAAAGATAAAAAAGAAATCCCTATAGCGGGCCTTTACTAGGAGAGGGTCCTTCTTGGGATCAGTTGCCTTGGATTGGGAATCCCCAGCCTTGGACTTAGACTTTGCATCCTTAGCCTTGGGGACCACATCCTTGATCTTAAGAGCGTCCTTGGAGTGGTTGGCCTTCATTGGTGGTTGAACCTCCTTACCCTTTCTAGCCCTTGTTAAGACTTCAGCATCAAGAGGAGGGAGAGGGTTAGCAACAAAAGGAGTGAATGTCGCTAGAACTTCTCAGATATCCTCCGGGAAGAAGATGTTCGCCTCGGCTACTAGGTCTTTAAGGCCTTTCCTCAGGTTCAAAGCCATTTCTTCCTCTTCCTCAGAACTGGTATCGACCCGGGCAACTACAAGTCCAGGAGAGTGGGCTGCAGAAGATCTATCAAATTCAACTTTAAAATCTGAGAGCTCCACAAGCCTTTCTGGCACCTTTTCTTCTTCTTTGAAGCAAAATTGGTCAATCTCGGCCTCAAGGGAGAGACGCGAGGAGGCTGTTTCCTCCGTTAGAATAGCTACTTCTCGGGGAGAACGTTGAAGAGAAAGCTCAACTGGAGGGAGGTTTTCTCGAGCCAAGAAACCAGACCGTGAGATGTCTATCCGGTGGATTCTAGGGTTACCTACTCTTATTGCTTGGTCCACGTCTTGGAATGCATTTGACAAGGGCTCAAAGTCCAATATTAAGTGAACGGTTCATAGTTACCCATCTTCACTCACAAAAATCTCAGACCGTAGCATCTTGTTAAGACCTGTGATGTTGACAAGACTGAGTCTAAGAGCAACGTGCCCTTTATCTACAAAAACATCCAAGGAGTAAACCATGGTCAAATCAACGAAACCCATTGTCTAAGGAAAACAAAGTGTTAAAAGGAAAAGGTGGTAAAGCTAAATGAGCTAAATCCCATGTCGAGGGACCTAAACCTAGGGTACCCCACCTAGCTCTTCCTCCCGACCATTCCCTAAAGGCAATTAGGTAATCATCCTTTATGCCTTTGTTGGACTTAGGAAGACATGATATCAGTCTAACAATGGTGGACCGAGACTTGAGGTAATATCCCGCGTCGGCGAGCTTGTGGCACTCATACATATGAATGACATCATGCCACGTGACTCTTAGGCCTATCTGCTTGTTGAGAGCATCTACGCTACCTAAGACCCTAGATAGGTTAAGGGCACACTGATGGGGAGTCAACTTGTGGTTGATCAGATAGTCTCATGTCACCCTACCTATGGGAAGTGTCATTCCTCCTTCTATAAAAGTGATCATAGGAATGACAACCTCCCCTTCCTTCCTATCTGTGACTATTCAGTCTGGAGCACAGTACCATAGGGATATGGTACTTAACCCTAAAGCCCTCCATACCGGCCGGAGAATCTACGAGGTGTTTGACCTTACCCATCTAGGCGAGCTAAAGGAATGCAAAGAAATTTTCAAAGAAAGAAAACGAAGAATAAAAGGCCGAGGAGATTGGCCGAGGAGAAAAAAGTTTTAAGATGTAGAAACTTACGAGAATAAGCAGGTGTATTAACCCTTTGATCTTTAGAAGATTCAAAGATTTTTTAGGGAAAGGACTTGGGAAATTTGGGAACTTAGAAAGCTATGAGGGTCTATGCATGTGGGATCTCTGGAGAGCTTGAAAACTTGTGAAATGAGGAAAAATGATTTCCCCAAGTACCTTATATAGGAGGTGAAATTGGGTGGGACTTATCTCACTCAAAATTCAAGGAAAAATGTCAACCGTAGGATTTGTGTCTCACCGTTGGATGCAGGGAACAAAGCGCTGCCTGCAGCAATTAATGATGCATCACAAGCTTCGAAGCGACAGTAACAGTTATGAGGCGCGCAAAACGGTACCCACACATGTGTAAACCAAATAAACAAATGGTCCTAACTCTTGAAAAATCAAAACCCCACTTTTTCTCCTCAAATAGAAGGGAAAAATCGGAGTTTTGAGGGGCTATTATAGGGATAAGGGGCCAAGATTATATATTGGGCCTTGAGCCTTGGTTGAGGACGTTTGCTGGTCTGAGGACGAGTAAATAGTAGTGAGGGTGTTAAGCTTAGAGTTCCATGAGTATGTTGCGAATGAAAGGGTTGGGGAGTTTGGTTTGAGGAGTAGTATCTCCTCGGATGAACGAGGCACAGATCAAATGTATATCTTGTCATTCAAGGTGACCTTCTAGAAAGCTCCATTGATAGGGATGTGCGTTATGAATGTACTGGAAGGATGGGAGTTAGGAAATATCTAAGGAAAAGCTGTTGTCATTGTATTGAATACTCTGCAGCTAACTTTCTGGTTGCATTTATGTGGAGAAGACCTGTGAACAATGTTGCCTTGATTAACCTAACTCACAAAAGGTTAGAAGGGGTGTCTGATGGGACAAGCACTCAAGGAGTGGCCTGGATGGTCAACAAATGGAAGGCTACAATCATTGAAAGAAAGGTATATAATGTAAGAAAACCTAGAGGAAAAGGAGATCGAGAAATCAAGAAAGAAATGCTGTAGCAATTAAGAACTAAATTTGTAATCAAACTTAAGAGTAATACAAAAGAACTGATCTTCTCAGACCTTGCCAATGAAAATTTTCTATAGTTAAAATTTGTCCATCTTCATTTTCTTATCATTCAAATCCACCTTATTTATTATCCAACTTATTCTAGCCCAGTTTTTCCAACCCACTCTCTACAAATTCATTATTTTGGGCCTTTTGGGCCTAAGTCCATCCACCTTTTGGGCTAGAGACTTAAATCAGGTCCTTACAGTTCTTATTATATCCTCATTGCTTGAAAATTTTCAAGAAAATCAAAGATCAGTAACTGTTGATAATCTTGGAAAATCAGTGGGTTGAAAGTCTCCGGGCTTCGATGATCTTGAAGGCTAAGTCCTGAAAAACCAAATTCAATCAGAGAAAGACTGGTGAAGGCCGGTCTTGGGTCCTCCGATGGTAAAGTTAGTGGGCTGGAATCAAGAGAAAGATATTTGTAAGACTTTTTTTTCTTTTTCTTTTTTTTTTCTGTTAAATAATGTCTGAATGACTTACCTCTTTGTAGAGAAAAGTTTATATAGTGCACATGGAACGGTTACTTCTCTGATAACCGTTCCTATTGTCGAGGAATTCATCAAAGTCAGAGGTAACTTCCATAACTTCCATGGAAGTTACTTTATCCGGACCGGTGCTTCATCATGAATAATGGAGGCTTTGGTTCATAGATAAGAACTAAATTTGCCAAGTTCAAAATATTTGCCTCGTCCGTCCTTAATTAAGGACAGACGAGCCTTGGTTCAAGTTGAATGTTTGCCTCGTCTGTCATTTGGGACGGACGAGGACAGACGAGGTTTGATGGGGACAGATGGCTTCTTTGTTGCGCCCTTCCTCTATTCTTTTTCCATGGAAGAACCATATGGACGATTTTGGAGGTTACATTTTATAACATCATCAATTGTCATAATTAAATGTTTAAAATTCAAGTTTTTATGATTTAAACTTATGCATAAAAAATTTTATTGATCAAATAGTATATAACATCCGATTTGAATGAAATTTGACATGTGTATTAAAAACATAAAATCCAATGGCTAGTTTTTTAAAATTTACATCCATTCAAAAGATATAAGATGAGTTTTAAGAGTTTTTTTTTTTTTTTTTTCCCAAATTAGTTTAAAGAGAAACATTGTCCACTAAGAGGAATGTGTGAAGGTATTTTGGATAATTTAAAAAGTGGACACACAAAATATTCTTATTCTCATAATATGTATATAGAGGACCAATGATAGCTAAATTATGTTCTGCAAAAATGACAATTACTCACTTTGGGGCATGGTTTTCAAAATTGCAATCTAGATCGTAGGATTGCATAATTTTACAATCTCACCTTACCAAAACGTTTAAGATCATACTAGAATCGTAAAAATGGTAGCTAAATTATTTATACACCAAGTATTCTTATTCTCATAATATGTATACAGAGGATCAATGATAGATAAATTATGTTTTGCAAATATGACAATTACTCACTTTGGGGCATGGTTGTCAAAATTGCGATTTGGATCATAAGATCACACGATTTTACTATCCCACCTTACCAAAACGTTTAGGATCGCACTAGAATCGTAAAAATGGTAGGATAATGTAGGATCGTAAGATCAGTTTTTGGGTTTTTTTTTTTTTTTTTTTAATAAATTCTTTTATGGGATAAATTTTGGGTTTTGATGAAACTTTAAGGGTTTTTATTTTTCTATGTTGTGATGGTATGACTTTTTTATTTTATTTTATATAATTATGTTAACCTAAGCAAATGTTTTCTAGTTTCTTGTTCACTAAGTAGTATAATTTGAATAGTTGAGTGTGGAGTTGTATCTTGATCTCTTTTGCAGATTTAGTATACAAATATACAATGTCTACATAGATAATGAACTGGATGATATTGATTAGGATGGTAATTATAAGAAACTTAGAATGAGAATAATTAAATGTTCACTTCACATTAATATTTATCTTGTTTTTGGATTTCATATTTTAGTTTGCTAGTTTCCATGATAACTTATTTTGGATTTTAAACTGGAAACTTGGAAAATATTTCCATATTATTGAATTTTTAGATATATTGGGTCAGAACTTAAATATATTTGTTTTGTCAGTATAGACGTAGCGGTGTATGACATGCAAATTGCATCATATGATGCAAAACTTTGTTTGTTTGTTTGTTTGTTTGTTTATTTTTTTTTGTTTATTTTTTTTTTATTTATTTTTTTTTTTTTATGGATAAAATTACAACTTCCATGATTATTCAACATACAAAGTCATTATCAATGTGTTTTTTGTTTTTGAAAGCTCGAAAATGTGTTGAAAACACACGAGCGGTTTAGACCCCAAAATTAAAATTACGGCTTGGTTGATTTTACACTAACTTAATGATAAGTGCGGAATAGTGTAAATACAAGCGTATAGGCAAACCAGCTACTCTAATCCATATTTAAAGCAACACAGCAGTAAAAAGGAAATGAACAAGAGTAGGGAAGAAGGATGCAAACACAAATAACACCGAGACGTGTTATCGAAGAGGAAACCGAAGAACTCGGCGAAAAACCTCTCCGCCGCCCTCCAAGCGGAAATCGATCCACTAGACAATCAGTTGGGATACATGAGTTAGCAAAAGACCCTCCAAGCCTAGTCTACCCGATGTACCTAAGCCCTCCAAGCTCCTACTCCAACAAGGCTTCTCGGAACCGTGTCTTGTCCTAGTTTTTCGGATCCCGCAATAAGCTCCATGTTGCATCTGCCATTCTAGGCTTCTTCCAATGCTTCCCAGCAGCACCAAAAATGTCATACAGCACTCTCAAGATGTAGCAAGTGTTTGGGCTATCAACCTCTCAAAGATATGGATAATGGAAAGGGAAAAGTTGAGGAGATACCACAAGCAATAGTATAGAGAAAGGTAGGGATGACAATCTTTAATTCACAATGTGTTTGGCTAGGGTTTTCTCTCTCAAGCCTCTTTCAACATCTGTGGGTAATGATGGTATATATAGGATAGGTGCAAAATGTGTTAGTCAGTCAGTACAGGCTGGTAGAACAGCTTGTCTCGCGGGTGTCTCGCGGGAAGGCCTTACTGCGAGATACTCACGAGAGACAGCTTGTCTCCACCTAGCCTGACCCTTCGCATTCCAGCACGTGCAGGGCACATGCTTCACTTCGCGGGAAGCTAGGCCGCGACATACCCGCAAGAATCCTTCAGCCTCCACATGCTTGAGTCTTCACACACACTCTCTATCACACAACCCTTACAACAAATCCCACAACAAATACAGGGTATACGTGATTGATAATAATTACAATCAAATTTGGCACGGAATAAAAGCCAACAAAAACACAGTTGTAAATTACAACTTTACAGTTTTAAATATGAAAATATGTAGCATCTTACGATTCACGATCCGATTCTACAATCCACAATCCCACATATTTTCCATGATACTACGTAGGATTCCAATTTTGACAACCTTTTATATATATATATATATATATAGGGCAAAACTTAGATACAGTACCTTATGTACAGTACATTAAGTTCCCCTCTTGAAATTAGGCCACCTGTCAAATTAAAAAAAAAAAAAAAAGCAAACAGCATTAAAAATACTCTTTTTTTCTCCTTTGACCCGTGACAGACCCAATGGCTTTTACACTTCAGATCTTTCAAACTTCTGACCCTCAATCTCTGAAGCATTGATGGCTTTAGATCTCTCAGAGAAATCTCATAAGAACCCAATGGCTTCAGATGGGATTTAGAGCTTTATACTAGGAAATGAGCTTTTTGGATTGCTCTTTCCCCTTAAATGCCTCTATTGATATTCATTGTTTCTTCAAAAGACATATCAGTGCTCTACGCCTTTACCTATAGATGAATAACATCTCTTAGAAAACTCCAAATCTTAACAGAGTGTTGGTTTAGGATTAATTTTTATATTTAAATAGATATGGATTGAAGAGATGAACAATTTCCAGCAACAATTTCCAGCACTTTTGTCCTTTTGCTTGATTTTGATGAGAAGTCTATGGGATCTGAACTCATCAGGTGTTTATGAGATTGTGGGTGAGAAGTTTGAGAGATCTAAACTGTGAAGCCATTGGGTTTTCTCACAGTTCAGGCAAAAAGGAAGAAGAAAGACCTGCCTGTTTTAACACCGTTTGCTTTTTTTTTTTTTTTTAATTTAATTTGACAGATGGCTTAATTTCAAGGGAGGAACCTTATTACTGTACATAAGGTATTGTATTTAAGTTTTGCCTATATATATATATATATATATTTTTTTTTTTTTTGAGAAGCGACAACCTTTTATATAGGGTAGTTGTAAAAAACAAAAAGAAGAGAAACAAAACTACTTGGGGATTTTATTTTCAGTACAACAGTAAGAAATTGGGGGCTCTTGATCTCGTACACATCATTACATATCAAAATCTTCGAACAATTTCGTAGATGTAAATTGTACTTAGAGACCGTAGAAAGACATCCACCTATCTGCCATTTCAAGACATTCTTTAGGCTTGTATTCTGGAGCTGTGTGACCCCCTCCCTGTACAAGTAAAAATATCAAAATTGCTCATTTCCTGCTTGTGAAAACTATTGCAATTTTTAAATAAACCGGGATTTTTTTTTTCTTGCCTTCACTGTAGCAAAGGTTAAGCCGTCTCCACCTGCTTTCACATATTTCTCTGTGAATCTATTAAAAAAAAGGTGAGTTATAAGTATGAGAATTTTCTCCATATATGTATAAATATAGCTTAACAAGTACAGAGTTACAAAAATAATAAGAAAAAAAAAAAAAGATTAGAAGCTAACCCTGCAATTTGACCATCAACAGTCCAAGGCCTCCAACCATCAACCGTTGTCATATTCAGAAAATTTACCCATGCTAGTGTACCCACATATGGAATCATCATGTCGTGGTCACCACTGTAACAATGACAATTATATGATCAAGAAATATTAAAATGATTTTAATTCGAAGTTAATAGAGCTTGGGGTGTGTGTGAGTTTGGGGTCTCCGAGCTCTAGTTCGAGCTGGTGATACTCATGAGCTTTACTAAATGTATCATGGGACGTGGGACAATGACTGCCACGCACGAGTCCCCCCCTTTTTTAATAAAAAAATAATAATGAATTATTTTGAATAATTTTTTTGAAAGATGCATATACTTTTAATTTAATAAATGTGACAAAGCTGATCAATTTTGAGTTGATCACAGCAGAAGCAGAAGCATAAGCAAAATGGTAATGAGAAATCACCTGTATATTAAAGCTCGATAGCCTCTCTTAAGGAGTTCATCATGATAATGGACCACGCTGTGGAGGTTGCTATCATAAGCTAAGCTTTTATTGCACCTCTTCCAATCTATTATCGTCCCCTAAAATTTCATTTCAAAAACATCTTAGTGAAATTAGTTTGACTTGGGATACCACAACTTTTGGCCTTGGTTTATTATTTTTTCGGCATAAATTAACTTTTAAAGCAATTTTTTTACGTGGGTGGTTGGAGAGAGAAATTTAAAGCCTAAATGTCTTTGGTAAAAATACTAGAAAGTAATAGTTGAACAACGTAACCCTTAGCTACAATAAAACGTTATTAACCTGAAAGTTTTAGTGAAATGTCACTTACGTTTCGGACCCCAAGAGCATTTTGTACAGTTTGATCATTGGCCCACATGTAAGAGAGCACATAATTGCTATTCTGCAAGGAAGTATAAAGGTGGCCTTAACAAGAGAATCTAGTTTACAAAATTGGAAAAATATTTTTTCATGATCATTCAAATTCACTATTTCACACATGTATCCACAATTGATATGAAAATATTTATATTTTAATCATAAAGATGTAAAATAGTGGATGCATGAGAATCAATATTCTACAAAATCAGACATAGACATTAATGTTACCCGACACCACTTTTCTTGGCGTTTAGTAGGTGATTGAATGATCTCATCCGGTATGTCGTCAAAAAATTTTCTTCCCCAGTTCATGGTTTTTGGTCTTGGGGTTGCAAAGCTACACTTGGGTTCCAAAATGTGTGCATCATTTACTCTTATTGTGCACTACAAATTCAGTCACACGTTTAGTTACACAACAAAAGGATAAATAAAATAAAAGGAAAAAATAAAATAAAATGAAGTAAATGAAAATTCAGTAAGTAATTCTCACTAGTGACAAACAATTAGAATTAAAATAAAAAAAAAAGAATAAAATAAATTTGTTTTGAAACAACTAGATGGGCAAGTCCTCTAACCTCTGCGACAAGTCCAATATCATCAATGCATGTTGAATTGTTTATGTCTGGATCAACGTATTCCTCGTTGCAACCAGCTTTTATCGACTGGAAAAGCATATATGTAAAATTTTCAGGACACATGCTAGAAATTAAATAGTGGTAGAAACTAGAAACATCATTATCTGTTGTAATCAAATTATTTTACTATTACATCCAAGAAATCAAATGATGAACTCATGAACTAAGGGGAAAAGTATTTGCAAGTCAAAGATAATGATTTAAATGGTTTGAGTACTTGTAACAAATGATTACCTCCTTAGTTACAAGTTACAACTAAAAAATAAAAAATCATTTTTCTCTTTTTGAATAAAAAAAAAAAAACACTACTTTACAAAGCCAAACCCTGATACATAATTCAAGTGGACAATGGTTCAATGCCTTTTCATATAATCGTATTATACGGTTTTGCTCAAATACTACAACTTTGAAAGTGTATTGAGTACTACGTCAATTAAATTTAAAATCAAGTGGCATTCTGCACCGCTATTAGATTGAAAAAAAAAAAAAAAAAAAAAAAAAAAAATCCTATACTGAAAAATTGACATTTTTTCATTTTAGTTAAGTAAAATAGATTATCTTCCCGAGGGAAGCTTGTGTCTAATGCCTTTTTGCACTGGACGCAAGACGTTTCTTATCTTCCTTCCTTATGTAAGTATATTAATATCACAAACAAGAATCAAGCATAAGCAGAGGTTTCAGATTACTTCGTAAAGTTCATCCGATATGAGTGTCAACCGGTGGAAATATTTCACTCTGGAATTCTGATCACCATGTTGGTCTGTCACTGGGTTGCCAAGCATGTATCCCTGATTGAATTGAAACAATATAAATATTAAACCAGAATTTCAAAGTTCAGTGTGAGTCAGAGTGAACCAGAACAACCATGACAAAGAAAGGGAATTCAAGTATGATAACTAGGCACATACTAGGAGAGTCATGGGAGGTACGCTTCCGTCTCTGTTACCTGCAATGCCATAATCGACCAATATTATGACTAGTTTACAATGAAAATGTTTTGAATAAATTGTATGAATGAACGCTAGTGTTTTTTTTTTTTTTTTTTGTAAAATGAATGAATGTTTACCATTTGATATTAGAAGAGTAACTTGGGGAACAATTACGCCTGAATATGAATCACCAGCTATGTAAAGTGGATTTTTGATATATCGGGGATGATCTAACAACCACTGCATCACAATTTGCAAAAATAATTAACACTTTCAATTAAATCAACAAGAATAATCCATTTGATTTCATAGTTTTTGCTCACCTTTCTAAGGAAAAGATATATGGCCTGAGGTGATTTAGTGTCCGAGCTGTAGTAACCTTCTTGGGTATGAGAGTACGAGAATCCAGTACCAACAGGTGCGTCTAAAAATATTACATTTGCGACCTGGAAAATTGTAGCCATATATAGTGTGTCAAAAAAAAAAAAAAAAAAAAAAAAAAAAAAAAAAAAAAAAGCTCTTCCTTTGCATAAGAATGAAGATGGTAAATAGGAATTTAGCACCTCCGTCCATGAGTACGGGTTCTGAACCAGCGTTGGCCTGCTACCATTGAAAGCGGCATAGTCGAAAGTTAGTGGTCCTGCACAATGGTAAAAGTTACTATAGGTAAAACATTCAAGTCAATGGAATGGGTTAAATTTTGAGGCAAAAAACCAAATAGGTTAAATAAATTGGATATGCTATGAAGTGGAGATGATCCTCTTTGGTGGTAGGAGTGTGCGTCAATTCCACCAATAAGACAAAATTGACCCAATCCTTCCCAACTTGATGCTTCGAGTTGGTTTTCATGAATTGATATGTTGGAATTTTATTTTGAGTATTGGAAACTATCAACTCATCAAATCCAACCTAACTCATTATATATATAAATTTAGTTTTATTACCCTTATTTTAATTTTTTTAGTTTGATTTAATTTCATATTTTGAGAATTTGTTTCAATGAATATGAAAATATGGAATATAATATGAATATATTATATAAATTGTAATAATTTATAGAAAAAAGTGTTTTTTTTTTTTTTTTAAAGAGAATTTCAACATATGGCGTCCGTTCCCGATGATAACTCTTTATCATTAGACCAAGACATTAATCAATTTTTAATGTAAGCAGGTATTGAACTTAGATCTCTTATACAACTATCGATAAAAACTCAATTTTTTAGAAGGCACCAAATATATATGCACAAACTGTAGACCCAAATTTCCCAACCCAACCCAACCCAACATAATCCAAACCATTGTGAGTTGGGTTGGGCTGATTACTACACATGCGATAGGTTAGAAATTTCTCAACCCACCAAAATTAAGTTAAGTTGAAAAAAATCTCCAACTTGACCCATACACATCCGTACCCCTCAGCAAATTACTTTAAGGGTCTGTTTGGATACAACTTATTTTTGCTGAAACTGAAAACTGAAAACACTGTAGCAAAATAATTTTTAAATGTGTGAATAGTACGTGAGACCCATTTTTAATATTTTAAATACATGAACAGTGCTGCTACAATGCGTGAATAGTGATAATTGTCTCCTGCACAGTGATTTTACTGTTCATGCACAAAAAAAAAAAAAAAAGAAAAAAAAAAGAAGGAAACGTGAAATAGAAAACGTAGACTCATAATAAGTCCTATCCAAACAAACACATACTAAGTCTTGTAAAAGACATACATGATTTGTGTCACCTTACTGTCTCAAAAATACATTTCAACAACGACATACTACAGCAATTTTCATGACAATATATGATTAGGCTTTCATTAAAAGGATCACTCATGAGTTCTTATTTCATTAAATTGGTTAGGGATAAGAATTTATTAATGTTGATTGTCATATGATTAATTTGCATATACGTTTTCCTTTGGTAAGTGAAATCATATTAGGGTATATATATATATATATATTTTTTATTCTGAGAAAAACATATGGGGGAATTTCAACTACTTAAATGGGTTAGAACATATCTAATTGTCAAAGTAAGTTTGGTCTTTTTGCAACATAATATTTGCTAAAGAGAGGACGAGTAGATGAAGGTTGAAGTTGACCTTAGGAGTGGTTGGAGTCTCTGGATAGGTCAGGTACCTATAAAAACCTCTCCATTTTAAGGTTAAATTTTAGTTTTTAGAAATTTAATGGTGTTGATGCTGTCACACAATTTAAAATCTCATTCCACCAAATATGTACACCCACGAATCTCTAAAAAAGTAAAATTTGACTATGGCCCTAGACCATCTCCATATCTCAAAAGCAAATGTAGAGGATTCTCCCCCCTCACCTCTATTTAAAATGGATTTATTTTATGTTTAAATTACATGTTATAAATCTAAAGGGATATTTAGTCTCATTTTGTACCCGGTCAAATCCAAAAAATAAAATCTTAAATATATCCTCTAAATTTCATTTGAAATGAAAAGTATCTTAATTCTTGTTCAACTCACTTCTTAGTAAAGTTGAACATTATTGCTAGGGACTCATGTGTAACATCGTAATAAGAGAAGAAATGATAGATAATGACTTTATAAGCATGCGCGTTTATATATATATATATATATACACATACTGAGTGTGGGCATTAAATCCTTAACTCATATTGTAACTTGGACAGATAAAGTCATTATTCAACTCATATTCTTTTTGAGAAGAATTATCCAACTCATATAATGTACCTAACTATTGTGCTTCACTACCTTATCGCATTTTCTAACCAAACGGTCACTACTCACTAGGCGTTGACAATGTTGAGTACGTATAATAAATTGGACTAATATGGAACTACTTTGTTGACAATTGAGTTTTCAAAGAATTTATTAGAGAATTTGGCAAATTGAGAGCAGGTTCAAATAGGTTTTAGAAATAGGGTGAGGTTTTCATATAGTGCATAGAATCAAAGAGCATTGGACAAGACACTAAGCTGACACATAATTATTTTAATTATGACACGTATCATATTTGTGTCATGATTACCTCCAAATCCAATACACAAAAACGCTAAAAGGAAACCAAACTTTAAAAATTACCGTCAATTTAAAAAGCATTTATCCTAAAGCTAACTTTAGTTATATAATGTCTTTTTACTCCTATACAATATATCAAAATAAATAAATAATATAAATTATGTATTTATTTAAATAACTATATTTGATCGTAAACTAATTAATACCATTAAGTCGAGTTTGGAAACACACATGAAAAAAAGACTTAAAAGTTAAAACCCATGTATTTTCCATCACTTTGGATCAAGTGTCAAGAGGTCGTGAGTTCGAGTTCTAAATACTGACCCGTAGTTCAAAATGCATCAATCGTGGTAATAAGGTCAAGTGGTAGCATGCCATGTTGACACTGGTGGTACCCATAAATTTATCAAAAGACTCAAGTGGCAATGTACCACGGGGCATGAGGCAATGACTGCACATATGAGCCCCATTTTTTTCTTTCTCCCAAAAAGAAATCCCCATGTATTCTTAATGAGATCAGGACCGAGTGGGGGGGACACATTTGCCAGCTCCTTTAAGTTCCAGGTGTGTCCATGTTAGTGATGCATAACATGCTTCGGAAAAGAACAAACAATTCGAAACAATGATGTTATCGTTTCATGAGCAAAATCCAAATTAAAAAGATAAGAATTAATTAATTAACAACCAAGTTAACAAGTTATGGAAAAAGGTAATATAAATTATACATTTTCCTACCATTCTTTATATCCATTGTCTCTTTGAAGGTTTTGAATGGTAGACACAAAATTTCAAAATTTCTTTCTTTTAGGTATGAGAATTGAAAAGAAATTAAAGTTGAGTGATATACCGATTTCGTAAAGGAGGCCGGAGAGAGCTGAACAACCAGGGCCTCCGGTAAGCCAAAGCACAAGAGGGTCTCTTACTGGGTTTCTTTGTGACTCAACGAAATAGTAGAATAGCTCTGAATCATCTGTTTCCCCTACTGCAACATATCTATATACAATGCCATTGTCACAATTGTTACATTTCCAATTATACATACAACCATGGAAAATTAGAGGAAAAAAGAAGAAGAAGACAAATGTGCTTCATGAAAATAGTGAAGAATTAATGTACAAACTCACCCAGTTTCCAGTTTGAATGGAAGTGTACCAGGATAGCCTGGTAAAGTGTCCAAGATCGTCTTCGATGATGTTGCAATGCTTGAGAGAAGTAATACAAGAAGTACATGAAGACACATTAAACCAACATACTTGCCATTAACGCACGAAACTTTTAGAAATATCGATTCAGTTGCCATATTTGCCATGCCTTAATTAGTTGTGGTGAGTGATACGAAAAGCAAGAATGTGGGCAAAAAAATTGTAGGATATATGAATATTACTCATACCATTTGTTTCTAACAGATAATTGTGAATGTCTTTGAAACTTAAAAAGGGGCTTTGATCATATCTGTTTGATATGTACTCTTTTGTATTTGCCATGAAAAAACCCTTTTTTCCCCCAAACCGTAGGTCCAAGTTATGAACGTTTGTTAACATTGGCTCCATTGAAGTTGGAGTCAATTCATCAAACAACAGTGGAAAATAGTTTCTCACCTATAAAATTGCAGCTAACTTTCACTTCATTCAAAAATGAAAATCTTCATGAATTTTATGTTTAATACGTAGGTGAACTAATTGAGTAAGGTCAACAGTACTACATGCTTTGCTTTGACTTTCACGCCATGAAAATTGATGAATGGATGTACATAGAAGAAATTCAATTACAACCAACTTTCAGTAGCTGCCAATAAAACGGGGTTAAGTACAGCCTAACTTAAATATTATTCCACGTGGTTCACATTTTATTTGTTTCCTACTATATATATATATATATATATATTTAGAGATGAGTTCAAATTACACCTGGTATAACTCAATAAAAGTTACACAATTTTTACACTATAGATTTCTAAGAGATCTAATGGTTTAAAAAACAGACACAATCTAGTAATATTTTGAACAAGCAAATAGTCAAAACAATCCAAGGAAAAAAAAATAGAAAGATCAGCTTATATATAGTTGATGCTACTACAAATAATCAAGTTCATGAATAAATACTAGTAGATATTGTTGCCAAAAGGCTAAATAAAAAAATTGGTTCATAATGTAGGTTCTAGTTAGCTCAACTGCTAAAGTCTCTAATGGTTGTTGTGGGTGCCCGAGGACCAAGGAGGAAGGCGTAAGGTCGAACTGTTGAGTCAAGGCTCGAGGAGGAATTGGAGAGGCTAGGGAATTGGGCCGAGTGCAGCACAGGCAGGGGCCCAAAGGACTGTAGTGCCTCTGCCTTAGGGGGAGAGGTTGACAGGTGTTGAAAGAGGACGAAAGTCCGGTAGAGGTGGGTGGAGAGGATGAACTAGGGACGGGCTATATAAAGAGGAGGGAGTTCAGCTACTGGGTATGAGATAACTTGCAGGCAGATTCCACGCTTGTTGTGCTATTCCATCTCTTATAAATTTCATTGGCTTGGACCAAAGTTCAAACAGGATCATCCTATCATACTTGGTGGACGTTGCATATCCAAACTTTTTTTTTTGGTCCTTACAGTTTAAGAGATCTAAAGTTCAATCCCTGCCTATACCAAAAAACTGATTGGTGTCTTAGTCTTGTGATAAAAGAGATATCATCAGGAGCGGATGCCATAGGTACTCTCTCAAGAAAAAAAAAAAAAAAAAAAAAAGGTTCATAATGCAATTGTGAGTGAGTGAAAAACCATTGATATCTCCTTGCTTGGAAAATTTCATTGGTACCCTATTAAAACAAAAGCTGTGATATAGTTTAAAGAAAAGTTCGTTTTCTCAATATATATATTGTGGGTGTGAAAACCCAACGCTACATATTGGGCCTGGGGCCTAATTTGAATATCACTGTTTATTCGAAGAGATAAAAAGGATCAAGGTTGAGTCCGTTTGGTGGAAATGCACTTGAAAAGGAATGATGGGATACGTCCGAAGACGGTCCTGTTGGTCCGAAGAGGTCCCCCTCATCGGATCATTAGAGAACTTGATCAAGCAAACATACTAAAGGCCTGAGCGACCTTCCCAACTGATTCCACGGTAAAGAGCGAATTCTGGGCATGCCTAGGGATGAGAAGAACATAAAATATCTTAAAAGAAAAGCTGCTACCATTGCATTTAATGCACTGCAGCAACTTTCCTGGCCGCATTTATGTGGAGAAGAATTTTATTCATTTTTCTATAAATATTAAGCCTCTTCAGATTCTAGGGGGATCCACTTGTTAATAGTTTGAACATCATATTATCCTGACTTGCATGTATGAATCGTTGCTAAATCCATAACTAGCCTAGCTGTTTAACCCATTCTCTACAAATTTATTGTTCGGGGTTCATTGGGCTCACAATCTGTAAAGCCTGTGCTTGGCCTATCAAATTTGGACCCTACAATTGGCGCTGTCTGTGGGAAATAGCTTGAGCAAAGGTGGAAGCAACACCTCATAAATGGCCGAACCAAGGCAACATCCAGCAGAGTCCAGGGCATCTCAGCACACTGATCATTTTCTTAATCTGGAACGAAAGCAGGATCGTGAAGGTAGTGTACACACCGCACATGACAATCGAAGCCAGTCACATGGAGAGAGCCACATGTCCCATGTAGAGAAAAACCAAAGCATGCAGTTAGAAATTGAAAGGCTAAAGAGGGAGCTGCGCCATGCAAAGAGGAAACGCATTTCCTCGTACTCTGATGAAGATTCTAAGGACGAACAGGACGTTGTCTACAAGCAGAAACTTCGAACACTAGTCAGCGAGTCCTTTCCTTATGAGGAGATGCACCATCGTGAGAGGAATCCTTGGAGTCCCTTACCTAGGGGCGTAGGGAACGATGCTATGAGTAAAGCTCTGGATCAGATTTCCAGGTCTCCTTTTACATGTAACATTGAGAATGCAAGACTTCCTCGACGTTTTCACCAGCCTACATTCACCATCCACAACGGTCGGACAGATCCTGTGGAACATGTGAGTCATTTCAACCAGAGGATGGCCGTTCACTCCAGAGATGAGGCCCTAATGTGCAAGGTCTTCTCGTCCAGCTTGGGACCGATCGCCATGAGATGGTTTGATAGTTTGAAAGCGAACTCCATAAACTCTTTCCAAGAGCTAACTCAGGCATTTAGGTCTCGTTTTGTCACATGTCGAAGGGTTCCGCAGTCCATGGCCTCCCTATTGTCCGTCAGCATGAGAGAGGGTGAAACTTTGAAGTCATAGTCAGATAGGTTCTGGGAAATGTATAACGAGATGGAGGAAGATTGTGACCTGGTGGCCATCAGCTCTTTTAAGCTAGGCCTTCCCACCGAACATGGCTTGAGGATGTCCCTAATGGGCAAACCTGCTACCAGTGTACACCAGTTGATGGATAGGATTGACAAGTATAAAAGAGTTAAGGAAGACCAATAGCAAGGTAAGAGAAAGGATAAGGTTATCCCTCAGGAGAGGAGGGATTTCAGGTTGGACCGGCAGAACCATAACAGGTCGAGAAAGGATTGGGTCGGACAGGGTTCAGCGAACTTTCAGACAGTCAATGCTGTGTTTCGTGAGCCAGTGCACCAAGTCCTGGAAAGAATCAAGAATGAGCCTTTCTTTAAGAGGCCAAACAAGATGGTCGGAAACCCTAAAAGGTGCAACCACAATCTCTACTGCCAATACCATCTTGATCATGGGCATACTACGGAGGACTGCAAGAACCTGTGGGACCATTTGGATCAACTTGTCAGCGAGGGTAAGTTAAAACAACTTTTACACCACTCCTATGGTCAGGGAAACTAAGCAAACACAGGGTCTCGGAGAGATGATTTTGTAAAACCCCCTTTGGGCACGATAAATGTTATCTTTGCCGCACCAGGGAGGACAGGGTCTTGCCTATCCAGAATATTATCAGTCGCTCGGCTGCCCTCGGAGAGTGTTAACAGAAAGCCGAAAAGGCCTAGGATGGAGGTTCAACCAGTTTTGGGCTTTTTGGATGAGGACAAAATCGGGACTATACAGCTGCATGATGATGCTCTGGTGGTTACTCTCAGAATAGGTGGGTACGACGTGAAGAGAGTGATGGTAGATCAGGGCAGCGCCACAGAAATAATGTACCCAGACCTTTATAAGGGGCTGAATTTAGCTCTCGAAGACTTAACGCCCTACAGTTCCCCTTTGGTGAGTTTTGATGGCAAAGTGGTCATCCCGAAAGGCCAAATCAGACTACCTGTGCAAACCGGATCTGAGACGGTGGAGGTAGATTTTATACTGATGGATGCCTACTCACCCTACACCGCGATTGTGGCTAGACCTTGGCTTCATACCCTCGGGGCCGTATCCTCCACTTTTCATCAGAAGGTCAAATATCCGTTCGAATGGTGAGTCAAGGAGATCCGAGGAGACCAATCTACGTCCAGGCAATGTATAGTGGCAGCTGTCCAACACAAACCTCGGGCTGAGTCCTCGGACCGTAACGATGAGAGTTTATAGCAGTTAAAACCTTCGGTGTTGGACACCGAAACCTCGACCGAAGGGGCAAAATGTGAAAGCTTGATAAGGATAGTTATTGATAATGACCCAAAGAAGTTCTTTCAAGTCGGATCTATGTTGTCTCCTCAAAAGAAGGAATAGCTAATAGAGTTTCTCAGAACCAACGTTGATGTATTTGCATGGGACTATGCAGAAGCCCCAGGAGTAAGCCCAGAGTTCATTTGCCACCATCTAAACGTTAATCCCACCATCGTCCCCAAGAAACAACCGCTCCGGCGTCCATCAAGGGAACACGCAGATGTGATCAGGGAAGAAGTGATGAAACTCAAGCAAGCAGGGGCTATTAAGGAAATCTTTTATCTTGAATGGCTGGCTAACACTGTGGTAATAAAAAAGAAAAGCGAAAAATGGCGGGTGTGCGTGGATTTCACTGACCTTAACAGAGCTTGTCCGAAGGATCCGTTTCCCATGCCGAAGATAGACCAACTAGTTGATGCTACCATTGGACACCCTCGGATGAGTTTCTTGGACACATTTCAAGGTTATCATCAGATACCATTGGCTCTCGGTGATCAGGGGAAAACAACTTTCGTAACCCCTGTGGGGAATTACCACTACAAGGTAATGCCGTTCGGCCTGAAAAACGCAGGGGCTACCTATCAAAGGATGATGACCAGAATGTTTGAGCCGCAGTTGGGTAAAAGCATGGAGGTTTATATTGATGACATGGTGGTGAAAAGCAAGGTTAAAGCTGGGCACATTGGGGATCTCAAGGACGTTTTTGAAATTCTAAAGGGACACAGATTACGCTTAAACGCATCCAAGTGTTCGTTTGGTGTGGGATCAGGCAAGTTCTTAGGATATATGGTGACTCACAGGGGGATTGAAGTTAACCCCGATCAGATAAAGGCCATCAACAACTTACGAGCTCCTCAGAACCCCAAGGAAATTTAGAAGTTGACTGGGATAACTGCTGCCCTTAATAGGTTCATTTCCAGATCAGCAGATAGGTGTAGACCTTTTTTCTCATTGATCAACAAGTAGAAGGGTTTCGAATGGACTGAGGAATGTGCTGTTGCTTTTCAGCAATTTAAGGACTACTTAGCTCGACCTTCAATCATGTCCAGTCCTAAGCCAGATGAGGTCTTATTTGCTTACATCGTTGTAGCTCCTAATGCTGTAAGCCTGGTGTTGATATAGACAGACTGTGGTGTGCAAAAACCAATTTACTACGTAAGTAAGTCACTGCATGAAGCTGAAATTTGTTATTTGCCACTGGAAAAGGCCATCCTGGCTGTGGTGCTCGGTACGAAAAAGCTGCCTCATTATTTTCAAGTCCACACCGTTATAGTCCTCACCCAGCTCCCACTCAGGGCAATACTCCGAAGCGCCGACTACACCGGAAGGATTGCCAAATAGGGCGCGATCCTAGGGGCTTTTGATATCAAATACATGCCTCGCACATCAGTGAAGGGCCAGATCCTTGCGGACTTGGTTGCCGAGTTCACGGAGCCTCATTTAGAAGAAGTAACACCAACATTGGGCCTGGATGGAAGGTCTGTTGGCATGGTTTCTCTACGAAGCTCTTTGCCCTGGGAAGTGTACGTAGATGGCGCATCGAATCAGAGAGGTTCAGGAGTGGGACTAGTGTTGATATCCCCAGAGAGAATTATCATTGAAAAAGCGTTAAGGCTGGATTTCTCGGCGACGAATAATGAGGCAAAGTATAAGGCTCTATTGATGGGAATGACGATGGTACGAAGGATGG
Organism: Quercus gilva; assembly: GCA_023621385.1. Lineage (NCBI taxonomy): Eukaryota > Viridiplantae > Streptophyta > Magnoliopsida > Fagales > Fagaceae > Quercus > Quercus gilva. The sequence continues at coordinate 34,049,101 of CM042483.1, read as the reverse complement.
GAGGAAAGTCAGTTGAGATGTTCTCGGACTCAAGATTAATCGTTGGTTAAGTGCAAGGTGAATTCGAGGCGAAAGATGAAAGAATGCAAGGGTACTTGAGTCGAGCTAAATCCCTGCAGTCAGAGTTTGAATCTTTTAACCTGCGGCACGTCCTCAGAAGCGGTAACACGCATGCTGATTCTTTGGCCATGCTCGCCACCTCTTCGGCGCAAGAGTTACCAAGGGTTATCCTCATTGAGGACATGCATAGACCTACGGAATTAAGAAAAGAGGTAGTCCAGGTTCATTATATCAGGGCCGGCCTAAGCTGGATGGATCCTATCATTAAATTCTTGAAGGACGATGTATTGCCCGAAGAAAAAGGGGAAGCGGACAAAGTACAGAGGAAAGCTACGAGGTTTTGATTGTCCGAGGACCATAAACTGTATAAGCGTTCCTATTCAGGTCCATACTTATTGTGCGTGCATCCTGAAGCAGCTGAATCACTACTAGAATAATTGCATGAAGGGATCTGTGGGAGCCATACTAGAAGTAGATCCTTAGCTCACCGAGCCATTACTCAAGGTTATTGGTGGCTAAATATGCAGAAAGAGGCCCATGAATATGTTAAAAAATGTGACCAATGCCAACGGTTTGCGCCGAACATACATCAACCAAGTGGCACCCTTAATCCACTATCCAGCCCATGGCCTTTCGCTCAATGGGGATTGGATATCGTGGGCCCATTCCCTAAGGCGACAGGAAACAAGAAGTACCTTCTAGTCAGCATGGACTACTTGACCAAATGGGTCGAGGCTGAACCTCTAACAAACATCAGGGATGTAGATGTAAAGAAATTCACCTGGAAAAATATTATCACTCGGTTTGGGGTCCCTCATACCCTCATCTCGGACAATGCGCTTCAGTTTGATAGCAAAGCTTTCAGGGGTTATTGTAGCGAACTAGGAATCACAAACAGATACTCCACCCCTGCTTATCCCCAGGGAAATAGGCAAGCAGAAGCTGTTAATATGGTCATAATTAACGGATTAAAGAAGAGGCTGGACGATGCAAAGGGTAGATGGGTGGAAGAATTGCCCCACGTATTGTGGGCATACAGAACTACGCCTCATAGGTCTACTGGGGAGACCCTCTTTTCAATGATCTATGGGGCTGAAGCTGTTATACCTTTGGAGATTGGGTTCCCAACATACAGGACTAGCTTGTTTAATCTGATTGGCAACAATGGGCAGCTAGAAAAGAGTTTGGATCTAATTGAAGAAAGAAGGGAAAATGCAATGGTCCAACTGGCACATTACCAACAAAAGTTCAAGCAAGGCTACGATGCCAACGTAAGGCTGAGACCTTAAGAACCTGGTGATTTGGTGCTGAGGAAAGTGGTGGGTACTGCAAAGAATCCAACCTGGGGAAAACTAGGACCAAATTGGGAAGGACCATATCGTATCACTTCAAGGGCTGGTATTGGAGCATATTTCTTAGAAGATCTGGATAATCATGTAATACCCCGGTCGTGGAATGTGAATAACCTCAAAAGGTATTATTACTAAGTGAATCCTTCTTTCAATCAATGTACCATTATATTATGCTAAGAATTTTCCTAAGTCTTCGGACTAGATGATTTGGGTTAGCTAACGCTCGTTTATAATTCCTATAAGTGCTTAAACTTAAGTGAGTCTCATTTTACTAAGTAACTCCCCAACGAACAGTTTTTCTCAAGTATTATTGTCTACATCATCAGCATGGTACGGTGGTTAGGTTTACAATTTCCCCAAGTGTTTTGAATTTGAGCTCAACTATGTCTATAATTCTCGGACCAAGTTACTTTCGTTAATTAACACTCCAATACAGTCGTTATGACCACAAGGACTCCCTAGCCGCGTTTAAGTCAAAATCATGGTATTAAGTGATTCTCATTCATCAACCTATTGTTATTTGCAGTAATGATGCATCATGACATATACCGTAATAGCGATAAAGGTAGAAAGGAAACCATTTCATTGACCAAAGAGAAATAACTTAGTTACAAAGCAAAAAAAAAAAAGGGGGGTCTAACTATTACAAGTAAATACAACAACCAAAAAAATAAAAATAAAAATAACATGCTAATAAAACTCCTAAACACCTAGGCCTTCTTCTGAGGCAGTGGGTCAGGCTTGGACGGTTCGCCCACATCACCAGTCTGACCAGGTGCCTGGCTTGCCTCAGTAGGGTCTGGAGGGTTTTGGTCGGCCAATGAAGGATCCAAGGTTTCTGGCAGGTCGCACATATCAGGGTGGTAGTAAATACTCCCAGGCTGCCTCAGGGCAAACTCTGGGGGGACTCCAACCGCATCAAGGCCTTTGCCCTACGTTATATCACAGTACTCCCTGCAGACCTTTGCGAACTCCTCTGTCAGCCTCATTTGGGTCTCCTTCACCCCCAGCATATAGGCAGCTTGTTTTTCAGCCTCAAGTGCTTTCTTGGCCAATTGAGCGTCCTCTTTGGCCAATTTAGTAGAATCCCTGGCTTTATCAAGCTCGGCCTGAAGACCCTTCACCAACGCTTTCTCAGTTTCCAGGTTGATCTTAGTAGTGTACAGTTTCTGGCGTTGGTCTTCGGCCTGCCTTTTAGGGCTCTTAAGGCCCGCCTCCAGACTTTTTCTCTCCTTTGTCTCCTCTTTCAGTTGCTCGGAGACACGGGCACACTCATCTTTTAGGCTGCCCAATGCCTTCTCAGCCTCCGTTCGAGAGTAGACCTCCGCTTGGACTTTAATGTGGGCTTTTTTGTTCCACTCCTCAGCCACATGTACTTGTTAAGCAATCTGCGTGACAGATTAAGATTTTTTTTTTTTTTTTTTAGTTGTGAACACAGAAAAGAGTTGAAAAGATGGGTCAATTCTCTTACCATGGCTAAATCCCTTTTAAGGGATTAAAAAGAGCTTCTGCTGGCTAAAGCGCCTGTAGGACTCCATGTCCTTCGGAAGGAGCAGAGGTTGCTCCAATGCCTCTGCGATATGGCCGGCTCTCCCTCCAGCATAATTTCTAAGGGAAGCATCATATGGGATGGCTGCACCATCTAATGTTAACTTTGGGGACCATATCCGAGCTCCTCGACGTACGTCTGCGGCCAAAGGGTCTTTCCTACTCTCTATTGATGAAGCCCTTCTACTCCTAGTGTCATGGGCTATTTTCTGTTGCTTGGGCCCCTTCGGAGGCGCCACCTCTTTATCTTCAGTATCAGTCGCAATCCTTTTCTTTTTTAGATCTGGCAGTGGCTTTAAGCCGAGATCTGAAGGAGCTTGAGGAGGGGGAGGAGGAAGAGTGACCGTTGGCTAAGATGTACCAGCACCTTTAGTCGAGGCCTTCGGCCTTCTGTTTTTCATCAGATCTGTCAAACTCTGCATATCTTCGTCCGAAGAGTCGTCTGGCACGTCTATTCTCTGTGGGAGAACAACGGATTGCCTATCAATCCCCTCGTCGGCGTCCAAAATCTAAACCTCTTCTGAAGCTTCCCCTTCAAATCTGAACTGATCAATCTGCTCGTCAAGTGAAAGGGTTGAAAAAGCAACTCTTTCTCCCTCTGCTGCCAGTTCAGGAGGAGCCTGTTGAACAGGTTGAACGAGCAACGGTATGCCCTGTGGGTTTAGGTGTGGCACAGGGGCAAGATCAAAGGGAGCCAAAAAGTCCTTTCGAGTAACGTCGATACGGTTAATGCGGCGGTCTTCGAGTGTTATCGCGTTGCCGATTGGCTGAAAATCTTTTGACTTTGGAGTATAGCCGAGGATAAGGTGCATGGCCCTAAGCTGCCCGTCTTCGCTTGCGAAGATCTCTGACCGAAGAAGGAAATTAAGCACTGTGGTGTTTGTAAGGCTGAGTTTAGGAGCAACGTGATTTCTATCTGTAAACATCACAATAAAACTGTCAAAAAACTTAAAACGTGATAGGAAGAGAAGGCCGAATCATTGAAAGCAAAAACCCTTAGTCTATTGTTAGGAAACCTAAATATGGGATATCCCACCTGGCTCTCCTGGCTGGGTTGGGCAATGATGTCCGTCATGCCACATGCCCGAGACGATCAGATAGTCGTCTTTCATCCCTTTGTTAGATTTGGGAAGACAAGAGATGAGCCTGACGATATCGGATCGAGATCTAAGATAGTATCCCGACCCTTGTTTGGTACGACACTCGTACATGTGTACCACATCGAGCCAGGTGAGTCCCAACCCTAGATGTTGGTTCAGGTCGTCGACTGCTCCTAAAATTCTAAACGTGTTAGGTGCGCACTACTCAGGGCTAAGTTTATGGTTTCGGAGATAGTCTCTGGTGACAGGACCCATAGGGATGGTCATTCCTCCCTCTAGGAAGGCAATAATGGGGATTATAACTTCGCCCACTTCTCGATTTGTTAATAACTCTTCCAGAGAGCAATACCTCAAGACCACATCTTGGGGAATGCGATACGTCGCCCTAAACTTCTCCATTTGGGAAGGACTACTCACTAGATATTTAAATTTACCCATTTTCAGTTAGGATAGAGGGGAAAGGTGCAAAACAGTGAGGAACTTACGCGGAATTAAAGTGAAGAATGACCTTTAGGTTCGTAGAAAGATCGTAGCTAATCCTGGGGTGAGTTGGAGTTGATGACAGGAAGGGCTTTATGAGCGTGAATGCCTGAATTCGTTGAGAGTCTGGAATTTGCAAAGTAAAGGGGAAAATAACCCCCTTTGGGGCTTTATATAGGGGCAGGCAAAATGGTGGGATTTATCCTGCCTAAAATTTGAGAAAAATCACGTCCGTTGGATCAGTAACCCACCGTTGGATTCTATAGACAAGATGCCGCCTGGAGCAATTAATGGCGCCTTAGAAACGATGCAACAATAGCGGCAATAATGAAGCGCCTAAATTTATGCGCATACATATGTGGATTTAGAGATTCAATGATTTCAAAGTTTTTATTTCGTAACAGATCAAAATCCTATTTTTTTCTCTTCGGATGCGAGGGAAAAATTAGAATTTTGAGGGGGTATTGTGGGTGTGAAAGCCCAACGCTACGTATTGGGCCTGGGGCCCAATTTGAATATCACTGTTTGTTCGAAGAGGTAAAAGGGATCAAGGCTGAGTCCGTTTGGTGGAAATGCACTTGAAAAGGAATGATGGGATACGTCCAAAGATGATCCTGTTGGTCCGAAGAGGTACCCCTCATCGGATCATTAGAGAACTTGATCAAGCAAACATACTAAAGGCCTGAACAACCTTCCCAACTGATTCCACGGTAAAGAGTGAATTCTGGGCATGCCTAGGGATGAGATGAACATAAAGTATCTTAAAGGGAAAGCTGCTACCACCGCATTTAATGCACTGCAGCAACTTTCTTGGCCGCATTTATGTGGAGAAGACACTTGAACAGTTCAACCTCAGCTACTACCACTCACAGCAGATGTTTGCTCACAGTAGACTAAAGCAAATGTCTGATGTGACATGTACTTAAGTGAATGCTTGGATGAAGAACAAGTGGACGGTGAAGATGAGGAAGAAGGAGGATATATAAAGGGAATAGGTCTTTGAAAAAGAGGAGAAAAAAATTGTATTCATTTTTCTATAAATATTAAGCCTCTTCGAATTCTAGGGAGATCCACTTGTTAATAGTCTGAACATCATATTATCCTGACTTGCATGTATGAATCGTTGCTAAATCCATAACCAGCCCAGCTGTTTAACCCATTCTCTACAAATTTATTGTTCGGGGTTCATTGGGCTCACAATCTGCAAAGCCTGTGCTTGGCCTATCAAATTTGGACCCTACATATATATATATATATATATATATCTGCATGGTTTTACCTATATTTAATGTTGATCCCAGTTTATTTATTTATTTATTTAATTTTTTTTTAATTCCCTCCTTTTTAAAGGATTTTTTAGGGAGTATATTGAATACACGAGTTAAAGTGTAAATTTCTTTATGGAAACAGCTTTTTAAAAATAAATCATATGAAATACAGAAATAGTAATGAAATCAAAATTAATTCTTATATTTCATTTTATATCATTTTGAATATTCAAATCTTTCTACTTCAAATAATAAAATTAAAAAAAAAAAAAAAAAACTTTTTTTATTTCAAGAGATAGAGAGAGGTCGAAATTGCACTTGAACTATCTGATTAGCGGACGCATAGGTGTAAGCGGAAGCACCCCACTTTGCAGCCAGAAGTCTATTCACAAATCAAAGGAAAACAGTAAATTTAAGTATGGAAGGGTAAAATCATCCTTTAAATCATTGGATGAGCAATAACTTAATTTTAAACTACATTAATGCTCGTAATGTTTTGAACAACGCGTTGAATGCCAAAATTGGACCACCAGATCAATCCACATCAACTTTAAACAGTTGATCAGATGCATTCTTATGAATTAGGGTTCAATACATGTGATTAGGATTAGTTACTTTTGATTGGTTTTAAAAAGAATGACTTGAATTAGTTAGATGTCAAAATCTCATTGGTTTAGACATGGGTGTAATAAAATGCACTGGATAAATTCTATAGAAAAACATGGTTTTGAATTATTAAATAATTATATCGTAAAAAAGATGACTAATTGAAATATAAAAAATTTTATTATCTCTAGAGGTAATTTGATCATAAAGTGGCTTGAAATATAGTTTTAAGTTCTTAATTATCCTTGAATCAATTAGAGAAGTGAGTTAAAATCGAGCAAAATTCAAAGTTGGAGAAAAACCAAGATTTTAGTTGAAGTGCCAAACAACACTTTAACCTAGAATCAGAGTGTTTGAATGACATATAGGGAATAGAAAATGTGATTACTTTGAAGTGTTGAATGACACTTCTGCTCTGAAACCTCCGATCTTGAATTTTCGACAATATTTTTCGATTTAGATTCTTATCCAAATCACCATGAGAATAAACATGAGTTCAAATACTCTAGAGATCGATTAAAATTTAAATTTCCTAGACCATTTTTCTTCGTAAAATCAAGAGAAAAGGATTAGGAAAATCAATGAGTGAGAGAAGTGTATTTTTTAATCACCGAATCTTCTTCCCTCGTCAAACAAGCTTTCATAATCATTCCACCAAAACCCTAAACATTGAGAGTTCATTAATGGCCTGTTTGGAAGTTTAGAGAGGGAGGAGAGTAGAAGGGAGTAAAGGAGAGGACAATAGTGTAGATGAGAGTAGAGGGGAATGGTTTCCCTCCACATTGTTTGGATGTTATTAAAATTAGTAAGAGAGAATGGAGTAATTAGCCATTCCCTTTGTTTGAATGTTTTAAAAATTAGAATGGAGAAGAGAGGAAATTATTAAAATAGACAAATTTACCCCAATTTGAAAATAGACTTGCAACATTGGTCTATGATTAATTTGTTAGAAAGGGTAAATTAGAGAATTTACTTGGACAATAATTTATCTACTTTACTCTCCCTCCAAATCTCTCCAATTTGGGGGAATAAAAAATGAGGGGTTAGAGGGTGTTGAAACCCCTCCAAATCCCTCCCCCTCCTTTCTTAAAAAATTTCTAAATTAGGTAATTGGATTACTCTCCCTCCCTCTACTCTACTCCCCCTCCTTTTTTAAACATCCAAACATACCATAATTGCCAGATTCAATTCCTAGAGCTCCAATCATTGAAGGCCATCATCAAATCCTCATGATGATGAAATATTGAAGACAATTCAAGAAATTTCCAATTACAAGACAGGAAGGTTTTGGGTTGCACACAATCAATCAAAAACAATAACATCAATAAACATAATTCTCTCTTTTAGGCAAGTGAAAGATTCATGGATTGATCCGGGAGAGGAAGGGTAACATTTGTTTCATATTTTCAATTTCTCCTGGAATTTATTCAACTTTCACATTAATAAGTAATATAGTACAATATAATATTCAATGCCATTTGAAGTGAAGGCTTATAATTTCTCCTCTGTTTGAAACTATATCACATCAATATGAATATACGATACCAACAAAAAAAGGCAAACAAAAATTGAATGGAAAAAATCATATTTGGAAGTCTTTCAAAATGTGGGTTCAACCCATTTGCTTGAATCGATTATGGGTGAGTTTGGTTCAGCATTTTGTAAAAGTGTATAATGAAAAAGTTGAGTTTTCAAAAAGTGCATAATGAAAAAGTGGAGTTTCAAAAAGCTGAGTGTTTGGTAAAAACTGTTAAAAGTGCTTTTTAAAAAACCTGAGTGTTTGGCTAATATTTATAAAAGTGGCAGTTTGAGAAATAAATTACCAAAAAGGACAATGTATATATAAGAGCATCTTCAGCAGGTTAGACAAATTTTTGTATTTTTTGGACAATCAACAGTGACATTTACCTTTTGATTATCTACTTTTTTAATCTTTATTTTTTAATCAAATTTATTCTTTTTTAATATTTATTTTTTCTTTTTCTATTCATTCTCAACAATTATATTTTTCAACAAAAAGTGTTACATCTACAATATTTTTTGCAATACTTTCACAAGAATCATAACAAAATTTTATATGGAAAGTTGTTACTAATTCTAATTTAAACCCACCATTGAAATTATATTTTTACTTATCAATATTAGCTAATTACTTAAAATTTATTGTGAAAATATTGTAGTAGTATTTTTAAATTGTGATTTCTAATTGTTTGACTTTCTTTCATCCATACGTTTACTCTTTTCTTTTTTCCTTTCTTTTTTTTCTTTTTTTTTCTCTTGCATTTTGTCCACCACACACGTATACTCATATGATTCCTTCATCTCTCTTTTTCCTTTATATTCTAGAGCCTTCTTTGTCTTCATTTCCCCCACTTGATTCCAAAGCCTTCCTTTCTCGGCTCTCTCATTCTCTGCTCTCTCCTTTTTTTTTTTCTTTTTTTTTTTACTTGATTCCATAAATTCTCTAGCTCTCTCTGTGATACTTGATTCCATAATCTTGCTTGCCTTTTGGTGTCATTATCTTCAAACACACATAGACACGCATGCAGAGAAAGGAGAAATCGTCTTTGCTCCACCACACCGCCACCGCTGCTCCTCCTCCTCACTGCGGAGTGCATGCAACCAGGGATCAAATCGGCTTTTTTTTTTTTTTCTTGATCATTTATTGTTCTAATTTTTTTTTTCTGTTCTTAATCTGCTGTTGTTGTTGTAATTGCACTCACTCCAGCTGCTGTTCTTGATCTGCTATTTTTTTCTGTTTTTTTCTGTTCTTGATCTGCTGTTGTTGTTGTAATTGAAGGGTAATTTTGGTAATTGCACTCACTCCAACGGATACATTATAAACGCCTACTCCAGCTTTTAGTTTATGGACCGAAACATGTCCATAAACTGAAACACGCATTCCTTTGTAAATGTAAAACGCAACTTTTGTCAAAAAGTTGCGTTTTGTACTCACCAAACACTGAAGTTGGGCTGGCTTTTTCAAAAAGCCAACTTTTGGGCTCAAAACGCCCAAACAAACAAGCACTATATATGACTAGTTCTTTAGGTATGCATATGTAGCCTACCCTAAACATGAGTCTGAAAATTCTATTTATTTCAAGTTTCAGGGATTGCAATGGAGAAATTGGAGTCGCCACTTGATTTTATGGTCCAAGAATCGATTTTTGAAACCTTGGGCAGAAGTCCTAACCAGAATTTCAAAGTTTGAAGTTAGTTTTGATGGAAAGTTATTAGACACCTACCCTCTGCTGATTCGAAGATTAATATTCACTTTTATCACCTAACTATTTTCATTAATAAAAATTAATCAATATATATATATATATATATAAGCAGAGAATATTATGGATTCAGAATAAAATAATACTTACTCCATGTCAAACTCTGATAAAATAATCCCATGTCAAACTCAACACCTCGCTCGCCCCAAGGATAAATGTTATGTTAATGGAAAATTGTATTGATGCAACATATTATTGATTAGTGAATGATATGATTTGATAAAATGGTATTTTTTTGGTTCCTAAGTTATTTGTTCTCATTTTTATTTTCTTTTTAAAAATTTAAATATGCAGTGTAGTACCCCTCTCCAATTTTTTTATATTTATTTTCCTCTCACATTTTGTTTCAAAATTCTGTAATCAAATATTTTCTTATAAATTTCATTGATTCTCAAATATTCTATGTTCTCATTCTTTTATTCATTGTGGTTCATAGGAATGGTGGATGACAATATCACATTTGTCAGGTAAGTTTAAGATCTGGTGTGATTCAAGTTTATAGTTGTTTTGTTGAGGTTTTTATTTTTATTTTTTGTTTTTAGAAAAAAAAAATTACATTAGTTGGTTAAATCAGAATGGTGTCTCCATTACGTGGATAGGAACAAATTATATGGTTTCTCCATTATTTGAAGGTGAGCCTATAATCTATATTGAAAGCTCACTTAGTGTGTAAAACACTAGTGAATGTTTAGACTGCCAAATTCAAATTAACCAATACAAAGCTTATATTCAAACAATGTATGTGTGAAATGATAAATATAAGCTATACGCAAATATGCAAACTACTCTAAGCCATAATTTAATCACAACACAGCAGTAATTAAAAGCAAAGAGTAAGGGATAGAGAGAAGTAAATGTAAGATAAAATCGGCACGTGTTATCAAAGAGGAAACTGAAGAACTCAGCGAAAAACTTCTCCGCCGCCCTCCAAGCGGTAAAATGATCCACTAGAAAATCAGTTGTAATACATGAATAGCAATAAACCCTCCAAGCCTAATCTACTCGATGCACCCAAGCCCTCCATGCTTCTTGCTCCAACAGGGTTACGCCTAACCTTGTCTTCTCTAGCTTACTGAATCCCACAATTAGCCCATTACATCAACCAAAATGAATTATTTTTTTCTTGAAATGCTTCCCAAACACCAATAACCTTCTCACTGCTTTGAATGTGGTGAGGTAAGGATTTGGCTTAAGATCCTCTCATGGGCATGACAATGGAAAGAGTAAGAGTAGAGGAATTTGAAAAGTCAAATGTATAAGATTGTGGATGAATCAATCTAGTTGTTCTCTATGGTTTCTCTCTCAAAATTCTCTTTGGAAACTCTCTACATTTCATGAATATAAGGGTATTTATAGTAGGGTATGAGAAGGAATGTGAAAAGTCATTTTTCAGCAAAACAAGGTGCACTAGCGAGTCACTCGCGATTGTGATGAGTCGCAAGTTCCAGTTACTAGATAACTGAATAGCCAGACTATACTTTTTGTCTTGTATTGATCTAGCTATCTTGACCCTTCAACCTCCTACATGCTTTACACGTGTGACACATTCTGGCGAGTCACCACTCGCGAGTCAATCGCGAGATCCAGTCGCGAGTTGCCTCTTGATTGCACACACATGATCAATTCTTCACACTCTCTCACACACAACCCTTACATTATTCCCACCTAAATATAAGATTTCTAAATGCTGAATTATAAGCAAATTTGGCATGAAATAAAGCCAACACATAGTTAAATAAATTCAACCGTACAATCTCCCCCTTTGGCTATTCCATAACAAAACTCTAAAACAAACTCTACACTTAAAAATATGAGTTGGGAATAGTTGCCAAAACTCACTCACACCTAATTTTAGATCTGTGAAGCTCTTGAACCATATGAACAAGTTTCTTGAAAACAATATCACAAAATGCATTCATTAAGTTCATTGTAAGCGAAAATCTTATAATGGATATGGAGCAAGCACAATACAATCAAGCAAGTATGAATATAACAATAAAACATAGCTTGATCATACACGAACAATCACTATAAATAGTGACTACAATGAACATTCACACGGTGAATGAACATCCGGACATGCAAGCAAATAAGCTCAATGCAAAGTATCATTTGCTTGTCCAACACTTAATTGATGCAAGAACACTAAAGCAATTGCATCAAGGACACAAGATCCAACAAGGGCACAAGAGTACTAAAGAAAATGAAAAACATTAACTAAAAGTACTAAGCTACATAAGCAAAGGTACATAATAAAAGCATAGTCTAAATAGCTAAAACATTTAAGTATCCATAACACACAATATCTAAGTATTTTGAAACCAAAGTACTAAACCAATAGAGTACTAAAATAAGGTGCTATGAAAACCATAAAAACTGTAAATACATAAGTGCTATGAAAACAATGAAATGTGCTCCCCCTCAAAAGCTACCCCAATACTACTCCCCCTTTTGACCGAAATGGCCAAAGGGCTAAGGCTGGTGAGTCAAGCTATCAAACTTGGTTGCCAACAAGTTGATTTGATCCTAGATAGTTGTAGGGCTGTTAGACTGCTCAGTTGCTACATCCCTTAGACCATTAATCCTTTCAAGAATGATTTGGAAAGCATTTGGAGGAACTGATGAAGACAATGATGCTCCCCTCCTACCTCGACCACCACCACGTCTTAGAGGAGGTTGTTGCCCTTCCTCTTCAGTCTCTATCTCAATAGGAGCTACTTCTTCATGCTCTGCAGCTTGCTTATCTTCAGGAAGTCGAACCCTACTTCTTAAGATTGTTTAAGAGTTGATGGAAGGAGCTAAAGTCACTAGGCTTATGTCTTGTGGAGTCTCCACACCATTTTCATGAAGAATCCGCATTATAAGACTTGGGAGAACAAGCTTTCCCCTTAAGTTTGCCTTTGTAGCTTCAGCAATGATGGTATACAAGTGAGCACCAATGTCAATGTAGATTTTCTCCCGAAACTCCATGAAGAATATGGCTCTAGCATTGTTGATGGTGGTCAACTTCTTTACCAGATACAAGTTGAACATCATTATATAGGCAAGGCATCCCAAATCCAGAGGAAAGGAGGTTGTGTTGAGGCATCTTCCTTCCTTATAGCCACCAATGTAGAGTTGCACAGATTCTAGAGAGACATTCTATCCTTGAACGAAATGAATCCTTCATGATCTTGTTCCTCAAATCCAAGTAGAGCATCAATGTCCCCCATGTCAAGAGTGAATGTATGTCCTCTAACCTAACATTCTATGTGATCTTCTTTGAGTGATGCATTTGCATAGAATTCTCTGATCAAAGGTTTACAAAATCCAGGGAGATCACCAAGGAGTTTTTCCTAGCCTCTTCCTTTAAAACAGCTAGGAATGAAGGATTCCTTTAAATCAGTAAGATTCACATATCTCTCCTGAATGATTGGAGCTATTTCGAATTGATGGGAATATTGCTCAAAGTGTTGAGGGGAGTGAAATAGGCTGTTGTCAAAGCGCTTTCTTTTGTCACCTCGTTGAGCAGTGGTTTTTTGTGGTGCCATCTATAAAACAGAGTAGCAAATACCACTAAAACAAAGCACAATAACCGATAACAAACTTGATTAGTAAAAAGTTAGTACCAAAGAAAATAAACTATGAATTAAACCCTAAAAACTAAAATTTAAAGAGCAATTCAAACAAAATTGACATGTGAAGATGCTAAACATCAAAGCATGATATAATCATGGCATTAGTCACTCAACATGTCAAAGGTTTTGTGTGTGTGCATCATATGAAAAAGTGTGCATATAAGGCATGAAAACATGCAAGGGGCAAAGTGTAAAAACACATAATCATTTGATGTTTCAAAACAAAGAAACATGATTATCCCCAAGATTTTTGTACTCAATGGAGTCCAAAAATACACACAAAACATGTAAAAAAAACATTTTATCAACAATGGTATGCACAACACAACAAAAAACATAGTATAATGTATGAGCATGTAATAAAAACATGTAAAACAAGCATTATACCATCATTCTCAACAAAACCCATATATCAATTTCATCAACAGAGAAGGAAAAAAAAAATGCTCATCAACCATATCTCAATATCTCAACACAAACAACAAGTCCATGAAAAATAAGGTTTTAAACTTGAAAGAGAGTGAAAAGAAGTGAAAACTCATAACTTTCCCTGGAGTTTGAGTGAAGATTGAAGATGAAAATGGAGGTTTTTGGAGTGAAAGTGGCGGTTTTGAGAGAGGGAGAGGTGGAGAAGACAAAGAGAATAGCATGTGATGCGAGGGAAACTAAAAAGGTTTTGAAAAACTGTTTGACTTTTAACCCTATTTTTGCAAAACACGTGATTTTCGTGACTTAAATGACTCACGAGTGAGTCACCAAACTAAGTTGCCAAAATCCCTTGAACCCAGATTTTGAAAAAATTCTCTAAGTCTTTTTTGCGATTAAGACATCTACTTGCTAGTAAGTCGCGAACGCCTCTGAGTAAACTCATGACTCGCGAATAAGTCACGAAAAAGTCGCCAAAAAGTCAAAAACCCAGATTTTTGAAAAATTTTCTAAGTGTTTTTTGCGACTTGAACTCTTACTCACCAGAGAGTCGTGAACCATTCTGGGTAAACTCACGACTGAAGCCTTGAAAACTCGCGACTCACATGTGAGTTGCCAAAAGGCAGAGTTGAAAATTTTTTGAAATTTTTCAAAACAAAATACTTTCCAAAAACAACTAAAATACTCAAAAATCTATTGGGTTTGATCAACATATGCTTGAGTATGTACATCACATTTAATCAAGTACAATTACACAAATGAATAAGGCATTCATTGAACATAGGCATGTGTGATGTTGGTGGGTATCAAATATGAGATAGTCCTTAGTCTAATGTGAAGTTTCAATGATTAATTCAACCAAGTCATATACAATTAGTACTAAGTAGAGTGGCCAATCTCAATTGTAGAAATGAACATATATGACCTCCCACAAGAACTTGATTACATATGTTTGAAACTTTTCATTTGGCTTCTTACAATTCATAACATTTGATCATTTTGATCTTTAAATCTCTTTTTGAGATCGATGCCTGAAATTTTTTATATTTCAATTTGATGAGTAAGCCCTTGGCTTTTGGGCACCATACATTTCAAAACATGTCGCTTTCCCTTTTTCCTAGTCAAATGCTAGTATGTGCGACGACTTTTTCAGCTCATTATCTCTTTTCGAGATTTGACATTAGTTGAGCTCTTAAGCAAAAAAATAAATAAGTGGGAAGAGATATAGACACAAGTCTACGTATGTCTTAAGATTAACAAAACTATTGACTAATCATTCATGACAAGTTTGAAGATCTATTTACAACAATCACATAGAGGTTAAGATATTTCCCACAAAGATACAAGTGCATAGAGAACAAGCTAAGCTCATTAATGCACAAAGTCATTAGTACGAAGGTACAAGGCTGAACATGCATGTGACAATACACAACACCGCCAATAAAACTTTTTGCATTTTATACTTTTTATGTGTTTTTGGATTTTTGACACAACACAAGAAAAGAATGATAAAAAACAAAAACAAAAACAGCCAAAGATTTTAAACAACAAAAACAATAAAAACATGCTTCCAACAAAGTAGTGTGTGCTTTACTCAATTAAGACAAATTCAAGATTGATATGTAAAACACACAATACACATGAGATTCAAGGAATGATACCGACACCGATGGTCTTACGAAGCGATTCAAACAGAGAACCATTGAGAGGTTTAGTGAAGATGTCCACCTTTTGGTTGTCCGTATTGATGAATTCAAGACATGATTTTATCTTCCACTAAATCACGGATGAAGTGATAGCAAATCTCTATGTGCTTGGATTTTGAGTGCTAAACAAGATTCTTGGAAAATTTATGGCACTAGTGTTATCACTAAACACACTTATTGTTTCTTAAGAAATCCAATAGTCATGAAGAAGTTTCTTCATCCAAAAAAGTTAAGTACAACAATTCCCAGTAGCTATATACTCGACTTTAGTTGTAGATAGAGATACCGTGTTCTACTTTCTACTCATCCATGATACAAGATTGTTTCCGAGATAGAAACATCTGCCTAAAGTGCTCTTTCGATCATCAACACTTCTAGCCCAATCTGTATTGGAGTAACCAGCTAAACAATCATTAGAGTCCTTTGAGTACCATAGACCATACTCAGGAGTGCCATTAATATAGCATATGATTCTCTTCACGGCTGTTAAGTGAGACTCCTTAGGAGCTGGTCTGAGATAAAAACATCCGCCCAAAGTGCTCTTTTGATCATCAACACTGCCTGCCCAATCTGCATTGGAGTAACCGGCAAAATAATCATTAGAGTCCTTTAAGAACCATAGACCATACTCAGGAGTGCCATTAATATAGCGTATGGTTCTCTTCACAGCTGTCAAGTGAGACTCCTTAGGAGTTGCTTGATAACGAGCACATACTCCCACACTAAATGCAATTTCTGGCCTGCTTGCGAAGATATAAGAGACTTCCAATGATGCTCCTGTACAAAGTTGGACTTACTTCTACCTCAGAAGAATCAAGATTAAGCTTGGTAGATAAACTCATGGGAGTGGAGGCATGCTTTTTGGAATCTAGTCCAAACTTCTTGACAAGATTTCTAGCATATTTTTCCTAAGAAATGAATATACCATCCTTCCTTTGTTTAACTTGAAGACACAAGAAAAGTGTAAGTTCCCCCACCATACTCATTTCGAACTTCTTCTACATTTCTTCAGAAAACTCTATAGCACGGGCGTCTATGGTGGCTCCGAACACTATGTCATCAACATACACTTGAGTTACAAGAAGATAGTTCTCATCTTTCTTCACAAACAAGGTCTAGTTGGCATATCCTTTTTTAAATCCTCTATCCAAGAAATAATTTGTAAGCCGATCATACCATGCTCTAGGTGATTATTTCAATCCATAGAGTGCCTTCTTCAATCTGAAAATGTGATTCAGAAAGTGAGGATCTTGGAAACCTTTGGGTTGTTTAACAAAGACTTTTTCATTAAGGAACCCATTGAGAAAGGCACATTTCACATCCATTTGATAGAGTTTGAAATCCATAATACATGCAATCGACAAAAGGTTGTGAATAGACTTAAGTTTAGCTACAGGAGCAAAGGATTCATCAAAATCTACTCCTTCCACTTGAGTGTAACCTTGAGCCACCTACCGAGATTTATTTCTTATTATCTCACCATCCTCATCAGTCATATTTCTGAAAATCCATTCGGTGCCGATGACATGAGTGTCTTTGGGCCTTGGGACAAGTTCCCATACGTCATTCCTCATAAATTGATTCAATTTTTCATGCATTGAATTCACCCAATTCTCATCTTGAAGAGCTTCTTCTACCCTTTTTGGCTCAAATTAAGAAAGGTAGCAATGATAAGTAACATGGTTTGCAATAAGTGTGCTCCCCTTTCTAAGACGAAGACCTTCATCTAGAGAACTGATAATGTTACTTTCCAGATGATTTTTAACCACTCTAGATGATGGCTTGTTTGAGATGGACACTTTATCATTCTGGGAGATAGAAGGATGAACTTCTGGAGGGGTAAGAGGACTTGAGAATCTAGACAATGATCTTGTCTCCATTCTAGGATTCACGGGAGTGGATTCTCTTTTCGATGAACATTCTTCCACTTCAATATTTTGGGCTTCAATCTCAATGGTAGTTTCTTTGGAGCTTGTTCCTTCTCCACTATCATCAATAGCTACTTTTGTTATGGCATCATCCATGACTACATTGATAAATTCCATCATCGTTTTTGTTCTCTTGTTGAAGACTCTATATGCTTGGCTTATGGTTGAGTACCTGAGAAAGATATCTTCATCACTTTTTTGCATCAAATTTTCCAAGGTCCCGATCATTTAACATGTAACACTTACTCCCAAAGACTCGGAACTATTTCACTTTTGGCTTCTTCCCATTCCAAATTTCATATGCAGTCTTCTTTATTCCCACTCGGAAGAATATTCTATTGTCAATGTGACATGAGGTGTTCGCGACTTCTCCCCAAAATTTTTGAGGAATTTGATTGTTGAGTAGCATAACTCTTGCCATTCTTGAATCACCCGGTTCTTCCTTTCAACCACCCCATTTTGTTGAGAAGTTTTAGGAGCTGAAAACTCTTTCTTGATCCCATTCTTCTCACAAAAAGCTTTAAATCTTGCATTCTCAAACTCCTTGCCATGGTCACTTCTTATCTTGACAATTGGTACACCTTGCTCGTTTTGAAACCTCTTGCAAAGATTTTCCATCTTCTCACATGCTTCCGATTTCTCTCTAAGAAATTCCACCAATGTCTATCTTGAGAAATCATTGATAATAACCGTAATATACCGTTTTCCTCCTAAGCTTTTTGTTCTTGTGGGCCCTATTAAATCAACATGGAGAAGCTCTAAGCAACGTGATGTAGAGATCACATTCACTTTTTGATGATTCACCTTTGTTTGTTTTCCCAATTGACAAGCGCCACAAATGGTCTTCTCCACCTTTCTAAATTTTGGGAGCCCCACAACGGCTTCAAGTTAGGACAATTTCGCCACTTGTTTGAAGTTTGCATGGCCAAATCTTTGATGCCAAAGTTCCAATACATCGACTCAGGCACTCTTACAAGATATATTTGGTGTAGGAATTACTCCATAGCAATTGTCGGTAGTCCTATATCCCTCCAAAACTTGAATCCCTACTTCATTGATGATTACACACCCATTCTTTGAGAATTGAACAAGAAAGTCCTCATTACATATTTAAGTGATGCTCAAGAGATTCGCCTTAAGCCTTTTGATATATAGAACATCTTTCAATAGAGGTAGCCTCGATATCTAAATAGTTCCTTTGTAAAGAACTTGAGCATGACTTCTATCCCCAAATGTCACATAGTCACCAACCTTTTCTTTGAGAGACTTAATCAGTGATTTATCTCCTGTCATACGATGAGAGAATCCACTATCAAGATACCACAAACAAGAATTGAATATTTTCAAAGAGGTGTGCACAAACAAGCAAGCTTGAGATAAGCACTCTTGACCTTTAAAAAGAAAATCATCTTCATTTTCTATTCTCTTACTAGATTGAATTCTCTTTTTAAGGTGATCAACCTTGTCACACAATATTCTATTTCTTCTTTTATACTTCTCAATCAATGAATTTGACTCACATAGACTATTGTGTAAGACATGGTTCTTGTGTTCAAGATACTTTAGCATATGAACAAACATTCAAACATGTTTCTTTGTTTTTAATAACTCTAGGAGTTCATTGTTAGGACAATCTTTAAAAATACTTATAGAGTCATTATCACAAACACTTACACCATAATTCAACATGGCCTTTTCCATAGCTTCATCCATAGCTACAAGGGGTCTAGGATCATACTAAGGATATAGAAATCCGTCAAAGTGTACCCGCTCTGATACCAATTGAAAGCTCACTTAGTGTGTAAAACACTAGTGAATGTTTAGACCTTTAAATTCAAATTAACCAATACAAAGCTTATATTCAAACAATGTATGTGTGGAATGATAAATATAAGCTATACTGAAATATGCAAACTACTATAAGCTATAATTTAATCACAACACAGTAGTAATTAAAAGCAAAGAGCAAGGGATAGAGTGAAGCAAACGTAAGATAATTTTGGCACGTGTTATCGAAGAGGAAACTGAAGAACTTGGTGAAAAACCTCTCCGCCGCCCTCCAAGCGGTAAAATGATCTAGTAGAAAATAAATTGGGATACATGAATATCAATAGACACTCCAAGCCTAATCTCCTCGATGAACCTAAGCCCTGCAAGCTTCTTTCTCCAATAGGGTTATGCCTAACCTTGTCTTCTTTAGCTTACCAGATCCCGCAATTAACCTATTGCATAAACCAAAATGAATTGGTTCTCTCTTGAACTGCTTCCCAAACACCAATAACCTTTTCACTGCTTTGAATGTGGTGAGGTAAGGATTTGCTTAAGATCCTCTCATAGGTATGACAATGGAGAAGGTGAGAGTAGAGGAATTTGAAGAGTTAAATGTATAAGATTGTGGATGAATCAATGTTGTTGTTCTCTGGGGTTTCTCTTTTAAATCCTTTCTGAAGCTCTTTACATTTTGTAGGTATAAGGGTATTTATAGTAGGGTATGAGAAGGAATGTGAAAAGTTATTTTTTAGCAAAACAGGGTGCACTGGCGAGTCACTCGCGATTGGGATGAGTCACGAGTTCCATTCGCTAGATAATTTAATGGTCAGACTGTACTTTTTTTCCTGTAGTGATCTAGCTGTCCTGACCTTTCAACTTCCTGCATGCTCCACACGTGTGACATATTCTGGTGAGTCACCACTCGTGAGTCAGTTGCAAGTTGCCTCTTGATTGCCCACACTTGATCAATTCTTCACACTCTCTCACACACAACCTTTATATTATTCCCACCTAAATACAGAGTTTCTAAATGCTGAATTACAAACAAATTTGGCACGGAATAAAACCAATACATAGTTGAATAAATTCAACTTTACATATATTAACTTAGAATCTCTTTGTATGAGAACATGTCTGCTTCTTGGTATTAAAAGTTTGTTAAATATGTTTTATAAGTACAGCTTCATTAAATATTCATTAAATATGTTGAATCATTTCTAGCTCAATCAACATTGAAACATCTTACTCTTTTTTCTTTTTTCTTTTTCGTTATACCATTGATCAAATTGATTTTCTATTTTTACCTTAGTTTATGAAGAACTTGTCAAGGGCAGAAAAGTTTTCCCCCGACAAATGAGATTTGTGTTGGTTTGGGGGCCTAAACCTAGACTCAAAAATGGGTTTAAAGCACGGCCCAAAGGCTATCGGTGAAACTTTTGAGAAATTCACCTTATTTTATGCCTTGGACCTAGGTTAGGACTAGCAAGGATTATGGGATGACCCAAAACATTTCCTACAGTAGACACATTAGCATAATATAAATGCCTAGTGCAATTAAGAAATAGCCAAGCAGTAAAATATTCTAGCGGTAAAGTATTCCAGTAGTAAAATAAGACGAAATAGAATAAACCTCTAGCCGTCAATTATTTCATAAATTAAAGAGAGTGTCTATATCTCCAAAATCATCATCTGAAGGATCCATTGAAAGAAAGTCCTCCATTATAACATGAGGAAAAAACTCTATAGTAACAAATACATTATAGCCTTCAATAGTAAATGAATAAACAAACACTATAGGGTCCATTATAGCAAATAATGGAGAAAGTTTAGTGTGACATAAAGGGAGAGAGAGAGATTCTAGTTAGCGTAGCAAAATCATTATTATGCTAGGATATGCTCATGAAGATAGTATATTTAGTGAGTAGTGAGGCTTATTTTGGTAGCATGAGTAGGGAGAGAGAGTATTCAGCAAAATTGCTGGGACTTTCTGCTGGGGGATGGATGAGAGCTTATGAGTAGAGGGGTGAGGCTAATGATCTTCATTTTCTGCTACTAGTATCAGAGCTTCCTAGGGCAGATTGTGTCACCCGAAGCCAAGTGTCAATCTTGGAGCCCTTTGTTGGAAACTCTGCTAGAGATTTCCTTGGTGCCCTCCAAACCACATTTCCCTAAGTTTCCCCATTAAAGTTCATGTGCTTGGTTCATGAGCCAAAAAATATACATTTTTGGCATGGTAATGAGCTGTTTATAAGTGATTCCAGAAGCTTCCATGGTCTATTCATGGTTGCCCCTTGTTCTTTGACCGATTGTGTTAGAGAAGAGAGAGAGCATGGCTGGCTTCAGCCTCACAACTTTATGTCTTGTCATGACAGTTTTATGTCACATCAATAATCATGAAAATTAGCTTGCCAAGGAAGGGTGTAAGCTCAATTGGACACATGTCCCTTTCTGATATGATTTGACAAGCTAAAAGTGATGGTAGTGGGTCCTAGCTGTCAACTTAATTGTGCTAAAACTTGACTTATGGCTACTGAAACTTGACTTGTGGCTAGTCTAACCATTTTAGTTACTCAAGTGAGCTTTAGTTGTTGAGATTTGCACATGGGCTGGGCTGTCTCAGCTGGGCCTTGTTGTTGGGCTTTTTTGGGCTTATTCATCCTTACAAAATGAATAGTTTTGCCATGGGTAATATATATGGGCTTTTGTAGTTAGAGTTTCTTATGGAAAAAAATAAGCATAGTTCCCATAAATTTTGTAGAAGAAATAGTTTTCAAATATGGGTAATATGTCATAAGTAATTTATGTTTCGCATGAGTTAGGGAATTTAGTATATCAATTTATGTTGTTGCCAAAAAATAGTTTTGGGCTTTGAGCATAATATAATATTTTTGCCAAATAATATTTGGGATTTGGTAGAATAATTGTTTGCCCTATAGTTTTGGGTTTTTGATAGATGCAAAAATAAAGTTGTCAAAATATTATTGGGCTTTTTGTAAAAGTTGCCAAAATAATATTGAGCTTTTTGTAAATAGTTGCCAAAATAATATTGGGCTTTTTGTAAAAGTTGCTAAAATAATATTGCGCTTTTTGTAAATAGTTGTCTAAATAATATTTGGGCTTTTGTAAATAGTTGCCAAAATAGTATTGGACCTTGTTGGGTTCTAAGAAATTAGGAATTAATGTATTAGAACTTCAATTTGTATTTTGTTGGCAAACCATGATCAAAACATTTAGTATAGGTTTAGGCTTGCTCAAAGTATGTTTATTTGTAAAATTGGAATCGAGTGATTGCAGAATTTATTGGACTAAATCTGTAAGTCTCGATCGATCGAAAATTAGACTCGATCGATCGAACCACGTACAGATTTATTTTTCTACAGAGTTCTAGTTCAGCCCAAACTTTATTTAAACGTCTTGGGGTCCAAGTAAAACACTCATATATATAAGGAAAACCCTAGAACATTTTTAAGACTTTTGGAGAGAGAGATTAGAGTGCCTCTTGTGCCTCCTTTTATTAGGGTTTTGTACCCAAACCTCTCTAAGTCTTTGTTGCTCATATTTGCGGTTTATGTGAATCTCTTGTGAGATCTTTGAGGAGCTTTCCTTCATATAAATTTAGGGTTTTCAAGGTAGAGATATTATCTACATCTTGATGATCAACAAGGTTGCAACCATTGGAACTTAAAGAAAAACAAGCGGGGAGCTTGTAGCTGATTGAGGAATTCAAGAAAGAAGTAGTCCGTGGATTCGGAGCCTGCGCGTGGTCGTGTCGGGAAGTTCTACTGGTTGGTAGCATTAGGAAGTCGAGCGGGGGAGCTTGTAGTCCTTTTGTAAGAACTTCAATTCTTTCATAGTGAATTCTGGTTTGCCTTGAGGATCGGTGGGTCAAATCCTCCCCAGGTTTTTTACCGGTTTGGTTTTCCTAGGTGATCATATCTTGTGTTGTTTATTTTTTCGCTGCTTTATATGTTTTATATGCATGATATGATTATTTGATTGTTTTAACCTAGAATTGTTTAATTTGACTAAGTAACAACTTGGCTAATTAATCTAGGCTACGCAATCTGGTTGTGTTTAAGGGGTCTAAATTTCCATCAAGTGGTATCAGAGCGGGTAGCTCTTCTGTTTTAGATCTTTTGATCTAAGAGCTGATCCTTGACCCTTGTTGTCATGGATAATTTGAAGTGTCTTTCTTATCATGTTTCTACTTATGCTTCTGCTGATTTTGTTGATTCCTGTGATGTTTTGAATAAAAAGGACACTATTGTTTCTGTTGATTTTTTTGATGCTTTTGAAACTCTTCGTAAGGAATTATCTAAATATTTGAAAATTGCTAAAAAATTTAAAGAATAGTTAAAATTGGCTAATCTTAAAAAAGAGGAATTGCTTGTTAGATTAAATGAATCTAATAAAAAGAATGAATTTTTGAGAAATCAAATTTCCTCTCAAGATGAGAAGATGAAAAGCTTGGAACAAGAGTTAGCTGAGTCTAAAGCTAAACTTGAAAATTTGATTAGTACCAAGCCTGCTGATGATAACAGAATTGTTTCTGTTTCTCTTAAGCCTAAAACTGAAAAACTTTATATCCCTCCTTTTAAGAGGAATAATAAAGAAAAGGCTTATTTTGCTAGGTTAGACAAAGGTAAAAGTTCTGATGTTAACGCTGAAGTTTCTAAACCTATGTCTAATTCTACTGTTAGAGAGCATAATAAATCTGTTTTTGTGCCTACTTGTCACCATTGTGGTGTTGTTGGTCATATTAGACCAAATTGTTCTTTGTTAAGGAAAAAACTGAAATCTGAGACTAGACTTGCTGTTAGGAATACTGATGTTCCTAAATTTGTTCCTGTTTGTCACTTTTGTGGTGTCCATGGTCACATTCGTCCTAATTGTCATAAATTGAAATTTAAAAATTCTGTATGTCAATCTAGGATATGTGATGATATTTCTCCTGCCATAAGTTCATATAAATTGTTTCATATGCTTTTGAAAAATTTAAGCTTGTTGGCTTATGAAAGGAATTTGCAGGATTTTAGTCTGTCTCAGAAGATTGGTGTAATTCCTCAAATACACTCTGCTTCTCATGGATTTTCACCTACAAAGCCGAAGACTCGTGCTATATGGGTGAGAAAAGATTCTTCAAGGTGAGTGTTGCTGACCTGTCCCTGATTTAATTCTTTCAATAGTTTGTGGACATGTCTTGTTTTTGTTTTTGGTTGTTTTGTTTTGTTTTTTTTTTTTTCTATTTAAAAAAAAATCCAAAAACATTGAAAAATTTCAAAAAGACAAAAATATTTTATTTTGTGTCTTGTTTTATTTTTCTTGAGGATTACATGAGTTATAATATCTCTCTCTTGATTTAGAATATACTTGACATTGTGGAGAAACTTGAATAGTTTGTGCTGAGCTATTTTTGACTTTATGTACTAGTTTGTACATGTACTCAAGGGTTAATTAAGAAATTGATATTTCTTGTTTGTGTACCCTCTATAGCTTAGTTAAGCATTGTCATGCATTGCATTTGCATTGTTCATTTAGCACAATGTGTGTTTTTTTGTTTTTGGTCATAAATTTTTTTCAAAATCTCAACAAGTGGTTATAATTTTTTTAAACCAAAAAGATTTTTGTGTTTTGCATTTTTTTCTGGATTTGAAATCAAGGTTGGCCATATTATTTTTACATAACAAGTTTATGTACCTTGTTTAGCTTTGATGAGCTTACTTATTGCACTTTGCTAGTTAAAACTTTGTAGTGCATGTTGTGTGGGAAAGATGTTTGTGGTTATTAAACACTTAGCCTTGATCTTGAAATCACATGTTATTTGACTTTCGGACTTGATCCTTTTGAGAAACGCATAAATAACCATCTCACCACTGTTCACTAGCCAAACATGAACACCTTAGTGCATATCATAAGATTTTGTGCTCGAGAAAATGTAGCACATGCACAAAAAGAATATAAGGTGTAGCCTCAATTAAATTAAAACTGGTGTGTACTATTAGGCTTGATGTCAATTCACTTAATTCAAACCGGTGTGTACTATTAGGCTTGATGCCAATTCACATAAATAAGAGGCAAAAATTTCAAGAAACTTACATGATTGCAAGCTTTTGTTCTAGGAGATGTGAGAGTTATAGGATGTAACTCTTTAGGTGATAGTTTCTTTTAAATTCTATGTGATGAATTGTGTAGACTTTGTGTTTGATTGCTATTCACATATCACCTCACATGTATCTCAAGCTTTTGCTAGTTGCACACACTACACAAGTTACTCTTTGCTAAACTTGGTACATTATATTGTGTGTGATTTTGTTGTGGCTATCCAAGATTAAAAGTTTCTTGATTTTAATGCAAAATGTGTTTCAAGTTTGAAAATTTTGAAAATATCTTGAGATTTGTGCATAACATATTTGTTGCTTAAGAAAATTCAATGGGAAAATGATTGAAACTTGTTTTTTGAGAAAATTGGGTTTAAAATTTGGGTTTTTGAAAAAGCATTTCATCTCATACTCATGCATTTTGTTTTCATTGTTTAATGCTTTGAGGAGTTGTTTTCAAAATTAGGTCTATGTTTTTCAAAACTGTGTTTTTTCTCAAAAATTTTGTGAGCCTCTGCCCAGTTCGATCGATCCATTCTGATTTTCGATCGATCGAAAAAGTGCTTTAATTTGTTTAAAAATGACTGTTTCATTCGATCGATTGAATGTATTTTTCGATCGATTGAAAGTCGTGAATCAGTTTTTTTAAAAAAGGTTTGTTCTTGATCCGAATTGGAGCTTTATTGAAATTGGCTTGTTGTTTTGATGAAATTAGGCATTATACTCTATGTGCTGTGTTTAGTAATGCTAAATTCATCAATTTGTTTAAAAATTTCAACAAGTGGTTTTCAATTTTTGGGGTTTCTGGTAGAAATTCCCTACTCGAGCCAATTTTGTCAATTTGATCTCAATTGAACTTAGTTTTACTGCATTAGAGCATGCATCATGACATATTTTGTCTTGCATCTTTTATGTTTAGGATTCACATGCATTGCATTATTTTTGTATCCATCTTGCAGTTTTGCAGTCATATCTCTCATTGTTTTCACACATAGCATGCATACACTTTGCTACATTGGGTACTCAACTTGATCAAAAAAATTGATTGATTAATTTTTGAGCGATGTACTTTATAGTATATGCCTTTTTTTTTCGTGTGAACTGTAGAAAATATTTTTCTTAAGAGATATGATGGATAATCAATATGCAAATATTTTCTCTATTCGTGCAACTGTTTATGGGTCACATAGTGCCATGTTTGCATTTTATTGAAAGAGAGAATATTTTTTCTTCATGTGTATCCTCATCTTAGTTTTTAACTATAGTTTGTGTTTTTAACTTTGGTCCTGCTGGTGAGGATGTTCTTGATCCTGTTGGTGATGCTGCTACTGATTTTCCCCTACCCCCTTTATTTTTCCCCAAAACTGTTTTTCCCACAACTTATTTTGTTTTTCCTATTTTTATAGGGGGAGAAAAGTTTTTTTTTAACCTGTGTTGTTCATAGGGGGAGCTGTCTCTATTTTCTATAGAGTTGAATTGTTTTGTGTTCCCCTTGATTCTCTATTTTCTCTTATCATTTATTGCGTATGTTGACTGTTTACTCTTTGTATGAGTTGTCTTTGTCAATACGTGACAAAAAGGAGGAGAAATTATTGATTTATGGGAATCATGTTTGTCTTGTTTAGGGGGAGTTGAATTTATTTTTGAAAGGGAAGAAAATAAAAACTTTTTGTTGTATCTAACTTAGGGGGAGAGTTAGTTTACTTATGTTTTTATTTCTGTTTCTTGTTCACTGCTCATTGATTTATATTTATGAGTTATTCATGATATATGTTTTTGTTTTGTATTTTGTGAAGTCAAGAATTTATTTGTTAATTTACTGTTTTTCTGTCATGCGTTTATGCGTTTTGTTTAGTGTTTCAGGAAGTATACAGGTTGATTCAATTTTGCTGCTGTCTACACTTGCAACTGATGGATAGTAGTTAAGATTGGATTTGTTGTTATGAGCATTATCTTTGTATTGGGCTATTTGTAACTTTGAGCATTTCATGTTTGTGATGTGTTTTGTCACGAATTGCCAAAGGGGGAGATTGTTGGGTTTTAAGAAATTAGAAATTAATGTATTAGAACTTCAATTTGTATTTTGTTGGCAAACCATGATCAAAACATTTAGTCTAGATTTAAGCTTGCTCAAAGTATGTTTATTTGTAAAATTGGAATCGAGTGATTGCAGAATTTATTGGACTAAATCTGTAAGTCTCGATCGATCGAAAATTAGACTCGATCGATCGAATCACGTACAGATTTATTTTTTTGCAGAGTTCCAGTTCAGTCCAAACTCTATTTAAACGTCTTGGGGTCCAAGTAAAATACTCATATATATAAGGAAAACCCTAGAACGTTTTTAAGACTTTTGGAGAGAGAGATTAGAGTGCCTCTTGTGCCTCCTTTTATTAGGGTTTTATACCCAAACCTCTCTAAGTCTTTGTTGCTCATATTTGCGGTTTATGTGAATCTCTTGTGAAATCTTTGAGGAGCTTTCCTTCACATAAACTTAGGGTTTTCAAGGTAGAGATATTATCTACATCTTGATGATCAACAAGGTTGCAACCATTGGAACTTAAAGAAAAACAAGCGGGGAGCTTGTAGCTGATTGAGGAATTCAAGAAAGAAGTAGTCCGTGGATTCGGAGCCTGCGCGTGGTCGTGTCAGGAAGTTCTACTGGTTGGTAGCATTAGGAAGTCGAGCGGGGGAGCTTGTAGTCCTTTTGTAAGAACTTCAATTCTTTCATAGTGAATTCTGGTTTGCCTTGAGGATCGGTTGGTCAAATCCTTCCCAAGTTTTTTACCGGTTTGGTTTTCCTGGGTGATCATATCTTGTGTTGTTTATTTTTTCGCTGCTTTATATGTTTTATATGCATGATATGATTATTTGATTGTTTTAACTTAGAATTGTTTAATTTGACTAAGTAACAACTTGGCTAATTAATCTAGGCTACGCAATCTGGTTGTGTTTAAGGGGTCTAAATTTCCATCAGACCTTTTTTATAAAATGTTGCCAAAATAATATTGGGCTTTTTGTAAGAGTTGCCAAAATAGTATTGGGCTTTTTTTTTAAAAGTGTTACCAAAATAATATTGGGCTTTAGTAATATTTTGAGATTTTGTAAAAATATTGCCGTGTAGCACAGGTGATGTAAGAGTGCTGTGTAGCAACAGACTTTAGGGTGTCGTGTAGCAACGGACTTAGTAATAGTGTTGTGTAGCAACGCGCTTTAGAGTACCGTGTAGATACGGGCTTTAGGGATGCCATGTAGCAACGGGTTTAGAAGTGCCGTGTAGAAACAGGTTTTAGTAAGAGAGTTTTGTTGGGATTTTTGGGTTTTGGCCATAAGGTAAATGAGTTTGGGCTTTTATAGAGATAGCATAATTTTGTGGCCCAATTTGGTAATGGTATGATAAGTACTTGTGTAGGCCCAAGTTGGGTAATAATATGTGAGAAATATTGTGTAGGCCCAAAATAATTTATGGTGCTTGTATGAGAAATATTTGTGGGGGTCCAAGTTGGGTAATTATATAGGGAATATTTGTGAGAGCCCAAGTTGGGTAACATGTGGGAAATATTTGGGTAATATGTTGGAAATATTTATGGGGGCACAAAATAGTTTATGGGCTTGTGTGGGTATTTTATTGAGTGGACCAATGAAATTTGGACCTAAAAAATTGTACCTCAACAGACCTTTAACATGTAGACCAATTGAACCAAATTATCAGAAAATGGGATGTGCTTAGGAGAAGACATTTGATTGGCTAGCATCCAAATATTTGATCATTCTGCCATGGACTCATCTGCCCTAGACTATAGGATTTAAGTTGGCAGATAATACTTAGGCTCTATATACTGTATCTTTTGTTTATTTTTCCATAAAGATGATGTCAAATAAAAACAAATTACTATATTTGCTAGATGTATGATGAAAGGCATCCAATTTTATTTTTAATTCTCATTTGATATGTCTTCCTTTGTTTCTATATAGATAAAATCTCTCATGGTGGAGCTTAATGTTCTATAAAACATTGAAAGAAAATCGCAAGCAACATATGCAGTTAGTGCTTCCTAAGTCCAACACATTCTTTTGAATTTTTTTAGCTTAGTGACAATTAGTGCTGCCCTTGTTTAACTTCAAGTGAATTGGTGCTTCCTTTTTGTTTTATTGAAGTCATTTGCAATTTTTGGAGTTGAGGATAAATGTTATGTTAATGGAAAAATGTATTGATGCAACATGTAACTAATTAGTGAATGTCATTGGTATAGATTAAGCAATTATAATTGAAAATTCATTTGCAATTATTTTTTTGAATGATGAACACTAAAAAGGTATTACTTCATGTTATGACTTTTAATAAGTTTAACATTTTACTTAACCTTCTCATATAATAGCTTACAAAGTTATCTGCCCATCGTGCGGGTACTTTGCTAGTTAAATTAGTAAGAAAACCTTAGCCTTTAAAAAAAAAAACTATAAAAATCTCAAAAAAAAAGCCCAAAAGAAGAGTCTTTTCTTTTTTTTTTTCCTTTTTTTTTTTTTTTTTTATTAAGTGAGAAGATAGAAAGATTTATGCAATTTTGAAAGAACATCGTCTCCTCAAGAAAGAAATCGTACGACCACTAGCGTACATTGCTCGTCCCTAATGGGATGCCACTATGAATCTAGAACTCAGAATTGACTTCGGTACTGGGGAAAATTATAGCTAAAAAAAAAAAAAAATCAGAACTTCAAAAGAATTGGAAAAGGCTGTTTCCACCAAGAACAATCTAGGCTTTTCTTGAACTGGGACTCTAGTCTATGGATTAGGCAGAGCACCTGTTTACCATTGTGATATAATTTTGGACCAGTTTCCTCAAAAACTTTTGGGGGGAATTGCTTTCTCAAGGATTTCCCTCTCCAATTGACACATTTTACATACTTTAATTTGAGAGATTAATAAAACAAGAATGGAAATTCAACTCCGAACCAACTGAGCAACTCAAGCAGGAATTTTGATAGTGTTCTAGTAAATAAGATGGGGTTATAGGTGTTTGCTTAATTGTTATACAGGAATAATATGAGTGTAATGTAAGTATTGGATATTGGGCCCAAGCCCAATGACCAAGACAAACATATATGCTTACATAAAGGAAATTTGGTGTTTAGAGGATGTTCATGTTTATTCTCAAGTGGAGAGTAGTTTTTGGTAATGAACCTCAACCACTAGTAGATCACCTTTCAAGTTTCGACGATTTATAATGTTTGAAATCAAATTCCTTGTATATATTGTAGGAACAATGTAGGCTGCATCTATAACAGAGTACTCTATTTTAAGGGCAGAGTAATCTGTTTACATCCATTAGCTAGAGCATTTCGAGGTTCAAGAAAAATAAGACCATGTTTGCTTTTTGACAAATCACTATATGGTTTAGTCCAAATCAGTGGTATATGTAGTTTGACACTAGCATGATATTAGGCACGATTACTCCAGGTCTAGAAGTAAGTATGATAGTTATGTGTATCACAATTCACAAGCTCTCCAATGGTTCTTTTGTCTTCTTTTCGCTGTATGTCAATGAGATGCTCATCGCAGCTAAGATCCTGATTGATATAAAAATGTCGAGGACTCTCTACTTATAGTGGTGAGGTTGTGATGAAAGATTTTGGTGTTAAGAAATTTTTAGGAATTGAAATTCAAAGAGGCCAAAAAACAGAAAAGTTACATTAAGAAAATACTTGAATACTTCAGTATGAAGTGATCAAAGTCAGTGAGTACTATTTTAACTTTTAACAATTATGTGAGTAGGATGTTACTTTTTTTTTTTTTTTTGATGGTGAAGGGCCATGCCTTTGACTAAAAATCAAATGCATCATGAGATAACCAGCTACATTGGAGTCAGATTTCACCTATAAGCCTTTTATTTTCTAATTTAATATTCCTATGTTTTTAAAAGTTGAAGTGCCCAATAAATGTAGTAAAATTTATGACAATACTTATTGGTTGGTTCAGTCTTTTTATTACAAACGACACCAATTGTTTTCATCATCACAGTGGCCATACTTGCAATTTGTATCACCATCTGTCTGTTACATATCAAATTGTTGCTAAGATTTGCAGCTACAACTTTTTTAGATCAGAGAGAATAGTAGGAAAGCCACCTATCCACCATGGCAAAACACTCTCTAGGCTTGTACTCTGGAGCTGTGTGACCCCCTCCATACATGTACAATTAGAATAGGAAAATAAAAGGTCAACTTTAATTATTCTTGCATAACATAACATTAATGGAGAAGAAAAATAATCAGGGCGTGTTTTTCATGCCTTAACCGTAGCAAAAGTCATATGGTATAAATTCTTCGTAAAGAGCCTTGTGTACCTGTGTCATAATAATAAAAGTAGTCTTATTTCATACAGGCGAGAAGATATAATTTGACAATAGTGCTGAAGATATATTAATTCCAAATTTTAGATAAATTTGGCCCTCAACAAACCATGGCTGCCAATCATCTGTGATAGTCATATTGAGGGATCTGATCCATTCTTGGGTGCCAACATATGGAACACTCAGGTCTTGGTCTCCACTGTGTGAGAGGAGAAATACTTGAGGAGTTAAAAAAATGTCCAACATAATGAGGCTCACATTATTATGTTCGACTCATTCTAACAAATTATGTCAAGCTTCTTGAATTTCAATTTTCAACAACAAGAGAATAACGCATGTTATTAGCTTCTCTTTAATATTTTGCGTCATGGTCCAAATGAATATTTTCACCATTCTATGAATCAGTGGCTTACTAACCAGCGAAAAAAAAAAGAAAAAGAAGAAGAAGAAGAAGATAAGTGAACCAAAAAGCTTAACTTTGATATAATTTCAACGAGACGCTTAAAATATAGGGAGAAAATAAAAGGAGAAAGGGATGTTGTGCATGATTGTCACCTGTAAATCAGAGATCGGTAGGCAGTATTTGTGCAATTTCGATGATACTCAATGGTACTTACAACATCATATGTGTAGGACAAAGTCTTATTACATCTAAACCAGCTTAATTTTGTTCCCTGCGTGTCATCATAACAATATGATGAAGTCATCCATTCGTTTCTGGATTTTGTTAAATATATAAAGTGTAATGGTACAATCAATGTACCTTCCGGATGCCAAGAGCATTTTGTACATTTTCATCATTAGCCCAAATGTATGAGAGCACATAATTATAAACCTGCAAAAGAAATTTTAGGAATTTACTAGACAGTAATGTAAAATTAGTTATGCATTTTAACATGAGAAAGAGAGAAAGCAATTTACCCGGCACAATAAGGTAGGAGTTCGAGACCACGAAAGGAGTATATCCGTAGGGTTTTCTTCAAAAATTGCTTGATCCCATCCTATTCCTTTTGATTTTGGGGAAATTAAAGGACAATTTGGTTCCAAAATGTTGGCAGGATCAAGTTTTGTAATGCACTACAAGCACAGTCAGTCCGTCACACTGAAAGTGAAAGATGAATATCATTTGTAATTGGATATACGGAAGTAGCAATTTTTCTTACATCTGTGTAAGCTTGAATATCTTTCAGACATTGCACATTTTCTGGATCTACCCTCACATACTCGCCACGACAACTTTCTTTGATTGACAGGAAATTTAAGACATAGCTGTTAGATTATTTGTTAGTCTTAATCGTATAATGTTATCTTTGATAGAGGGTATACAAGTATGAGTAATGCAACATACACAACATTTTTCAATACCAACTTCAACTGAAGTGGTAAGTTTTTTTTTTTTTTTTTTTTTTTTAACACCATTTCAATCTGCCACCACATCAGTTACATAAACATAAGAAACTCCAATTTTGCATTTTGGGGGGATTGAATTACCTCGTAGAGTTCATCAGATATAACTCATATAAGTGCCACACGATGAGCATACTCAATTTGTGTACTGACATCACTACGTCGATCTGTAACTGGGTTGCCAAGAAAGTATCCCTGTTTTCAATTTAAACGAATCTTGATTTATTCGCTAGTAGAAACCAAAATCCAGAAGACATTTGAAAGAATAAAATAGAACTAGCTGTTGTGATCCAAGTTGTGTGACAAAAATTGTTTACATTTAGCTTCATGAATGGCACATTTCCAACAGCGTTACCTGCAAGAATGTAAGATAGATTAAAATTAAACTGACCTTTATGATAATAGAAAGGGGAAATTGATGCAAATAAGAAAAAAGTGTTAACTCTGAATGTTTAGAAGTAAACCACTCGTCCTATGCTTTCTCTATGACCGAATTGGATTGAATTTGATACAAAAATTGGGTTATCATAAGTCATCACAAATTACCATTATGTATTTCTTGAACGATGATTGGAACAATAATGCCTGAATATGAATCGCCACCAACATAGAGTACATTTATCAAGAATTTTGGGTGATCCAATAGCCACTGTGTCAAATCAAATGTATTAGCTAGTATGTGCTTTTTCCCCTTAAAAAAATAGAAAAAAGAGGCTAGTATGTGCTTTAATTTTATATGAAAACTATGCAACGTGAGAGAAGGGTTAGTTCATGACTGGACCCTAGAAAACCTTGAACTCTGAAGGTGAAGGTTTGGATTCCACCAAAAAAATAAATAATATAAGCACTAAAACTTTTATTGATAGAAAAAATTACCAAAAAAAAAAAAAAAACCCTATACTCAAATAAATCTGAATTAATTTTCTACCACATAAAGAGTTAAATTTGACCAAAATACTTTGAAAAACTCTCAAAAACAAGAAAATTAAATCATATTCTAGAAAATTCCGAAAATTACAAAACAATAAAAAATAAAAATCTTTCAATGACTTATTTAAGTCTCACGATAGAAGAGCAATTGGGTGGATTTAACACCATTGAAGTACAACAAAAGTAAAGTAATTGTCATAATAAAACCTGCCTGGGTAATCTTAAAAATTTATTTTCCATTTGCTAGAGAATTTCCCGTTTGATTATAAAGAAAGGTGAGCAAAACGAAAATTTTTCATTATTTTGTAGAATTTCACTCACCTTCCTCAAGAATTCATAGGTTTGTGCTGCTGATAATGTATTGTCATATTGTAACCTTGGGAGGTTCTTGAATAGGAGAATCCTGTGCCAACAGGAGCATCCAAAAATATAATGCTAGCAACCTGGAAATAAATCAATAATTACTATGGTTGAAGTGGAGCCGAAAGAAGTCTTTACAATTGAAATCACCACTTACCTTTGTCCATGAATATTGGTTCAATTGGAATGTTGGTTCATTCCCATCGAAATTTTCGTAATTAAATGACAGTGGACCTACATTACAGTGCAATTATCAACAACAAAAAAATTAGTCTGCAGTTTACAAATTTTCTTTTTGCTGATTAAGTTACTTTATATGAAGGTTATAAACATTGTTATTCAATTAGACGCTGTTAATGAACATAATCCCACATCAAGTAGTGAGGGTGAGAAAGCATTTAAGAATTATAGGCCATAGAAGTAGGCTAATAGTAGCTTAATACCATAAGGAATAAGAAAAAAACAAAAAGAGTGAGAACTGAGAAGTCAAACCAATTTCATAAACCAGTCCCGTGAAGCCAGAACAACCAGGGCCTCCAGTAAGCCCAAGCAGCAGCGGGTCCTTCCTTGGATTCCTCTCAGATTCAATGAAGTAGTAAAAGAGTTGCACATCATCTGCTTCCCCACCCCCACATATCTGAGAATTAACAGAGATGCTAAGCAAAACATATCAATCCAAGCATATATAAAACAGAGAGAGAGAGAGAGATAGAGAGGAAAGATGGCATTGCAATATGACTTACCCTGTTTCAAGTTTGAATGGAAGTTTACCAGGAAAGCCAGGTAGAGTCTCGACAATCGACTGGGACTGGGCCATGCAGAACATAGAAAATGCAAGCAGCCAAAGCAAGGCGATGACAGTGGAGCTGAACATACCTTCAAACTTTTGCTGCCGTGCTGCCATGCCTAAAAGTTATCCATTCACATCATAAGAAAAAGTATTTATCAGAAGAATAATAGAGATCATTCTTTTCAAGTTTATCGAGTTAAATTCATAAAATTTAAAGACATATGTGCAAGACAAAAACAAAGAAGATGTGAGTCATTTATTGAAATTCAGACACATTTAGTAAGTAGTTTTGAATATCCAAGCTGAAGAAATGCATGTTACCTCTTTGGAACTTGATGAAGGGTGACTTTTTTCGACCACGAAACTTGTGAAACTAAACAAATTTATATTATAGTAGCGAATGAGATTTTGGATAAGCAATTAAGCAATTTATATTATTTTATTTATTTATTTTGAGTATAATTTTTTTTAAAGGTTTTCATGTAATTGTAAATATTAAAGTTTATAATTTTATATAATATAATACTCCAATTTATTGTTCTCTTAATAGGAGGGATTGACCAAAGAGCCATGTACTCTAACCGACCCTACTTGGTGTCCAATTATAATAAAGAAAAAAGAAAAGAAAAGAGGGCAATGCTATTGAGATTTGAATCTGAGCCCCTAGTGTTCTTACGGTCTTACCTCTTACCTGTTCATTGAGAGATGTCTATTATACTATTTCCGGCGTGCATATTAATTTGTGCAAAAATTCTTATTTATTTTAGTATAAAAACTTATTTTTTCAATTTTATTTAATCATTTTTTAAAATACCTGCATCAGATTATTTGTTCTAAGTACTATTTTATTAAAATATTAATTTTTCTTGATTTTTTAAATTATTTTTGAAATGCACAACAACACTTGTGTATATTGGCACAAATAATGTAGCAAAAATGTATTTTGCACAATAAATATATAGGTTGACGTAGGTAATTTTTGGAGTTAATTAGGCAAAATTTGACATTTATGCCATTTTACCATAATTTTTTTTTTTTTTTTTTGATAATCATTTTACCATAGGTTGACGTGGGTAATTTATACTTCAGAAAAAACAAACTTCAAATCTCCAAGTTGAACTATGAGTGGCCTTTTTTGTTCTTTTGTTCCATGATATATATTTTTTAAGTAAAAAAATGTAAAAGGAAACCTCTAAATTCTATCGATGTGACAAGTTGTTATAAATAAATAAAAAAAATAATGTTAGCGATAAATTTAAATAAGATAAGGAGAATTTTTTGTTTTTATTAAAAAAGAAAATAATATCAATAATAGATCTAAATAAAATAAGAAAAATCAATAAAAAATTGCCAACTCAGGTTGTAGCCTTATTCTTTACTCCTAAAATATGTAGTCATGTACTGGACCTTAATCACCTGACAAAACAGCAACATATGTGTCACGCGGGGGTTAGATTCGGTAGGTGTGTCACGTGCATGAACTGCTTCCTTTTCCAGCTTGAAGGGTAGAATGGAAATATGATGGTAGATTGCCCCATGTACCCTGACTGTTGCTAACTTGCTCTCCACGGCGGAGCTACATGTTTGAGTGGCCCCCCAAATTTTAAAATTTTTAACATTTTAATTATTAGTCTACAAAAATGAGATTCGGTCTCTCCAAATATTTGAGCTATTTCAATAATGCTCTTAAAAAATTGTCCAATTGGTTTAGTAGTTATAAAGAATGTTTATTTTTTTTTCCTTACATTTATTTTTTATTGTAAAATGTGTTCTTGTTCTATTAAAGTTTGAGATTAATCATGTTTTTGAATACTTTATTAGTTCAATTTAATTTTTTTTACTCACTTTGGTAAACAATTTGGTAACTTAAATAAAAAATGAAAACTTTAAGGATTCACTACAAAAGATATTAAGTTATATGTGTGTATGTGTTTGTGCATGTTCATGAAAATTTGTATAAGTTAATAAATTAGTATCATAAGTTGACCCCAAAACAAAAGTTTTTGCCTACACCCCTGTTGCTATTGAATGTAATATCTTTCTCTATCTCTCGTAAACATATCTTGGAGCCACTTCTTTTTCTTTTTCTTCTTTTTCTTTTTTATGTGGTTTTTAAGTGATTGTTTACGTGATGTTGTTGCCATATCGCAGTCTAATCTTTATGAGAGTTGAATTTCGATGTTGTATTAGAGAGTTGGATGGTGATGGGTTATTTTGAATTCATTTTAAGGGTTGTAGGTCTAGATTTACCTCTAACAAAGTTCGAAGAGCAATTTCGATAGCAATGATAATTATCGAATGTGAAGAATCTTGTAACTCAATTGGCCGGTGCATTTTGGTGTTTTTAACAAAGAAATTTAAATTTAAATTTCCATCCCAAATTATCAAATTACAGGTGCCATGTAATGCATTACTAAGCTAAGGTCAATTTCTATAACATATAAATCCAAGTCTATAATATTTCGACGCTAAAACTAATGTAAATAAACTACCATCAATGATCTGCTATTTCAACTAAACAAATAACTACCATTGATGATTAAAACTGTACCTATGAACTTGCAATGAATTAAACTATAACGAAACAAGGACTTACATCCATTAACGCGCTAGGAAAATCATAAACCAAAACAGAGTAGTAAATGAATTAACCTTGGTCACTTATTAATGTTTTCAGGTTTTGCTCGATGTAAAACTTAAAATACTGTGACTAGTTTTTGGTGAAAATCTAACTTCGTAGATTAGGGTTTAGGATTTGGAAATGTCTCACTTAAGAGGACCTTTTGTGAAATACGTGAATTAACAACAAGAATAAGAAATCCTGGATAACTAAATTTCTAGATGACTAAGTTCAACTATTGAGCCTAGATTATCAAGCCTAAGTTATCACTACAACTATTGATTCAAAGTAATTAAAACTGATTGTTTCCAACTGCTTTGATTCGAAAAAAGCCTAATCAAACTAAACATATTCAAAGTGTACCATCTCGAAGAAAATCAGATCAAAGTAAATATCTTGAAGGGTACAAATCAAGATTTATGAATAGTACCAAAAAATGTAGTGAAACTCATAAATAATAGCAAAATTAACCTAAATAGTAAAATAAACTAACTTTTTAAGTTGGAGCCAAATGCACACTAATAAACATTATATCTTTGATTCCATACGGAAATAGCATATGGTACACAAATCAAGATAGTAACCAATGGTGGAATATAGGGTGGGCTTTAAAAATGATGGCCCACAAAAAAGCCTGTACAGCAAATTGAAAGGGCTTTATATATTAAAGCCCAAACTACTGGCTGTGTATATTAACTGAGAGTAGGGAAAGGAATTAAACTATATATATATATATATATATATGTATAGTTGTTCCCTAGCCCTTTAGTTTTAGATCAAGCCCTGACCCTTTTTCTCTCCCTGCTCTCTTTGTCTCATCCTAATGGAGGAAGAAGGATCAGTGATAATTTTTGGTGGTTATAGAGATGGAATCCTCGACGAAAGAAATATGGAATGGTATTCCATTAAGGCCCCAGACCCAAACGCAGAGGCAGACTCAGAGGAAAAGCAAAAATTCGAATCATTTTCGGTATTGAACTTCAATAATTGAAGCACATTTATAGAGAGTTCAGACGACTCAAACAGATTTTACACCTCTGTAATAAACTCAATTCAGTTTAAGTGCCATGTGAACTTTATGCAATTATCATTGGTTCCACACTTTTGGTCAACAATTTATCATATAATGAGCGGCTTAAAGGAATATAAGGTTATAAGGGTGATAACTTGCCCTAATCTTCTTTAAAAATTATAATGAAATTTTAGTGAGTTTGTGATGTGCCTTTATGTTAAAACTTCATTTTCAATCCTTTGTGTGTGTTTGTTTCTTGAAAGAAAGAAGGTTATAAGGGTGGACTAGATACATGATGACTTGTTAGGTTTCCAAGAGTTGCTTTGAGCCCATTCGTTTAGGCGTTTAGAGAGCTCAAAACGGAAATAAAACGTGATTTTGATGATACATTTGGCTAAGTGATGTCTACGAGATTGCATTTTTAATTCCACAAATTTTCACAATTCAAGAAATTGCATTTGGCAGATTTTCACAATTCAGAAAGTGTCAACATCACGTGATTTGCAAGATTGAGTTACTGCTAATTTTTTTTCAACACTTCATGCTTAATGATCAAAATACCAACCTGTCCCTTCCCCGTATATATATATATATATATATCATCAGCCCTTGGTTTTCTCTTCATTAGTTTCACAATATTTAGTTCTCTTTTCTCTATTCTTGCTCAGTTGCTCTACTCCGATTATCGTCATTGTTCTTCATCAAGATTTCTAGATAACCATTCTCCCTTACCCATCTATGAATTTATGATATTGATTTGGGCTAAGAGAATATTTTGCCATGTGATATTTAATAGCAAATTCTACTCTTTTATTTATTTATTTATTTATTTATTTTAATTGAGTTAGTTTTCTACTTGAAAGTTAGATAAACAAATAATAATATGAAGTATCTCACATATGCAATCTCTTACATAATGTCAAATCGTGAATTGTGTTATTTCACCTCAAAACCAATTGGTGATGAGAAAGAGATAATTAAGTCTTTTATGGCATTCAACATCGTGCTTAGAAAGCCAAATTGTGGTTCCACCAACAATCCCCCTCATGATGATGCTCTCATAATTGAAACCCATGACCTTGGTTCTAATACCACTTGTCAATTGTGAGCTGTGCCACTCCACTTCAAAACCAATTAATGATAAGAAAGATGCACTCAAGTCTTTTAGGGCATTTGACATCGTGTCTGGCGAATTTTTTTTAGAGTGATTGTAGGGAGTTGATTTGTGGTTTCCCATCACATAATGTGGATTTAAGTGTGGTAAGAGGCAAGATGTGTATCTAGGATACAACATATTATATACCTTTTCCAAATAAACAGGCTTCGATGCATTCTTTGTGGCATGGAAGTTGTAAATGATTTTACTTGGTTTATGCGGGTAATTATATCTCACCAGTCACCAGGTTCACCTTAAATAAGACGTTGCAACGATATAGCACTATTATTGACATACACTTGGACTTGCAGATTGTAAATTCTCTTAATAATTACTTCAAAATATAAAGGAGATCGCTCAAAGAGGGCAGCCGTTAGATAATTTGGAGCCACAATTATGTGCTATATAAGGTAATAAGCAAACCACCTTTCCATCATGGCAAGAGTTTCCTTGGGCTTGTACTCTGGTGCCGTGTGACCCCCTCCCTACACAGGGCAAAACCTGTTAGTGGTTTAAGTCGCTATTATGTAAACTTCAATTCTTTCATAATGGATCTGTTTTACATTAAGAATAGCTAGGTTAAATCCTCCCCAGGTTTTTTACTAGTTTGGTTTTTCTGGGTTATCATATCGTTGTGTTATTTATTTTCCGCACTGTTCAATGATATGTGTAGACGACTAAATTTCTTAGTTTGAAATAAATTAAACAAATAAAATAGTTTCACAAATTTTGTAATGATGATTATGTGGTATAATTCTCTGTGATTACAAAAGAGTGATCCTCTGATTTGATCTCCATGAAAGACTTGTTGATTGGATTTGTGGTAATGTGATTTTGACTTGAACACAAAATATTCTTTAATTTGGCTGAAGGATGGATCGAAGACCCTTGAAACGGAATCACAATGAATCTCTGGCTATGATCTTGTTAGAAATTCTTTGTTCTTCGTTTGTTCTTCGTATGTTCTTTGTGTTCTTGGTGCGTTCTTCGTCTTCGAAGGTTTGTGGTGGAAGTTCTTCGGGGCTTTAGAGGCTTGAATCCGTACAGCTTCGTACAGCTTCAATGATTTGTTGTTTGTTGAGGTTTCTGGAGGCTTTTGAGCTTGATTCTAGTGAACTTTGAGATCTAGGCAGATAGTTTGTGAAAACTCGAAAATGTGTCGAAAACACACAAGCAGTTTAGACCCCCAAATTAAAATTACGGCTTGGTTGATTTTACACTAACTTAATGATAAGTGCGGAATAGTGTAAACACAAGCGTATAAGCAAAACAACTACTCTAATCCATATTTAAAGCAACACAGCAGTAAAAATGAAATGAATAAGAGTAGGGAAGAAGGATGCAAACACAGATAACACCGAGACGTGTTATCAAAGAGGAAACCGAAGAACTCGGTGAAAAACCTCTCCGCCGCCCTCCAAGCGGAAATCGATCCACTAAACAATCAGTTGGGATACATGGGTTAGCAAGAGACCCTCCAAGCCTAGTCTACCCGATGTACCTAAGCCCTCCAAGCTCCTACTCCAACAAGGCTACTTGGAACCGTGTCTTGTCTTAGTTCTCTGGATCCCGCAACAAGCTCCATGTTGCATCTGCCATTTTAGGCTCCTTTTAATGCTTCCCAGCAGCACCAAAATGTCACTCAACACTCTCAAATGTGTAGTAAGTGTTTGGACTATCAACCTCTCAAAGATATGGAGAATGGAAAGGGAAAAGTTGAGGATATACCAAAAGAAATTGTATAGAGAAAGGTGGGGATGACAATCTCTAATTCTCAATGTGTTTGGCTAGGGTTTTCTCTCTGAAACAGTCCTCAACATTTGTGGGTAATAAGGGTATATATAGGATAGGTACAGAAAGTGTGACTCAATCAGTACAGGCTGGCAGAATAGAATGCCTCGCGGGTGTCTCGCGGGAAGGCCTTACCCGCGAGATACTCGCGAGACACAGTTGTCTCCACCTGACCTGACTCTTAGCATTCTAGCATGTGCCTGACACATGATTCACTTTGCGGGATGCTAGGTCACGAGACACCCGCGAGAATCCTTCAATCTTCAAATGCATGAGTCTTCATACACTCTCTCTATCACACACCCCTTACAATAAATCCCACAACAAATACAGTGTATAAACGATTAATAATAATTACAATCAAATTTAGCATGGAATAAAAGCCAACAAAATACATAGTTGTAAATTACAACTTTACAATCTCCCCCTTTGGCTATTCCGTGACAAAACCCCTAAAACAGACTCTAGACTTAAACGTGAGTTTGGGAACACAGGCAAAACTCACTTACACCTAAATCCATATCACTATTGCTGATATCGAATCCCAATCACCTATCACGGAGTGAGTTGAGGTAGATCTATTCTAGTGATTTATTGGAATGGACGAGACCCACTTCTCCTCCTCGCGTCGCCCATGGCGGTGTCCTCCATGTCCACGGTTCCGCTTGGGCATCTGCTACTGAAGCCTTGCATGAAGCCACTGATGTCTACTCTTGCTCCACCATGCTCAGCCATGGTTATTGGATATAAAGATTTGGATTTCTGCATGTGTGAGAGGGAGAGAGGCAGGGAAGGAAGCTTATGTTATTGGAAATAGATTTGGATTTCTTTGTGTGTAAGAGAGAATGAGAGAGTGAGGCAGAGAAGATTATATTATTTGGTTTCAGATTATGGTGGTGTTGTATATTGTATTTTGTATCTAAGAAAGTGCAAGGATAGGAAAGAAAATAAAAGAAATTCAAGATTAAAAAAAAAATCATTTTCTTTATTTTTGTTCTTTTAATTAATATTTTCAGTTTTTTTGTCTGACATAGATTTTGTTTTAAATTAAAATGCTTAGGTGGCTTTTTAAATATTTAAATATTTAGTTTTATATTATTATATTAGCCACATGTGCACTAACGAAGGAAATCATTTGTCACATAACATAAGCATTATCCATTAGTAAGTTAACAGTAGGGACCAAATTGACTGCAACTATAAAATAACATGGACCAAATTAACAAAAAAATATTTTATATCAAATGATATAACGTTATCTGTATTAAAATCTAATAAATGAGAGACATGTGTACAAAAATAACTATGTACTAACACATGTCTTTCAATTGTTAGTAGGTTAATTATTTTTTGCTGACATGTCTCACACTTATTGGATGTTAATACCACTGATATGGTATCATTTGATACCAAATACCTTCTCTCAAATTGACTGTTACTAAAATATAGGAACTAAATTGACTGACCCTAAAATGTAAAGACCAAAATAGTGTTTTCGCATTTCTTTTCCTTATGGATTTTGATGTAATATTGTCATATACAAAGCAGATTATTGGTTGTAGCGTTCATATTCAAGAAATTATGTTGACAAAATTCACATTCAATAAAGAACAATATTGGGGTTAATATGTATTATAATTTTCATTTTGGGGTTAATAAAGAACAATGTTGTAAGGGAGAACATAGCAAGTTTGGTCAAATCTATTGTCCTACAGCCTAAGAATTATCTTTAAGGTTGAGCTTGGACTTAAAATTGAGGCTCGATAAACCAGCTAGGTTGAACTGGGATTGCATGTCTTTCTTTCTTTGTTACATTTACAAAGTGTTACTGGATCCAATAACCATCTTACGCATATTGTTTGAGTTTAGGGGATGAATGTATCATGAGCAAAAATGCATATCATAGCTTGTAGATTTTCATACGACATGTTTAAGGGTCATTAGAAAGAAATTTTTGCACCAACATTTTAGGAACTTATTTTAATATATTCATGAACAAGAATCAAGAATGGAAAGAAAAAGGCGAAGAAGTTGAATCTGTTTATTTTATTTTTTTGATAAGTATTTTATTTTTATTTTTATATATAAGCAGACTTGATAGCTTTTATAACCCACCACCAACAAAATATTGGGCGAGTCAACATTATTACAAAACTTGTGTAAATTTGTTGAATTTTATTATTCAATATGGAATACACAAGTATAATTACTCGAAATTTTCGATGTACAACAAGCCTACTCAGTTGAATGAATTTGTAAAATCCACTATTCACTAGAGGGGATAGTAAGATAACCACCTATCAATCATGGCAAGAGATTCTTTAGGCTTGTACTCTGGAGCTGTGTGACCCGCTCCCTACAAAAAAGCAAATGCTAGAGTTATGTTGTGGCTATGATTTGGAATATATATATATATATATATATTTATGGAAAATGCTAACGGATGCCCTTAGGATAATGGTTAACAATCTATTTAAATAAAGTTTTTATGCGAAAAGGAAAAAAAAAAAATAATATTTTGACAGTTTTTTTCATTTCTCATAAAAGTGGGATCAAAACTTTTCTAAAATAGATTGTTAATTATTGCCCTAAAGACACTCATTAGCATGACCCTATATATATATATATATATATACACATATATAGAACAATCAACTAGTTACTTATTCTTGCCTTTACTGTTGCAAATGTCAAGCAATACTTTTTAGATGTATATTGCATTGTGAATCTGCAGAATACAATTAAAAGTAATTTGTGAGACAATTATAAGCTTTTGAATTGAATATAACTTGTATTTAAACTTTAAAACGTTAGAGGGGATGGTGGAGGGGAGAAGAGGATTGCTGAAATATGAAATTAGAAACCTACCCTGCCACTTGCCCATCAACAAACCAAGGCCTCCAATCATGGGCAATAGTAAGGTTTAGTGATTCTATCCATGCATGCGTAGCTATGTATGGAATAACCATGTCATGATCTCCACTGTGTTATTTGGAACAAAACAAGAAAACCTTTCTTTTATAAGAAATTTGATAAAACATGAGATAATAAACTAAATAGATTATATCAAATTTTTAACTACCAGAGTTGAAAATGGAATCTAGTGAAGGTGCCGAAAGTTATGTGCTATAAAACATATCGAAGCAACTTGTTATTGTTTACGGAATTGTATGCCTAAAC
This sequence comes from Quercus gilva, assembly GCA_023621385.1. NCBI lineage: Eukaryota > Viridiplantae > Streptophyta > Magnoliopsida > Fagales > Fagaceae > Quercus > Quercus gilva. Next base: position 34,004,262 of record CM042483.1, on the reverse strand, counting down.
TTGGTTAGTTTTTACTAAAGATGACCAATTACTTATCCATTTTTTTTTTAATTGTCAATTTGTATCAGAACTATAAAGTTGTGATTTACAACTATTTTGTGTTGGCTTTAATTCCATGCTAAATTTGATTGTAATTATGTTCAATTTTATGTACCCTGTATTTTATGTGGGATTTCTTTGTAAAGTTTGTGTGTGAGAGAGAGTGTGAAAACTCAAGGCAAAGTGAAGAGCAAAGAAGTTTTCATGGGTAGTTCGCGAGAAGCCTTCTCGCGAAGTGAAGCATGTGCTCAGCACATGACTGGAATGCTAAGAGTCATGGTAGATGATGACAGCTAGTTTTTGCGAGTGTCTTGCGGGTAAGACCTTCCTGCGAGATACCCGCAGAACATTCTGTTTTGCCAATCTGTCATATTTGATACGCCAGGTTTCTACACACACTATATATACCCATATTACCCACATATTGTGAGGAGTGCTTTTTAGAGAGAAAACCGTAACCATAATCCTTGAGAGTTAGATATTGTTATACCCACAATCCTCTACACAATCTATTGTGGTTTTCCTTTACTCCTACCTCTTCATTTCCAAATCCTTGAAAGGTTGATAGCCCAAACACTTACCACACCCATCCTGAGTGTCAAGTGAGGTTTTGGTACTGTTTGGAAGCATTGGAAGAAGCCATTTGTTTGGTGGATACAATCAAGCTGAATTGTGTGATCCGGAGAGTTAGAGAAGACAAGGCCTGGCGAAGTCAGTTAGTAATAGGAGCTTGGAGGGCTTATGTACATGTGGTAGACTAGGCTTGGAGGGTCTTTTGTTATTCTTGTACTCCAACTTATTCTCTAGTGGATCGATTTACCGCTTGAAGGGCGGCGAAGAGGATTTTCGTTGAGTTCTTCAGTTTCCTCTTCAATAACACATCGGCGTGTTATCTTGTGTTTGCATTCTTCTTCCCTACTCTTTTAGCTTTCATTCTACTACTATGTTTTGATGAATATGGCTTAGAGTAGTTACTTTGTTTATCCGCTCGCATTTACTCTATTCCACCCTTAGTTTAAGTTAGAGTAAAATCAACTGAGCCGTAATATTTAATTTGGGGGTCTAAACAGCTCTTGTGTTTTCACACAAATTTGAGCTTTCAATTGGTATCAAAGCGGGTACACTTGTATTGGTTTCATTACCTAAATGTGATCCTTGATCCCTTGTGTTGTTTGCCATGGATAGTGCTTTTTATGCTTCTGTAGATGTTTTGGATGTTGTTGAGTGTAACATGCCATGTGTTTGTGAAAATGCCTCTATGAGTGTTAATCCTCATAATTGTGATGACATGTTACTTGAATCTTTGAGTGTTGTTGATATTCCTAACATCAAACTCTTGAAGAAAAATGCTAATAAGTTTCATAAGAATTTGAGCAAGTTATTTTGTGAAAATGATGATTTGATTGCTAAGTTCAATGAATCCAACAAATTGGTTGAAAAGTATAAGAAACTTGGTGAAAATTCTTGTGAAAAGTTGAAAGAGTTTGAATGTTTGAATATGGACTTAGATGCTAAACTTATTTTGTCTAACAAGCTTGTTGATGAGCTAAAATGTGAAAATGAATATCTTAAGTGCATGCCAAGTGTTTGATTGATGAACCTATTGCTAAAAAAGATGAAAATATTTGTTGCAATCATGTTGTGGTACTCAATTTTGTGCCTATTGTGTGTTCTACCTCAAATGAGGAAAAATCGGTGTACATTCCTCCACGGAAATCAAAAGGTGGAGAGAAAGGCTTTTAAGCCAAAGCCTCTGTTTAGGTCTCAATTTAAGGTTTTGGAAGGATCTAAGTTTGTTCCAATTTGTCATCATTGTGGTGTGATTCACCATATAAGACCTCAATGTCCAAAGTTAAGAGAATAAAATCATGTTGCTAGATCCCTTCCCAAAAAGTCTAGTGGACCTAAACACATTGTTTGTTACCATTGTAGTGCCTTTGGTCATCTAAGACCTCACTGCTTTAAGTTTCATGCTCTTAAAAGAATCAAAAGAAAAGAGAAACTTGAGCTTTTTGGAAGTTGTGCTAAAAAGAGTAAACAAGATTTGAGTGAAAATAGCATGTTGTTAAAGAAAGTGTTTAATGCTCTTAACACCTTGTCTATGTGCATCTCCAGTTCTCATTTTTCCAACTCTCATTTCACTTCTCATGAGACATTCATTCCATTTTGATGAGGAAGGGTTCCTATGGTTGAGCTTTTGCTCTTTTGGTCCTTCATCTAATTATTTCGATCTTTGTATGACCCTTTATGCATTAGATGCTTCATTGTCATGCATTTGTGCATCATGCATCTCTTTATATGCATTTTTTTTTGTTGTTTTTGCATTTGATTTTACTTTTATGCTTTTGTTTTTATGTGTAAAAAATCCAAAAACACATAAAAAGTGGAAAATTCAAAAAGTTTGATTGTATATGTTTGAGCACGTATCTCATGTGAGTTTGGACTAGTACCTTCATACTAATGGCATAGTGCATTTACGAGCTTAGCTTGTTCTGTATGCACATCTATCTATGTGGGAAAAATCTTGAAATTTATGTGTGACTGTTGTAAATTGATCTTCAAACTTATCATGAATGACTGGTCAATAGTCTTGATGATTTTGATACTTGTATAGACTTATGCCTATATATCTTCTCACACTTTTTATGTTTTTGCTTAAAGAACTCAACCAATGTGAATCTCAAAATGAAAAGAGATAATGAGCTGCAAAAGTCGTCGCACATACTAGTATTTGATTAGGAAAAAGGGAAAACAACTTTATTAAAATGTATGGTGCTCGAAAGCCAAAGGCTTATTCTTAATATTGAAATATTAAAAATTTCAGGCACCGATCTTAAAATGAGATGTACTGTTCAAAAATTATCAAATGTTATGATTTATAAAGAAGCCAAATGAAAAGCTTCAAAGATTTGTAATCATTCTCTTGTGGGTGGTCATATGTTCATTTCTATAATTGAGATAGACCACTTGACCTAGTACCAGTTGTGTATGACTTGATTGAATTGATCATTGAAGTTTCACTCTGGACTAAGGACTTTTCCACATTTGATACTCACACACAACACACAAGATTTTTGTTCAATGAATGCTTATTTCATTTGTGTGATTATACATGATCAAATGTGATGTGTATACTCAAATGTTTGTCGATCAAACCCAAAAAATTTTTTGAGTATTTTATATGTTTTTGAAAGTGTTTTTATACTTTCATGTTTTAAGTTTTTGTTCAAATTGCATTTTTCATGTTCTTCTTCAAAAACTTCTTCAGAGGCATTTTTGCGAAAAGCTCGCAACTAAGCTCTTCCCGCGAAAATGGGTTAAGGCAAAACATGAAAACACAAAATTCAGACAAAGACTTTTGTGACTGTCTCGCTACTGTTTTGCAAGTAAAGCCTACTCGTGAAAAGTTTTGTACTTCAGATGCATTTTTCACAAGTAACTTCGCGAGTATGTAACCCATGAAAAACGCATATTTTCAGTTTTAAAGGGTTGATGTGATAGATTTTCAAACACACTCACGCTTCCTTTGTTTTGTCTTCCTCGTGCCTCTCTCAAACCTAAATTGATTTTCACTTAAAATCCCACCAAACTTCAAGTAAAATCTCTGCAAAATCATCTCTAAAGTATGTTTTTAAGAATCTTATCTTCTTTTTACTTAGATTATGCAGAAATTTTTCTAGGTTTACTTGATTTGGGTATTTTTGAAAAAGGGGTTGGGAACATTGATCTTGGTTAAAAAAATTTCAAATTCTTGATTAGGCTTTGTCCCATTTAGCTTGTTTGTGACTGTGTTAGCCCCATGTGGTAATTTAACATGTATTTGGGCAGATTTACCCATGTTCATGCATTGCTCACATGTTATGTATAGTGTTGCACATCAATTGTTTGATAAAATGCTCAAGTGGCATTTTCGTATTGCTTTGGACTCCAATGAGTTCCAAATTTTGGGATTTACCTTGATTGAACTTGTTTATCATGTTTTGATTATAGGTTGTGTGTCTTACACACTTTGATCCCACTGTGTTTGGCCATGCCTTGCACATGCATCACAATGCACACCACATGCACACATGATGCACACACAAGCACAGTTGTCATTTTTTTTGCATTTTAAAGATGATTACATGTTTTAGCACTTATACCATGTTCATTTGACACTGTTTTGTTCCTTTTTAAGATTTTGGGCTTATGTTTATAGACTAACTTGACACTAATCAAATTTGTGTTTGTGTTTTGTGGTTTGCACTTGTGCTTCTCTGTTTTGTGTTTATTTGTGCAGATGTCTCCATTCAAGAAGTCAGTTGTGAAAGGAGGCAGTAGTAAAGGGAAAGAGCCTATGATTGATGTTGATAACCTCTCCCCATGGTCAAAGAGAACTCGATCACCAACAGGAGTTTATGATTCTTTCAAGTTCAGATCCTATGCTGCATTTCAGGACTATGAGAGCTATTTTAGAGACGCTCCATTGTTGGTTGAAAGGGCTGTTAATCAGGCATCTCTTCTCGAAACAAAAATCCCTAAATGGTTTGCCACCATCGATTGGAACTACCTTCTTACCAACCTTGATGATGCATACGAGAACATGGTGAAAGAGTTCTATGCAAATGCCATTTTTGAAGGGGATGAGCTCAAATGTTGGTTTAGAGGAAAGAGTTTCTCAATGACACCTGTCTACCTGGCAAAGATCCTACGCATCAACCAGCTGATGTTTCTAAAACCATCGGTATATGATGACTTGAATCCAGAAGAGGAAGTTCTTCAAGAAGCCTTAGGAGATAACTTAGAGTTCTCATCCAATGGGAAATCAGTAAGTATGGCATCCCTATCTCCCGAACTAAGGCTACTCATGACGATCATGTTTCACAGCCTCTACCCTTTTTCAAGCATCGAGTACATAAATCTCGGTTGAGCCTTGTTCCTTCACAATCTGATCACTGAAGAAGAAATTGATGTCTGCTCTCACATTTTCCACATCTTCTCCAAAACAGCTGAAAGGAATGCCTCACGGAATTGTCTTCCCTTTTGCCTCTTTATCTCAAAAATTTTGAAGCTCAAAGGCATGCATCCTTCAGCAAATGAGTACCCATACCCACAGCCAAGTCCGATAAACATTCGCACTCTCAATGCTAGTATAGGTCACACCCGAAAGAGCACCAAGCATGAGAGCCATGCTCCTCAGGGCAATTTAAGCTCTAGCTCACATACCTATGATGAAAAGATAGACAACATCATGGCCACTCTCTAAGAGATTAACACTAAAATATCCGGACTAGCTACCATCATGCACTCCCAACACATTTGCTTTGACACAAAATTCACATCTCTCTAAACTTAGTTGGACCAAATTTAGAGGAAGTTAAAAGAACATGGAGACTAGCTATTCTATAACAAAAAGGGGAAGATGGTTATTGATAGGGGGAGTGTAGTGATAAGGGGAGAAGAAGCTAGACTGAAGGGGGGGGGGGGGCATTTTGATCAAGTCCAAAAAAGCTTTTATTAGACATTATGTTTCACATCACCTGTTTATATTTTCATTGCTTTCTTTTAAAGCTTTAAGTACATTGGTTTTATATCAGTTTAATATTCAGTACTGTATTTATATCACTGCTTTGTAGCATGCTTTTTTTTTTTTTTTTTTTTTTTTTTGGGTACTTTTAGATGTTGTTGAATTATCGTGAGTACTACACACTTGTACCCTTGTTGCATCTTCTATCCTTGATGCAAATACTTCTTGTATTTCGCATTGGTTGTGTGTTGGACATGCAATGGATTCTTTGCGTTGCTCTTAATTGCATTGCGTGTCTAGATGATCATTTACTAGCTAAATGACCATTGTAGTCATTCTTTAATGACTGACCCTGTTTAATCAAGATATGCTTAATTGTTATTTAGTGTTTATTACGTTGATCTCACTTTACTTGCTTATATACGTACCATGTATTCAACTTGTTATAAGCTTAATGAAAGTTTTGTTTGTGTGCGAGTGTTTCAGGTTACAGGTATATACACGAAAGTGCTTCACAGCTTCTAGAATAGGTGTGAGTGAGTTTTACCACTGTTCCCAAACTCACATTTAAGTCTAGAGTCTGTTTTAGGGGTTTTGTCACGGTATAGCCAAATAGAGAGATTGTAAAGTTATGATTTACAACTATTTTGTGTTGGCTTTAATTTCGTGTCAAATTTGATTGTAATTATGTTCAATCTTATGTACCCTGTATTTTATGTGGGATTTCTTTGTAAGGGCTGTGTATGAGAGAGAGTGTGAAGACTTAAGGCAAAGTGAAGAGCAAAGAAGTTTTCGAGGGTAGCTCTCAAGAAGCCTTCCCGTGAAGTGAAGCATGTGCTCAGCACATGACTGGAATGCGAAAAGTCATGATAGATGATGATAGCTGGTTTTCGCGAGTGTCTCAGGGGTAAGGCCTTCACGCGAGATACCTGCGAAACATTCTGTTTTGTCAATCTGTCATATCTGATACACCAGATTTCTACACACACTATAATACCCACATTACCCACATATTGTGAGGAGTGCTTTTGAGAAAGAAAACCCTAGCCACAACCCTTGAGAGTTAGAGATTGTTATACCTACAATCTTCTACACAATCCATTGTGGTTTTCCTCAACTCCTACCTCTCCATTTCCAAATCCTTGAGAGGTTGATAGCCCAAATACTTACCACACCCATCTTGAGTGTAAAGTGAGGTTTTGGTACTGTTGGGAAGCATTAGAATAAGCCATTTGTTTGGTGGATGCAATCGGCCTGAATTGCATGATCCGTAGAGTTAGAGAAGACAAGGCTTGGCGAAGTCAGTTGGTAGCAGGAGCTTGGAGGGCTTGTGTACATGGGGTAGACTATCTTGGAGGGTCTTTTGTTATTCGTGTACTCCAACTTATTCTCTAGTAGATCGATTTACCACTTGGAGGGCGGCGGAGAGGTTTTTCTCTAAGTCTTACTTGAGTTTTGGTAGCTCTAAACCAGTTTTGGAGGGTTATACAGATGCAGATATGGCTGTTGACTTTGATGGTAGAAAATCTACTTCTGGGTATTTATTTACTTTTGCAAGGGGAGCTATATCATGGCAATCAAAATTGCAGAAGTGTGTTGTCGTATCAACAATTGAGGTTGAGTATATTGTAGCAAATGAAGCAGATAAAGAAATGCTTTGGATGAAACGATTTCTCCAAGAATTGGGTTTCATGCAAGACAAGTATGTAGTTCATTGTGATAGTTAAAGTGCAATAGACTTGAGCAAGAATGCTACATTTCATTCTCTCTCAAAACACATTGAAGTGAGATACCATTGGATAAGACTAGTTGTTGAAAAATGCTTGATGCAACTGAGAAAGATTCATACTGAGAAGAATCCAACTAACATGTTCACTAAGGTTGTGACCAAAGAGAAGCTTGAGCTTTATGTTGGAACGGCCGGCATGAATTCTAATTGAAGAGTTGGGATGAAGATCTCTTTCCTCAATGGGCTGGAGGGGGAGATTGTTGAGGTGCATGGCACCTAGAAGTTCATCTCACATGGAATCCTATTTCATATAGAAAAAGGTGTACCAATTGCACAAGAAGTCAAAGACTTCTATTCCTAATTATATTAGGAATGTTAGGCAGCAAAAGCTCTTATAAAAAGCTTGATGCGTGTGGTTTCAAGATAGAAAGAGATTCAGAGAGACTAAAGAGTGAAACACAATTTTGAAGTCAACTGAAGGAAAAAGAATGCTTTGTGCGTCACTAAGGGAAAAAGAAAAGGTGATTTTTCTTTTGCTCAAGACACACAAGGAAGATAAATTGAGAGTTTTCTCTAGGACAATTATTTGGGTGCTACAACCACATAGAATTGAAGATTTAGAGTGAAAGATCTTGCTACCGGCTTTTGTGGTGAGGTTATATTTTTTCCTAAAGGTATTATTGTATTTTCCCAATTTATTGTGAACTCAGGTCTTGGGTATAACTTGAGTGTTGTAATCTCCATTTTATTATAGTGGATTGATCGGATTTGCCCCGTGGTTTTTCTCTCTACACTGGAGGGTTTTTCATGTAATTTCTTAGTGTTCTTGTTGGTTGATTTTTTTATCGCTTCCGTAGATTTCTATTTTTTCTGTTGCTTGGGTTGTGTTTAATTTAATTCACACATAAACGGAGATTTATCCCAACAAGTTGACCTAAAGTTTTGCAATACAGAGGAGTAATTGGATTACGTATTTACAAAACACTTCCAGGGGAGAAATTTCTACAACTTAGATAAACCTTAGGAGTTTTAGGATAGCACATTATAGGAGAGAATGTTATGAATAATTTGTTGTAAAACATATCACAGCAATATGTTATATTTCATAGCACTATAAGTTTGGTTAGATTTTAACTACAGTAATATCTTGAAAATCTGGGCTAGTTTTAAGTGAATTGTATGGCCAAGAACTTATCCATTTGTATGGTCTAAAATAGTTGCAATTGAAGAATAACAAGCTGATGTAGTTGTGACCTGTAGATAGGAAACATTGAATCTGAAAATTCTCTTCCTTCTCTTCTTTGCTCTGTCCTGCTTCTCTGTTTTTTTTTTTTTTTTTTTTCCTCTTATATTTATTTATTTATTTCTGTAGTAAGTGAACTTTAATTTTTTACTCTTTAGGCTGATTTGAGTGATTATTATTATTATTTGCTAAGCACAGAGAAGGAGATGGAGAGGTGTGGATAAAAAGCCTTGTAGGTGTAAGCCCCACGCCCACCTTAAAAGGAGTACAGTAACTCCAAAAGTAGGTTAATTTAGGCACTTATTAATCCAACATCCAACTCCCTCATGATTTGAATAAGTTGTTTCACTAGACAGAAGGCTGAAACAACAGCCATCAGAAAAAGAAGGTAAAAGTGTCTTTAAACTTTCTGCCCTTTCATTTGTTAAGAACATGGATATGCAACAATAGCTAATCCTAGAACTGAAGCATCATAACAACTTGGTTATATTACCTGTAAATGAGAACCTCGTAACCTTTCTGGATAAGGTTCTGGTGATAACTTAGACTACTTTTGATTTCATATGTGTATACTAAGCTCTCATTGCATCTCACCCACTCGCTGATGCTTCCCTGATGGTCATTTTGAATCCACTTAAAAAAGTACAAAACGACTTTCGAATTTGAGATATCAATGTTAACATTCTAAGGATCAACATACCTCCCGAATGTGAAGAGCCTTTTGAACGGATTTATCATTTGCCCAAATGTATGAATACAGATAGTTATAAGCCTACAAAAGGAGTAACCTTGTTAGCATATATTTAGTAAAATTTTAAGAGTGCGGCCTAAATTAAATCAAACAACTACATAAGCACAAGGGGTTGGACCAGCCTGGCTCATGACATTGTGTGCGAAAGACAAGGGAAAGTTTTTACCCGACACCATCTTCTAGGTTCAGGAAGAAGGGTAATCGATCGGAGGAGGTCTACAGAATCTTCTATAAGAGTATCTGGATCCCACTTTGATACCCTAGGCCTAGGTTTTGGGGATAATAGCTGACATGTAGGCTCCAATATATGTGAGCTCCTTATTTGCTCAGTACACTGCAAATTCAAGAGTCAAATCAATCTGCATGCCATATGACATAAAAGTTAAAATAGACTTCTCTTAGTGCTTTATATACTTCACTGGGCTGTGTTTACTCTACTTTACTCTTGTTGGGATGGAAATAAAATCATCTTTAGAAATAAAATGACGTCTTATAAGAACCTCAAGTGGGTTTTTTCTCACCTCAGTGTAGACTTTAAGATCATCCACACATGCTGCATTGCTTGGATCTACAGCAATATACTCGCCACTGCAGTCCTTTTTAGTTGACTAGAAAAATAAAGAATCACATGTATTAAGTAATATTTTTTTGAAAAAGATGATTGAACGTGTAAGAAGGTAACATATACTTTCCAGGCAAAAGCATTCTCAAAAAGTAAATCATGGACACTGATGAATAGACTTAAATCGTTTGCTACATTATTCCAAACTGCAAAAGAATACAAATGTCCTGCAATCTAAGCCATAATCTCTAACCTCGGTCTCAAAGTAATTAACATGAGAAATTGTTTTTTATTATAATTAATTAAACTCTCTAGGCGGGTTAAAAAGATTATGAGGAACAACTAAACAAGAAAGTCTTCCATGGAAATAGCATAAATGTCTATAAAGAAGACTTTCGTGTAGCAGATCAACTTCATATCAAATGGAGTGAAAAAGGAATAAATTGAGGTTTTTTAGATAATTTGTAAATTCGTGATCAACTTCTTACCAAATACATTGAAAAAGGAATAATAATAATAATAATAATAATAATAAAGAAAAAGAAAAAAAGAAGCAGAACTCTCAAGATTCAAATAAAAGCAGAATGAAAAATTACCTCATATAGTTCATCTGATATAAGCGTCTTTAGGTGAGCAAATGGAATTCTTGCATTGAAATCAGCATGTGCACTTGTCAATGGATTTCCTAACACATATCCCTGGCCCCAATTTAAAGCAAATTGATTTCAATACCAGCTAAGAAGTCCAAAACTAAAAGGCTTTCATGAACAAGAGCCAACTAAAGTAATCAAATTTATTCAAATTTTAATGCTTGAACATATACCTTGATATTCATTCGCGGCTCCCTACTGGCTTCATTACCTGCAAGAAAATGAAAGGTTGCAATTATTATGTACACTGAAATTAATCCATCATTATATGATTCTTCTGTCTCGCTTGTTTTGTCATGTTTTGTAACAAAATGAAGTAGTATGAATTAAATAAGAAGCTCTTCGCTTATGTAAGTTATAATTACCATCAGATATTTCTTGAACAACCATTGGGACAGTTATGCCTGAATAAGAATCTCCCATGACATACAATGTGTTTGAGAGGAACTTGGGGTGAACCAGAAGCCACTGTGTCACAAATAAAAAATTCAATGAATTGTCATTTAGCTTTCAAAGGCCACTTGAGCATAATCATACTTTGTCCCGATTGAATGGGGATTAAGCATATTAATTTTGTATTTGTATCACATTACAATTCCAATTTTACCAAATTAAGTAATGTTATTAGCATATAATTTTGGATCACCTTCCGTAGAAATTCATAGATTTCTGCTACGGATGACGTGTCACTGATATTGTATCCTTCCCAATTTTTTGCATAAGAGAATCCAGTGCCAACCGGTGCATCCAAAAATATCATATTAGCAACCTGAAAATTTGAAGGTCACTTCTTTCCATTTACATAAACACCTACCCCAACCTTCAAATTAACCTCGTAATCTGGAAGCGGCTACAGTTTAGTACCTTAGTCCATGAGTATGGGTTCAACTTCAATTTGGGTGAGTAAGTTTTGGAATTTGCATAGTCAAATGACAATGGACCTGCAAGAAAGCAGCATATAAATTAAGGCAAGATGCCGGAGGGGCAAAAAAATAAAAAAGAAGCCAAGTTCGGCAAAGTCAAATAGTAAAATATGAGTTCCATAAAAAGAAAAAACAAAAAATGATCTTTGGAATTCGGATATTAAGGCTTTTTTTACTTGCTACTTGTCTGACTATAACGCGATTCATAAAAAGCAGTAAGTTGTTACTATTGCAACTATAAGTGATTCATAAAAAGTGGTAAGTAAGATCATTAAACAAAATTACATGTTCTTTTTTTTTTCTCCCGAACAAAGTCTAGTTTGAAAGCTACTTGATTAACTTACTCTTTTTTCATATATGGGAAAACCATAATTAAAAATTCTTACCCCTTCACAATTTATAATTTTTTACTACAAATAGCCTGTTTATATATTATTAATAAACTACCAATAATAATTTATGTCTATTTATCAACAACTTATTTTCAGTAGCTTATTTTCATAATGTTTATCATAAAATATAGTTTTTGGTATCTTTTGTATTAAATGTGTGACAAAAAGTTAATAACGAACTTATTTTTAAAAATGGTAAATTGCAAATTACACCCCTAAAGTTTGAGGGTGATTAGATTTTACATCCTGAAGTTACAGAATTTGGATTTTACCCCTTCAAGTTTGGTGATGTTTGGATTTTATACTCTAACGTTTCAGAATTTGGATTTTACCCCCTATATTTTAGGAGTGTTTGTATTTTACTCTCTAAAGTTTTAGGTTGTTTGGATTTTATACCCTAAAGTTTCAGAATTTGGGGATGTAAAATCCAAACAATCCTAAACTTTAGGGGTAAAATCAAAGTTCTGAAACGTCGGAGTGTAAAATCCAAACACCCTAAACTTCAAGAAGTAAAATCCAAATTCTTAAACTTCAGGGTATAAAATCCAATCATCTCCAAACTTCAGGGGTGTAATTTAAAAGTTAGATTATTTGCAAAAAGAAAAAATTTGAGACAAAATGCAAAAATCTTTTAGCAAATAAAGAAAAACCAAAAGCATATAAGACAAGTATAGATGTAAAAATATAATATTATATATATAGTTAAATCAATTTCTCAAAAAAAAAAAAAATATATATATATATATATATAGTTAAATCGAATCTCGTGCATATTCATTGAAAGCTCGAAAATGTGTTGAAAACACAAGAGTTGTTTAGACTCCCAAATTAAAATTACGACTCGATTGATTTTACACTAACTTAATACTAAGTGTGGAATAGTGTAAATGCAAGTGGATAAACAAACAAGCTACTCTAATCCATAATCATAGCAACACAACAGTAAAATGGAATGTAAAAGAGTAGGGAAGAAAGATGTAAATACAAGATAACACGCTGATGTGTTATCGAAGAGAAAACCGAAAAACTCGGAGAAAAACCTCTCCACCGCCCTTCAAGTGGTAATTGATCTACTAGACAATCAGTTAAGATACATGGGTTAGCAAGAGACCCTCTAAGCCTAATCTACCCGATGCACCTAAGCTCTCTAAGTTTCTACTCTAACAAGACTTCTCAGAACCGTGTCTTGTCTAACTCTCTAGATCCCGCAACATGCTCCATGTTGCATTTGCCATTCTTAGCTTCTTCCAATACTTCCCAGCAACTCCAAAACCTCACTTGATACTCTAAAAGGGTGTGGTAAGTGTTTGGACTATCAACCTTTCAATGGTATGGAAATGGAGAGATAAGAGTTGAGGAAAATCCACAAGCAATTGTGTAGAGAATTGTGGGTATAACAATCTCTAACTTTCAAGGTTTGTAGTTAGGGTTTTCTCTCAGAAGCACTACTCAACAATTGTGAGTAATGTGGGTATATATAGTGTGAGTACAGAAAGTGTGTATCAGATAGTACAAACTGGCAGAACAGAATGTTTCGCGAGTGTCTCGCAGGAAGGCCTTACCCGCGAGCTACTCACGAAACACAGCTGTCTCTCTCTATCCTGACTCTTCGCATTCCAGTTATGTGCAAGGCACATGCATCTTTTTGTGGGATGCTTAGTCGTGAGATACCCGCGAAAACCCTTTTGTCTTCAATAGCTTGAGTCTTCACACACACTCTCTCTCTCTATCACACAACTCTTACAATTAAATCCCACATTAAATACAGAATACCAAAGATTGAATAGAATTATAATCAAATTTGGCATGGAATAAAAGCCAACAAAACATATAGTTGTAAATTACAACTTTACATTCACAAGTTTATTCACAAACATATATTATTACCATGTTTGGGTTTCGCTTTTTAATAACAGAGAGATTGGCTTATTTGTTAAACAAATAAACATAAAAAATTTTATTATCAAGCTGAGATTGAGTTAGTCATAAGCAATTTAGTTTATTTATGGCTCTACTAGTAGGTCCATATATTCAGTATTGGGCAAAAAAGTATTCACCATACCTAATCGTACAGGTCAGCAAATTATTGAAATTTAATATGTCACTAAAGTTAAACGTTTTTTATTCAAATATACGATAATGGCTAGAGTCTACAGACTCTTAATCTTTCTCTATTGTTTTAAACTAAAAGTATTAACTAGTTTTCTATGTTTTGTATTATAGTGGAAGCCTTTTTAATATGCAATGCATTCTATTAACTAATAAAATGAGCCTTTTTTTTTTTTTTTTTAAATCTGAGTAAAAAGGCAAATAAGTCTTATTTAAAATATATATTATATTATATTAGTTAAAAGAATGGGATCTTTTTATATTTGGAGGCCTTATAGGACTGCCTTGTTCGCCTATAAGCTGGAGCTAGCCCTGGGTGACTGACCTATTGTTACATCTTCCAAAGCCTAATCAGTTTGTTTTTCAACTTATTACTAACTTACTACACGTTCAATTTGTTTTCAATTGTTCTTATCCAAAATTGTTTTTTATCGGATGCTAAAAAAAAAAAAAGAATTCAATTTAGCTTTCAAAACTATGCCCTTGAGAAACTGATAAAAAAAAATAATAATAATTAAGGGCAAAATAGAACTTACCCACTTGTGGGTTAGCTGAAATTTAAATTGTCTACCCGTGATTTGAAATTTGACACTTTACTTATTTGAGATTAAATTATATTAGATTTCTGTAACCCATCTTGGTTAAAAATATGGCTAAATATGTAATTTTGCTCTACTTTTATGTCTTTCTTCTCTGCAAATACAAAAAATATAAAAATAAAAGATCAAATAAGATATAAAAAAAAAAAAAAAAAAAAAGTCTAACAGAACACTTGCATATTGAGATTTCAAATTACAGGTAAATAACTTAAATTTAGGTCAAACTTCAGATAAGTAGAGTGTTAAATTTTAAACAACAAATAGAAAACTTGAATTTTTGCTAAACTACAGGTGTATGAATTGGTCAGTTGTAATTTGGCCTATAATTAACTACACAAATGATTAAAAAAAAAATTAAAAAGGTTGTATAAATGTTCTGTCGGACTCAGTATCTCGATATGATCTTATCATCATCACACGAATGTTTAAAATTAAAAAGGTTTTAACGGACGGAAAATTATTAGGTACTCCTGGAGTACCATAAATGCGTACTCCCTCCTCTCACATAAATGGTAGGTTCTACCATGAATTTAATTAATGGGACCCACCGTTCATGTGAAAGGAAGAAGTACGTATTTATGATAGTCTGGGAGTACACAATAATTTCCCCTGTTAGACTCAGTATCTCAATATGATCTTATGATCACACGAATGTTTTTTTAATCATATCTGATGTCTGCTGATGGAGCCCACTGCTTACTAAACAAAAAGTAAATGATTTGTCTATAGATAATTAGATAGTAACCAATATTCCCAACTACTATTATTCTATTAACGGTTAGGCATGCTTCGTGAGAGATAACAAAGCTAATCTTCCCAACTACTATTCTTTTTCCGGTTAGGTATGCTTCGTGACTGATAACAAAACTAATGTCTTTTTCGAGAAAATAAAAAAATAAAAATTTAATAAGCTAATGAGTGCTTCATGTCATTTTTTAAGAATAGTATTGTTCCTCTAAATTTTTGAGAAGTAAATGATATAGTCTAATATGATAATTTCACTTTTACTTGAGTCTATTATTAACATTATTTTTATTATATATCAATTTCAACAAGTCATTGTAATCATGAAAAACTAATTGATACTTTCAAATTTCAATCAGATGTCATATGTATGACTTGCATAAATAATTTAATAGATAATAAACAAAATTTTGACTTTC
Organism: Quercus gilva; assembly: GCA_023621385.1. Classification (NCBI taxonomy): domain Eukaryota; kingdom Viridiplantae; phylum Streptophyta; class Magnoliopsida; order Fagales; family Fagaceae; genus Quercus; species Quercus gilva. The sequence goes on along the minus strand of CM042483.1, from coordinate 33,988,596 downwards.
TTGAGCTTTTTTTTTTTTTTTTTGAAGGAATAAGTTTCTGGATACTTTCATTAAAAAAAAAAAGTTTGGGTAATTATAAAAGTGACTTATTTTGATTTAAATTGTTTTTTACTCGTGGTTAATTTGACCCGACCCAATAAGGAAAAATCTAGATCCAGCCTAACATGACCTGTTTACCACTCTACTCTAAAGTTTAAAAATTAATTTTATATTAATCAATTTCCAATATATATTTATATACTAAATTTCTGTAAATAATATATTTTGTAGATGAAAAAACTAATGATGCTACTCATCATTTTGACGTGCAATTCTAATAAATAAATATTTTTAATGTCTAATATACTCTAGAAGTTCATTATAGATTTTATTAGTAATTTTACCTAACATTTTATATTCTATATTCTTAAAACTCCAAATACTTAGTTAATTTTATAGGTGGTAACTTTATTTTATGTTTTGCGTACAATAGTTGTATGCAATTTCTTTTATCTTATTTTACTTTTATGAAATTATTGGAATAGCATATTGATATAATTTATTATCGGACTACAAATTTAAGATTTAAGTATTATTAAACTTTTATTTTCAAATCCTTTTTTTTAATTATTTTTTTAAATCATTAAAAAAAATTGGTAAAAAGACAAAATTTAGCTATAAATTTGGTTGTAGTCAAACGTTACAACCTTACTCAATATCTTTTCATTAGAGATGAATTTTGACAAATTCATCATATTGAATTACTTTTTCTTCTTATATCATCCATACTTACAAAATTTCTAGAAAATTAAAGAGTAATAGCTACGTCATCAATAAATTATTTACATTGCAAGTTTTTATAGTTTAAAATTATGTATAATTAAAATATGAGCTTCTAGATCCTTAGTAAATAATATCCGATTAATACAAAATTTGATATATATATATATATATATTAAAAGTGTAAAGAATGTGAATTTCAACAGTTAGATTTTCAAAATATGTATTAATGCTAATATTTTTAAAGGAAGTTATAGTCTTAAACTACAATTAATTTTAAAACTAAATTTTATCATCGGTAAAATGAATGTTTAAGATTCACTAAAGTTCGTCAAGGAAAAATAAAATGTTCAAGAATTATCATTTTTTTTTTTTTTTTTACAAATAAACAAACAAACGTAAATAGTGACTAGTTTCTCTGTAAAGTTACAGACAAACAGGCGGTAATGTGAGAATCAAGTCATTCTTCATTGTCATATATATGGTAATGGAGGTGAGACACTGACACTAGTTTCTCATTATAGCTAGAAAGGATTTCATCTAATGGTGAGAGATGGCATTATATGAGGAGTTACATACCCACTTCATATACGAGGCCAGAAAAGGCAGAACAACCCGGACCACCGGTGAGCCAAAGCACAAGAGGGTCATCTTCTGGGCTCCTCTCAGATTCAATGAAGTAGTAGAATAGTTGCACTTCATCCAAGTCACCTACACCTACGTACCTAAAATACCAAAACCCTTAACAAGTTAGTATTCTTGATAATAAGATTGAATGAAACTGTGATCACACAACTAACAAGTAAGAAAACTAAAGCTCACACCCAGTTTCAAGTTTGAAAGGAAGGTCACCGGAAAAGCCCGGGAGGTTATTGATGATCGACTGTGATGCAACCAAGTTGGCAACAGACAAGAAAGAAACTATGTACAACCACATTGTGCTAATGTTGCTACTGGAAATGGTTAACTGGGTTTCTTTGTGGTTTGTGATTAGCGGTGGTTGTGGTGGCTTGTTTATGTTAACCTAGCAGAAGGTACCACACAAATAAGTCAAAAGGGCCAGTGGCAATTATACAACTTGAGTGCTTACTTTACTTTATAGCCAGACTACTTCCTCACCAACAAAAATTAAGCAATTAAAAAAAAAAAAATTTACTTTACAGTACCTATGAACATGTGAAACATGGCAAGGATTAGGAGCCTAATTTATTAGTAGTTACACCTTTAGGGAGTTTGGTTAGGAGGATGGAAAAGTAAGAAGATAAAAAATTGAGAGTGGATAGAAAAGTGAGAGATAGAAAATATTTTATTTTCTCTCATTTGTGTTTAGTTGAAAGAATGAAAAAGTGAAAGGATTGAAAACTTTTTGTTTAGTTGAGAGAAAAAGTGAGAAGAAAGAAAATGTAATTTATATAAATTGACTCATATGCCTTTATTAAAAAAATTATCTAGTTAAAAAAAAAAAAATTCACACCAAGTTTATTAAAACAAAGATCATGAAAAAAAAAAAAAAAAAAAAAACCAATCATGCCCAGTTAAAAAAAAGAAAAGCAAAACAACTCCCATCAAACAAAAATTCATGCCCAATTAAAAATAAATAAAAATAAAATAAAAAAGAAAGAAAGAAGGCAGCTGCAGTG